>CM028129.1:1642877500-1643402500 GCA_016271365.2 Neoceratodus forsteri | reverse complement strand
GACAGGTTACAGATAGAATAACGACATAAGTGCGTCAAGTGCAATTCATACAGAGTGTGGTACAAAGACCAGAGGTCAAGTGCTAAACAGGGTCATACCAACTTTGGCAGTGACGAGTCTCGCAGAAAAAAGGAAAAATGTGGACAAATTATAGGTATGGATATACAGAAGGGGTATAGAGGGAGCAGCACAGGGAAGTAGGAGGTATAAAATCCATAACAGTCAAGGAGAAGACTGGAGAGAATTAGTTGCATGTGCAGTTTAAAGAGGTAATTAACAGCTGAAGAGATGAAGGAAGAGTGACCAATCTGGTGAGGAGAAACATTCCAGTTATTCTAAGCCATGAGTATCTTTCCATTCTAATGCCACAGGCAGCTGCCCTGGCAAAGACATCATAGGCTGAGAGGATCAACTGTTTGCCCACCTTAGCCCATGCAGTTAAAGTTTTCATTCATTCCACTTTTGCCCGACTCAAAGGGTCCATGCAGCAGCCTTGGCACTCCTCTAGAGGGTGTTCTGGTATGTTATCACATGGGCCTGGTAGTTTGCAATACACAGGCCTAGCGATATAGATATATACAGGTAGGTGCATTTCCCCATAACATCCACCCTTCTGAATTCCTTGTCAGGAGGCAGGGAGCTCATATGTTTGGGTACACTGGATCTGTCATGGACAGCTGTAATGGCAGATTCAGTTTCTGGCTGGTTAGCATAATAAGGTTTCAAAACCGGTGCAGGGTACATCTCGTCAGCATTCCTAGGGACTGCTAGTATAGCATTAAGCCTATACCAAGCAGCCTAAGTGGCATCCTCCAAGGATGGGAATAGTGGAGGGATAATTATGGAGGGGTATTCTGGCACCTCCAAAAACTCCAACAAATTCCTCTTCGTGGAGTCTTCCTCTTCCAGACTGAATCCCATAGCTGCCTGCATTTTCTACATAGTTTCAGAAGAGGGATCCTCTGTTGGTGACCTTGGGGTACTTACCACAGATTCCTCACTGTAGGAGGATAAGGTGGAACTAATATTAGGCAAAAACTGGTCCTCCGTATAACCCTCTTCTTCCTCACACTGTTTCCATTGTGAGGTCTGGGTTATATTCCACCTCATCAGCGTCCCCTTCGATGACTGGGATAGAGAAGCGCACCAGCAACACTGGCAGCGGCTGAGCATGCCCCTTCAGTAAAATGTTGCACTGCAGCAGAGGCAGAGTGTTCAGAGATGTCCGTCTCAGTACAGGCTGGTCAGGCAGGCCTGGGAGGAGGTTTTATTTTATTTATATATAGGATTACAAATACCTTTGAGCCAAGGCTCTTTTACAAAGGTTCCACGTCAGAGGTAGGAATACAGCAGTACACAGTTGTGCAAAGGCGAGTAAATACAGGTTACTCACCTGTAACAGGAGTTCTAGGAATGGTATATGTTCATCCACACTATCTGGCAGGTTCCTTGCTGCTTTAAATCTTGTCAGAAGGTCTTCAAGCTGGCTCCTCCCACCCACCCGGTGGTAAAACTCAAGTCCGCCCCATGACGCCAGATCTAGCCCGCTGGAAGCCAGGTTGTGCATTGGAAGTCGGGGAGGTCAAGGGTCGTGTCTGGATGAACATACTCATTCCTAGAACCTCCTGTTACAGGTGAGCAACCTACTTCTAGGGACATGATATGTTGTTCATCCACACTGTCTGGCAGACTCTAGCAGAGTTCTCCGGGAGGAGGGAGGCAAGGCGACACCCCTACTTAGGGAATAATGACTGAGAACCGAGGTCCCAAAACCAGCATCCCAGCGTGACTCAAGGTCGATGTGGTAATGGGCAATGAAGGTGTGTGCTGACTTCCAGGTAGCAGCCCTGCAGATTTCCTGGATAGGGACGTCCCTGGAAGCAGCCATCGATGCAGCGGTATGGCGGGTAGAATGAGCCCTTATCCCTTTGGAAGACTCCATGCCCGCCAACCTATAACAGAGATCTATGCAGGAGGTGACCCACCTGCCTATCATCCGCTTGGCTGCAGGTCTGCCAGGTGCGGCTTCAGCGTAAGTGACAAACAGCTGGTGAACCTCTCCCCAAACTTCAGCCGTCCGCTCCTTATAGTAAGAGAGCGCTCTTCTAGGGTCCAAAGTATGAAGCCTATATTCGGCCTCCGAGGTGTGACTGGGGTAGAACACTGGCAGAGTCAACACCTGGTTAAGGTGAAACTGACACCACCTTCGGAAGGAATTTCGTGTGGGGGTGCAGTACAACCTTGTCCCTGTGGAAGACCAGATAAGGAGACTCTATGGAGAGCGCCTGGAGCTCTCCCAGCCTTCTGGCTGACGTGATAGCCACCAAGAAGGCAGTCTTCCACGACAGGTGGGAGATGTCACACCTGTGCATCGGTTCGAATGGCTTCCCATGAGCTTAGCCAGTACCAGCAGTAGATCCCACAGAGGTGGAGGTTCCCGCACCGGAGGGGATATGTGATCAAGGCCTTTGAAAAAGCGCCCAACCTTCTCCTGCGCCACTGACTGCTTCCTGGCCCGCGCCCGCTAAGCAGAGATGGCTGCCAGATGCACCTTGAGGGTCGCCGGCCGAAGCCCTAGCTGAGAAAGGGACCACAGGTAGTCCAGAATGCTTGCCAAGGAACAGGAGGAAGGGTACAGGCCCTTGCCCTGACACCAAATGGAGAATCTCTTCCATTTAAAGGCATAGCATTTCCTGGTCGACTCCTTACGGGAAGCTTCAAAGACGTTGAGGACCTCATCGGAAAGACCCAAAGCCTGGAACTCTAGCCGCTCAGGAACCAGGCAGTCAGGTGCAGGAATTGAAGGTCCGGTTGGAATACCTTCCCCTGGTTGACTGAGATCAGGTCCGGCGGACTGGAAGCCACCTTGGGAGCCTGGAGCTGAGGCTGAGGAGATCTGGATACCAGAACTGGCGAGGCCAGTCTGGGGCTACCAGAATCACCTGCACCTTGTCCTTCCTCACCTTGAGAAGCACCTTGTGGATCAAGGGAAATGGGGGAAAGGCGCAGAAGAGGCCCGGGGTCCACGGCCTCGAGAAGGCATCCCCCTGCAGCGAGCCCTGCTGAGGGGGGCAGGCATGAAACAGCCTCAGCTTCGCATTCTCCCTGGAGGCAAACAGGTCCACCTGAGGCATGCCCCAGTGGGAGAACACATCTTGTACTACCTCCGGCAGGAGAGACCACTCATGGGACGCAGCTCCTATCCGGCTTAGGGCATCAGCCAGAATGTTGGAGGCTCCTGCCACATGGATGGCAAGGAGATCCGCCTCCAGGCTGCGCACGAGGGAGCAAGTGCAGAGAGCTTCCCTGCACAGAGGCATAGAGCGCATCCCGCCCTGGAGGTTTAGGTAGTACATGGTCGTGGTATTGTCCGTCTGGACCTGGACCACTTGACCCCGTAGAAACGGAGCGAAGGCGGTGAGGGCTAGACGAACCGCTCGAAGCTCCAGCAGGTTGATGTGGCATCGGGACTCCCGAGGGGACCAGAGGCCGTGCGCTCTGTGCTCCCCCAGATGGGCACCCCAACCCATCAGAAAGGTGTCGGTCGATAGAGACCGTCGGCTCGGGGCAGACAAACGGGATGCCCTCCTGCAGATGAGCTGGAACGATCCACCACTGGAGAGCGCTCCACATCTCCTGGGTCACTGTCACTGGCTAATCCAAAGGACAGGAGCGCTGTGACCATTGGCTGGCCAGTCCCCACTGTAGGGGACGCATGTGCCAACGGACCACGCTGGTGCAGGCCACCATGAGGCCCAGGAAGTCCCGGGCAGGGCGCAATTGCCCAACCTGAAATGACTGGGCAAAGGAGGAAAGAACCTCGGCCCTGTCCGCCGAGAGCCGTGCTCTGGCTCGCAGAGAGTCTAGCTCTGCCCTGATGAATTGGATCACCTGCTTTGGCACGAGTTCCGACTTGGCCCCATTGAGGAGGCCAACCTGAGAGCAAACCTGGAGGGCCAGATCCCTGGACCGTTCCACCTCTGGTCTGGAGGAGGCTGCAATCAGCCAGTTGTCCAGGTACCTGGACCCTTCGGCGCCGCAGGAATGCTGTCACCACTACCATGCATTTGTGAAGACCCTGGGAGCTAGAGAAAGGCCAAAGGCATGGCCCGGAACTCGAGAGGACCTCTGCTCTGAAGCAGAGGAATCGCTGGTGAGGACGGATTGGACGTGAAAGAACGTGTCCTGGAGGTCCAGAGAACAGAACCACATGCCTGCTCCAAGGATGGAATGATCTGAGCCAGAGTGACCATCCTGAAGGTTCGAGACCTAGGAACCTGTTCAGGTTGTGCAGGTCTAGAATGGGGCACCAGCCCCCCGTCCGTTTCGGGACCAGGAAGTACCTGGACACAAACCCTGGGTCTGGTGGAGGATCCGCCAGCTTCCTGATCACCTCCTTCTGGAGGAGCAGGGCAATGTCTGCTCGACAGGCCGACAGAGGCTGCGGACCCCGTAACCCCCCCGTGGGGCGACGGCTCGAAAGGGCGGGGCCTGCTCAAACTCCAGAGGCAGACCCTTTCCTACCACCTCCAACACCCAACGGTCTGTGGTGATAGTGGACCAGGCGGAAAGAAAGTGGCAGAGCCGTCCCCCCATGGGGGGAACCCAGGGGAAAGTGACACGGTTGGGGGAAGACACCCCTCAACCCCTCAGTGGGCAGGCTTGGAGGAAGGACTGGCCAAGGAACCTCCTGGGCCTTTTCCTCCCAGCTTCCTGCTGGAGGAAGCTGCAGGCTTGGCTTTGGGGTGCCAAGTGCAAGCCTGCTGGCCCTGATGCTGGTGTTGCTAGGCCAGACGTGCCGCAGGGGCAGAAGGGTGAAAGGACTTATGCTGCTGTCGGCGGCCTTTGTCCTTCTGGGCAGACGTGACAGAGTCCAAAGTGGCACTGGACTTCAATTCTCTGGAGGTGGCCTTCCACCCCAGGCCCGAACAAGTCTGTACCCAGGAAGGGGACGTCTGCCAACTTGTGCTGGGTATCCGCCGTAAAGGCGGAGATCCGCAGCCAAGCTCTGCAGTGCATGGCCACTGTGGTCGCTACTGACCGGGCACAGGAGTCTCCAATTTCGAAAGCCATTCAGAGCTGCTGTTTCGCCACTGTCCTTCCCTGATCCCCGCACCTGCTTGACCGTAGTCTGCAGATCAGACGGGAGATGATGGATCACCTCATCCAGGGAGCCCATAAGGGCGTGGAAAAAGTGCGCCATCAGTACGGCCAAACTGGCCTGACGGAGGCCGAGGAGGACGCAGTATATACTTTACACCCGCATAGTCCAGCTTTTGACCGTCGGGGCTTGTCCACGCCCTGGCTGCCCCAAACGCCGGAAAACGCTGTTGGTAACCAACCCTCCAAAGGGTGCTCCGGAAACCGACAGAGACCCGGTAGGGACCGCATACTTCCTGGCCATCCTGGCCGACTGAGCAGGACAAGAAACCAGTCGCTGCCATAACTCCAAGGCTGGGCCAACAATGGCTTCAGCCACAGGAAAGGCCTCCGTGGGAGAATCCCCTCGGTCCAGTATCTCTGTGAGGGGATACTTGGCCCACTTGGATACAGGCTCGAGCTGCATCCCGGTGGACTCCGAGATGAGCCGAAGCATACCAATGAACGATGATGGGCTCTCGTCCATCGACTGCCCCCCGGAGGACTCCAGGTCAAGGGGCCTGGAGAACAGGGAGGAGACATCGTCAGACTCCGAGGAGTCTGCGAAGAGCTGCCTAGGGCCTGAGCCACCCTCCACCTGCAGAGGACGGTCGGGAGTGAGGGTGACCGACAACCGGTGGGGCAGTCCCTGACCTGATCAAGAATCCTTGGTCGTAGCCCCCGATTTCGGTTGTGGAGGCGGTGGTTCCACCACAATCTGTGGGGCAGCTGGTTTCAGCCAAACAACCAGCACCGGTTTGGGCACCTCGACCACAGCGAGGGGTTGTTTCGGCCTTTTGGGTGACAGCCACTTAATGGCCAGGGAAGGCAATGGCATCGGCTTGTTCCCAGTCAGAAGGAGCTGCTGCCACATTAAGTCCTCGTAGCATTGACACAATTTGTGCCAAAGCCTCTCCTCCTCCGAGAAAGACGAGGACGAGCGGCGCCGCCGCTTTCCTCGGTGCCGAGACAGAGACCGCCGTGCCGCGGATCGGGCTGGATAAAGATCAGAGACAGAGTCGGGTATGCCTGAGGGTGGGTCTGGGAGGAGCAGGAAACCTGCCTCCCTCGGCCTCGAGCCTTAACCGGGACCCGCACAGGAGGCACAGGCGGGCGAGGCAAGTCCTCAGTTTCCACCGCGGCCTTGGCCAGCTGACCTGACGGGGACACTGTGATGCCAGCGGCCTCAGCCCAACATCGACCGAAGCAGAGTGTCGACTGTCCGGGAAGGGGGACCTTTCCCGCTCCCACGAACGTCGACGGTGGGACTTACCTTTCGAGTCCTTCTTGCATCGAGAGGAGTGTCCCGATGGCCCCTCACCTTCTGTGGAGAGGGATTGGCAAAGCTCCTTAAAAGAAACTGTAGGAGGACCCCAAGGAGAGCGAGATAAATGCTGCAACGAGGATGATGAAGATGCGGCCTGGGCCGCCTCCTCCTCGAGGGCGATCATTTGCTTAAGTTGCTCAGCCAGCTGCCGCGGAAACCGCCCAACGGGCCTCCTTGGACTTCACCGGCGGATAATGTTTCTCGGGGCACTCAAGTTGGAGCCGGGCAGCACGGTCTTCGAGTACGTTTGCCGAAAGAGACTTGCACAACTCGCAGGCCTGCGGATCGTGGTCAAGCCTGAGGCAGTAGACGCACGTGAAGTGCAGATCGGTCCTAGACATCTTCTGCCCGCATGGGCACCGCTGAAAACCAGGAGTCAGTTTGTCCATCGCAGCCGCGAAGGAAGAAGTAGACTGAAGTCTAGAAAACTTAAATTATTTTCGGGTGAACTGAAGAGTTTGAATCCAGTCTAAACACAGAGCGCTAAGGAGGGAACCCGAGCTTCCAAGCGGTAAGGAAGAGCTGGCATCATGGGGCGGAGCCGAGAGTTTTACCACCCGGGTGAATGGAAGGAGCCAGCTTGAAGACCTTCCGGCAAGATTTAAAGCGGCAAGGAACCTGCCAGATAGTGTGGATTAACAACATATCCCTGTCCCTAGAAACAATATGCAGGTGCAATCAGAGCATATAAAACAGATTTAACATAAAGTTGCATGATAATACACTCCAAAAAGTAACAGCCTGCCAGTGGCAATTGTCAAGTATGGTAGAGGTACAGGAGGTGGAGAGGGGAGGAGTGGAAGTGGGGGGGGGGTAGGGTAGAGGGGAGGAAGTGGGGAGAAGGGAGAGGGTGCAAGGAGGGGATTGGCAGCTAGGATTAAGGGACTGAGCTTAAAGTACCTGCTAGGTATGACAGTCGCAGGTGCTAGAGGCAGAGAGGAGGAGACCGACTATTTGAATTGACCTAGCCTTTGGACAGAGGAGGTCTCCGTGTTAAGGCTATTCCACCAATAAGAGCCCGGTAGGCAAATGAGCATTGTCCCAAGGAGATTCTGCAAAGTGGGACCTTTAGGCGATGAGATTCCGAACCTCTTGTGAGATGGGGTTACTACATGGGCTGAGGAGAGATTGTACCCCAGGGGATGCCAAGGCCCATAGTGATCTTCTTAGCCATAGTGCAGGTTTGATATTTTATTCAATTTGATAGTTGCAGCCAGCCAGATTGTGCGTAGGGATTGCATGTGTGGGTTAGGCGATGAGACCCAGTGATTAAACGACAAGATTTATTGAGCAAAGTGGAGATGCACCTGAGGGCCGTAGGGGTGGCCGATCCGTAAATGAGGCCATAATCGATGGAGACAACTGAGCTTTGCACTGCAATGCTCAAGGCAGGAGGAGTTAAGTTAAATCTGTGCTTGTAGAGAAGGCCAAGACACATATTTGCAGCCTTAGCAACATTGTTAATATTGGGATACGCAGGACAGGTTACTGTCAAGAGTGATCCCCAAGTATTTGAAGGTTGGAACCTGTTCGAGGGTAGACCCATGCTGATTAGATATGATCAGGGGGGCACTCTGTGCTTGCTGTGGGGGTTACGAAAAAGCATAGTCTTTTTGTAGTTGAGAATAAGTCTGTGTGAATTGAACCATTTTTCCACCGATGTGAATCCTAGATGGATGTTTTGCAGGGAGTGCAGGTCCTTGTGTGAGGAGAGAATTACTGCATCATCAGCATAAAGAATAATTTGTTCAGTGCTGGATTTTGGGAGGTTATTCAAGAAGAGGAAAAATAGAAGAGGTCCCAGTATGGAGTCCTGAGGAACTCCCAAGTGGACTGGCGGAGTGTTAGAGGGAGTTCCTGCAATCTTAACTCTGAGATCTGTTTAACAAGTAGCTTTGGAACCATGCCGTAGAGTCTGGGGAAGAGTCCCATATATGAGAGCTGGCTCAGAAGCAGGTTGTGGTGGAGAGTATCAAAAGCTTTTGTTAAAATCTATGTAGACTGCCCCGGCAAGATGGCCATTGTCAAGGGAACTGTGGATGGCTGCGGTAAATTCCATAAGGGCAGATGTGGTGCTGTTCCCTTTCCTGAAACCATGTTGCTGAGAACATTAGATGCTGTGGTTGTCCAGGTAGTCACAGTTGATTGGCAACAATTAATTTGAGTGCTTTTGAGAGGTGAGGTAGTATGGAGATTGGCAGTAGTTTCCATGGTGGGTCTTATTGCCGCTTTTGTAAACAGGAGTGACAACTGCGGATTTCCATAGGCTAGGGAACTGGCCAAGGCAGAGGGGGAGGTTAAGGATCTTGGTGAGTGGTCCGATAACTTCGTTGAGCATGAGGGACAGCAGTTTTAAGTCCAATGAGTCCCCGCTATACCTTGTGTTGGCAATGGCCTTGTCAATGTGCTTGCAAGCTTCATGCAGCTTGACTGCTTTGAAATAGAAGGGGAGTAGGTAGTAGAGTGAGGCGCGTTGATAGGTTCTGCTGGGGGTTAAGAGTCCATGAAGAAGTCTGGGGGGAGAATGGAGCCAAAGGCAGTATTGAAGGTATTAGCGATAGTTGTGGGGTCAAGTGTAATGGTTCCGTTGATGTTGAGCATATCTGGGGATGTTAGTGGCTGTTTACCAGTCACTTCCTTTATATTGTTCCAGAAAGCTCTACCATTACCCCATGTGTTAGTGAGGGCTTCCTTGTAACAGGTGCATTTGTGTAATTTAATGGCCTTAGTGCAGTCGTTCCATGCACACTTATAGTTCTGAATGGCAGCTGGGGATCCAGAGGCACGGGCCACAAGCCAGAGGCAGTTCCTAGATTTTAGCTGGACTATCAGTTCGGCGGTAAGCCAGCGATTGCTAAGGGACTTAACTTTACAATTTTTGATGGGGGCATAGGTATCACAGGCTGCATTAAAGATGGAGTTGAAGGAGTCCAAGGCTGTGTTGACATTTGCACTGAAGACTGGTTTCCAGTCCAGGTTCCTGAGATGAGATTTAAAGAGCTTCAGGTTCTCACAGGGAAGGATTCTACTGGTGATGGTTGGTGCAGGTTTACGGAATTTGTTGGACCAAACACAGGTGACAAGGGAGTGATCGCTGAGGGAATCCGGAAGGATGGAGATGTCGGAGATTTGGTGACTGGATAGAACCCAGTCAAGTAGTGAGCTGGTTCCAGTTCTGTAATTGTGCCTGGTTGGAGAATCAACGAGCTGTGAGAGGTGAACAGAGGAGACTGCATCCTTGAGATCTCCAGAATCAGAGGCAAGCCAGTTAATGTTAAAATCACCCTGCAAGATTAACTCAAGAGTCAGATGGTTGTAATCGGGGGATTTATTTCACAACACGATGCCAGCACTGTGTGTGCTGATGCCCATATTAGGGGTAACGACTGTAGCAGTTGGTTGTTCAGACCCAGCAACAATGGTGTCATACCACCTCTAATAGGCCTGGAAGCACCCAAGCCAAGCCCCGACCCATTTTCTTGTGCCCCTTTTCTGCACTGCCTGGTAGCAGAGTTTAAGCATTTGCAAATCTAACATGATTTCACATTGTGGGTGAGGCCTAAACAGCAGACATGCACTTCACTGGTATCGCCTTCGTAAATGTTCTCTCCACAATTGCAGTACTAGAATAGAATAGTGATACTTTACTAAAAGAAAAATGACAGCAACTAACATGGGCTGGCAATATAGCCTAGAGGTTAGAGGAACGAGGTGTGAACAAGCTTGCTACAACCAGCAGACCAGACCCGAGTTTGATTCTCTCAACCTCCACTTGCATACTTTGCGACTGAGCAAGTCACTTAACCACCCAGTGCTCCCAGGTTGCAGGTCGCCCCTGAAGACAGGCACTTGTGCCTAGTGGGCCTTACCCGGTTACCAAAGACTAAAATAAAAAATATAAATAACAGCGAATGTTTCTGTGAGCAGATCTGATGAGTGATCGATGGTGGGAAAAGAACGAAGGAGAGATGGGGCCACCCACATTTATGTAAATGCTGATGCATAATGTCGTGGGCGGCCCCAGGCCTGTAAAAACTCCCATGTAGTCCTAGTGCTGATGCAGTTATAGTTCCCAAGGTGTGGCCTGATGAGATATCTCTGAAGATCCCCATGTTCTGCTCCAGGGATGGTATAATCTAGTACAGAGTGACCATCAGAAAAGTACAGTTACATAAGAACTTACCGCAACAGTAGATCTTAGAGAGGAGCTCTTACAGCAGGTAACACCAGTAGGACTGTAGCCGGCAGGCAGCAGGACCCCATGGAAAACTTCTAGCTAGCAGTATACAGTGGGGGACCGCCCCCCCGAGGACAGCCTGCCCCCATCATGCATGGTATAAAGGGGGCTGTACCACAGCATCACCTTAGTTCTCCCGCCAGAGACTCCAGCACTGATAGAGAAACAGAGGGTATTCCTCTAAAATAACAGGTCAGATGCTCAGGCTGCAAATGCAGAAGGAATCCTTGGCGGGGAAGGCTGTTGTGAAGCCGCACCTGCTGAAAGAGCACCTCTCTAAGATCTACTGTTACAGTAAGTTCTTACGCAACTGCACGATCTTACTTCAAGAGTGAGCTCCTGCAGCAGGTAACACTGGTAGAACAGAGTTCCAAGCAGTACAGAGGCCCTTATATTCAGGGTGGAGGCAGTGGAGAGAAAAAGACCAAGTCCCTCATGAGGAGTCCCCTGCAGGACCGCGAGGCCAAAGCCTGTCCTGCACCTGGAAGCAATGTCCAAACTGTAATGCTTAATGAATATGTGGAATAAACTCCAGGTGGCAGCTGTGCATATATCTGCAGCAGACATTACGCAGGGAAGCAAAGGAAGCCGCAAGTCCTCTGGTGGAGTGGCCCTTTACCAGTCCCAGTAAGGGCACATCATACTTCTGGTAACAGAACACAATACAAGTCACCAACCATTTAGATAGATTGTTTAGTAACAGGTGCCCCCTAACATGCTAGGGGTAAAAGAAATGAACAATTAGATTGTCTGGAGCTCCGGGTTCAGGTCATGTAATATTAGAGAACCCTGGTGAACATCCAAAGTATGCAAAAGAGCTTCCCCTCGATTTGAGTGCTCAGGGTAATAAACTGGAAAGTGGATGTCTTGATGAAAGGTAAATTCAGACAACTTTTGGCAAAAACTTGGGGTTCCTTTGCAGGGATACCCTGTTCCTGTGAATAACCAAATAAGGCTCTTTACACATCACAGCCTGAAGCTCTGAAATCCTCTGAACGGAGGTAACCGCAAATAAAAATAATGCTTCCAGAAACAGGACAGGACTCTTTAGAGGCACTAGCTGGGTGGGGTTAAGCTGGGGATCACGAGAAGTACCTGGGGTAATGGTAACAGGGACCATGAATAATACTGCCCAGTGCAGGAGAGCGGCTGCAAAAGTGAACAAAATGCTGGGGTGCATAGCGAGGGGGATTTCGTCCAGGTGAAGAGGTGCGATTTTTCCCCTCTACAGGTCGCTGGTAAGGCCGCACTTGGGAGTATTGTGTGCAATTTTGGAGGCCATACCTAAAGCGTGATCAGACTACTGAAGGGGGTGCAGAGGAGGGCAACGAAGATATGTGGAATGGAGGGGAGAGAGAGCAGGCTGGGAGACCTGAATATGTATACACTGGAGGATAGAAGGGACATTTATTTATGTTTTTTATTTATTGAAATTTTCACCAGGATGGCACACTGAACAAGTTGCTCATCTCAGTGTGACCAGGGGGAGAGGTTACATAGGGTTGTGAAGGATGATCAGTTACAATAGAATGTGGGTAGTACAGACAATACAACATTGTAGGATTGTGCAATAGCTGAAACACAAGATATTGTACAATAAACAGCAGTGGAACATTGGGTAAATTACAATACACTTCCAAAATCATAAAATAAACGTACAAAACAGTAAATGCGATACAACCATTCATATTATAATATTTTATTGTTTTCAACTTTGTTTACAAAAAATATGCACATAATTCATAATTTACATAATACATAATTCACATAAACCGATAACCCTCTAAGCCTATACATACATGTATTTAGTGCATACCTCAAACATAAGATAGACCCAGACCAATTCAGGGGGGAATAAAAATAAACATTCTCAATGAATCAGTACCAATCGATGACAATAACCTTATGTGTTTATCATTCCTTTTACAATTTATTCCGTAATATCAAATGCTCCCTCTATACTCCCTTTTTTTTTTTTTTAAAGTTAAATTGTAATAAGCCCTCCTGATCAGTCTGATTAAACCTGACAAAATCCCCTACAAGTCCATTTTATCCAAATTTGCTAACATTTCATGTTCAGATGAGGTAGGTGAATCCATAGTCTCCTGGGTTGAATAATAAGCCCGAAGGTAAGCAGAAAGCTGATCCACTTCGAAAAATATATTGATCTTACCATCCTTAACAACTTTTACCTTCACAGGAGGCAACAAAGAGAACTAGGCACCGGTTTCCAAAATTTCTTGACGATAAGAAAAAACTTCCTCCTCCGCTGTTGGGTTGCGTAACAAAAATCAGGGTAAACATAATATTTAGAGCCTTTATACTCCAAGCTCTCCCTGAGCCTGGCCAATTTGAAAATATAGTCCCGATCTGAATCAAAACCAAAAGTTGCTAAGATTGTTGTCTTCACTGGAGATACAACACTTCTCTCATGTTTAAATACTCTGAATGCTTTAGTAATTAGGGGAGGATTCTCCAGTGGTAGATCAAAGGTAGTAACCAGCACATCTTTCACCAAGTCCCTCGTAGAGTCGAAATTTGCCGGAACCCCAAGAATTCATATATTTTTATAATGTAACAAATTTTCAGCACCCTCCAATTTTCTATTTATATTAAGATTATCCCTCATCAGGCTCACACAATTAGCTTCCACAGACATTAATTTTGCAGATTCTTTTTCAATTTCAGCTGAGTTACCCATAGCAATTCCCTTTGTCGTCTCTACTACGGTCTTGACGCTATTCACTTCTGCTTGTAAGAACTCGGTCTTTTTTAATATTGCCTCAAACCGGCGATCACTACATTCAGTCCTTGCTAATACTTTTTCCAATGATAAGCTCAACTTCTCCACTGTATACCCACCAGCCTCAATGGGAGTAGGAGAAAATTGTTGAAAGGGATCACTTTATCGCTGCAGGTAATCAGATTGAAAAGTATGCTGCTTGTTTGCTTCAGACAAATCTGGAGTTCTCAGCAGGGTAGAGGAATGCATCTTTGCAACAGTCTGCGGGGTGGGCAGCGCACTACTACTCACTCCCCGGCCGCCACTCTCCGGGATAAGTTTAGCGGGAAGAATCCGCTGCTCATGCAGGCCCGACCGTGGGGAAATAAACTCAGACGCAGAAACCCCTTTGCTCCTCTGTAAATCCATAAAGCCACTTTGCTCGATACTGCAGCGTTAACAAAATCAAGGGTTGAGTCGGAGCTTCAGTAGTCGACAAAAAACGCTATTCTCCCCTAACTAAACCAAACTGTTACTGCCGTTGGCCATCTTTTTTCCCCCCTTTGGTAGATAGAACCATTTATAATGCATAAGTGTACCAGGAGCAGGCTCGAGGTAGTACACAAGTGCTGTTGGAGTAAAAAGGATGTGGTTAGGTTGTGATCACTGGTGACCCACAAGGGCAGGTGGAGAAGAGAGGGGGAGAGGCAAGAACTGAATATGAGGAGAAGAGGTAGCCATTTCCTGATTTTTCCCCTTCAGGATGTTGAGAACCCTGACAAGGGGGCTCATGGTAGGAAGGCAGAAACTGGGGATAGGTATTAAGGTGGGTTAAAGCAGGAACAGCCGAGGGAAAGGTAACTGTAGGGCAGAGGTAAGAGTAGTTGGAGTGTCATGTTTCGGGGGGAAGGAATTCTAGATTTTAAGGAAACAATCTGCGAAACCAGTCTGACCGATGAGGGTGGAGTGGCGAGAGACCGTCAAGGTGCAGGCGTCATCTGATCTGATAGAGTGAGTGGGGGGAGGTGGCGTGGAGAGGATGAGAGATAGGAGGGAAGCCCCCCCCCCCGAACCAGAATTTGGAGGTTAGTTTGGCACAGTGAGAGATGCGTCTGTGAGATAGTGGAAGGAATGTTAGAGAGCGATGGAGTTCACAGTGGTGGGAGCGGGAAATGGAGTCAATAGCAAAGTGGCAGAAGGAGTTGAAGAGTGTGTTTAACTTGGTCAGGGAAGATTTGGGAGCAGCACCACAGACTACGTCACAGTCAAAGATGGGGCATATCTTCTGGACAACTTCGTGCCTCGCAGTCAGCAGGATGTAACTACGATTCCTGTACAGAGCACCAAGCTTGGGGCACAGTTTCTTCATGATAGCATCAATATGCACAGAGAAGATGAAGTGCTGGTCCAGCCAAACCCCCAGATATCTAAATGAGGTGTCCTTCAAGATGGTCCCATCAAGGGTGTGGAAGGTGGGTAGGGCCAGGAGCCTAGAGAGTCTCTGCCTGGTGCCAAAGGTCAATGAGACGGTCTTCTTGGTGTTTAGAAAAAGCTGGCGAGAAGCAAACCAGAACTGAACTTGGCGGACGTCATGCTGGTTTGCACACCAGCAGGGTTTTTGCCAGAACTGCACAAAACAGTATCGTCAGCGTACATATGGATACAAGAGGATGAGCAGGCTGTGGGAAGATCATTAAGGAAAATGGAGAAGAGCAGGGGACCAAGCACTGAGCCCTGAGGGACATCAGTGTTGATGGGGAGTGGAGGGGAGATGGAACCAAAGATTCTCACCAATTGGGTCCTGCCAGTGAGGTATGATTTAAACCAGTTGGTGGCTGACGGAGCAAGCTCTGCTGAAGACAGTGAATCAATAAGGGGATGGGAAACAGTGTCGAAAGCTTTGGCTAGGTTGACAACAATGGCAGAGGTGATCAGGCAATCGTCCATCCCTGAAAGGATGGTGTTAGTAAGTCTGAGGAGGGAGGTTGTTGTAGAGTGGTTCTTCTGAAAACCAAATTGGAAGGGGGTGAAGGGGGACTCAGAGAGGATGGGTGATAGTTGAGAGAGAGAGAGAGAGAGAGAACACTAAATGTTCTTGAAGTCTGGCAAGGATAGGAAGGAGGGAAAAGGGGCGATAGTTGCCAGGAGTGGATGTGTCACCACCCTTGGGGAGAAGGAGGACTACAGCGTGTTTCCAGGATGAGGGTACTTGGGCAGAAATAAGACAGGTTAAGGATTAGGGAGATAAGATGAGCAATTCACTAAAGTATTCACTAAAATACCACCAACAGCTTAATCTGGTTCAAAGTCAGTTGGCATTCATCTGTATCCCCTTCCCCCGGGTCGTGCCAGAAAATAGGCAGAATTTGTCTAGGGCACTTACCCGGTCAACAAAAACTAAATAAATTGCAGGAGCAGAAAGTTAGAGAAGTTTAGGATCGAGCTCATCTGGTGAGGAACCTTTAGAGGGGTTGAGGGATAGGACAGCATTAAGAACTTCATCAGAGGAGAAAATAGAAAAGGAAAATGGGGGGGTAGGCACTGGCTGAGGCAAATGGCTGAAGTTAGGTGGCAATAGGGAGAGGGAATTTAGAAGAGCTGTGGCACACGAGGTGTAGTAGGACATGAGAGACATTCAAGTATCTGAGGGGAATTAATAAGGATGGGGCAGATGGGGTCTTTAAGCTAAGGAGGGAGGGACACCAGGGGCACGTGCTAAGAATGGGGAGATTTAGGAGGAAAATGAGGAGACATTATTTCAGACAGGATGGTAGCAAAATGGAATGCATTACCAGAATGGGTGGTATCATGTAAATCTGAACAGCTTCAAAAGGGCAGGGGAGAATGAGGGTGGAGGAGGTGGGGGGTTGGCAGTGGGATGACAAAGGGAAGGGGGCGGGGCAGCTGCAAACTAGGGGTGCTAGCTGCACACCCGAGCAAACGCAGATAGACCGGGTGGTCCGTTTCTGCTGGCACATTTGTATGTGCGTAAGAGAGAAAGCGTTGCTCGCAATCTGTGGCTGGCTTGAAGAGAGGCAACGTAAGCTTTTCCAAAACAAAAAGAAGGTCCCAAGGAGGGATGGGGTCCCTGATGGGAGGTTTCGTATGCAAGATGCCACGCAGGAAAGTGCGTGCCAAGTCCAATTGTTTATTTGCTTTTGGTAACCGGGTAAGCATACTAGACAGCTGGTGCCTATTTTCAGGTGCGACCCGGGAGAGTTACAAGGCATACATGAGAGAAATACATAGTTACACGGAAATGCATAGTCACAGTACAAACCTAGAGCAGCATGCTCCAACACAGGAGTGAAACAACAATGGTCATTAAAGCAGTAATACATAGTATAGAGATAAGCGTATATGCGACACTAGTGGGTCAGGTATCATAAGTCCAATTGTGCCAGGGATTTGCCCTGTATAGGTGCATGGTAGGCAGATACTGCAGACAGATGCACCTTTATAGATGAATAACTCAGGCCAGAGTCTGAAAGTGAAAGGAGGTACTCAAAGACAGAGTTCACCGGAGAGGCAAAGGGGTCTAAGCATCGAGCTGTGGCCCAGAGACAGAAGTGCTTCCATTTCATGGCATAGGTGGCCTTAATAGAGGGTTTCCTAACGGCCACCAAAACGTCAGCCACTCTAGCAGAGACACCAAAGTGGGAAACTGCTAGGTCCATAGTAGCCACGTGTACAGGTGTAATGATTTCTGATCTGGGTGGACTAGTGTCTCGTTGTCTTGCGAGAGCAAGCGTGAGCTCAACAGCATCAGCAGCAGAGGTAGTTCTTTCACCAGTTGTTAAAGTAGAGGGAACCATATCTGCCAGTGCCAGAACGGAGCCACTAAGATCTTCTCTGCTCCTTCTGACTGCAGTTTGAGGAGAACCCTCTATTAACTGAAAGGGAGTGAAGGCGTAGAGAAACCATCCTGTCCAGCAGAGGGACAATGCGTCTCGCCAGAAAACACCAGGCCTGGGATCTAGCAAGCAAGAACTGGGCAGTTCTGCATTGTGTGCGGATGCAAAGAGGTCCAATTCTGGTCGGCCCCACCTGTCGAACAGATCTTGTATGACAGATTGCTGGAGTTCCCACTCATGTACTCTGGACCTTGACCAGCTGAGTAAGTCGGCCAATGTGTTTTGCACCCCTAGGACATGAACTGCCAAGATTACCAGATAGTGATCTATGGCCCAGTTCCATACCCTCATGGCCTCACGACAGAGTTGGTACGAGTGGGTGCCTCCCGGTTTGTTCATGTAGATCACCACCGACATGTCCGTCTGGACTAGGTGCCCCAGGAGCAGGTCGGTTTGCAAGACTTGCAAAGCACAGAAGATGGCCCTCATTTCCAATGTGTTGATTTGTAGGGACTCCTCCATATCAGACCATGTCCCTCGAGTCCTGCGATTGTTCAGATATGCTCCCCAACCTGTGCTGGAGGCATCCATTGTCAAGATCTGTGCAGTGTCCTCTGGAAAGGCATTCCCTCCGAGAGGTGTGACTGTGTGAGCAACCACTGAAGGGCCTGGTGGACCAGGTCCAAGACTGAGACAGGTTGGTCTACGTTGTCCCCGTGTTGATCCCATTGGACCCTCAGCGTCCACTAGATTGTCCTCATGTGCAGTCATGCCAAAGGCACTGTAGCAATGGCATCTGCCATGTGGCCAAGGATTCTGAGAACCATCCTGGCAGGGACCTGCTTGGTGGACGAGATGCGATGAGCGAGATCCCGAAGGCAGTTCGCTCTGTCTTCTGGGAGGAAGACCTTTCCCTGAATGGTGTCCAGAAGGGCCCCAATGAATTGGAGCCTCTGGCTTGGCCAAGGAGAGGACTTCAGCAGGTTTACGGTAATTCCAAACTCTGCAAAGAGGAAAAGGTGTCCTCCACGGTGTGGAGGAGTTTGGTCCTGGATGGGGCTGTGAGAAGTCAGTCATCCAGATAGAGGAAGACAGTGGCCCATCCTTCAGAGAGCTGCTGCCACGACTGTCAGGCACTCTGTAAAAACCCTTGGTGCTGATGACAGACCAAAGGGCAAAGCCCTGAAATGATAGTGCTGACCCTGAAATTCGAACCTCAGGAATCTCCTGTGGTGCTTGGCTATGAGGATGTTTAGGTATGCATCCTGTATGTTGAGAGATGAGAACGAGTCTCCAGGATGGAGCATGGGGAGTAAACCCTGCAGGGTGACCATCCGGAAGCACCTGTACTCTACAAAGTTGTTGAGGTTGCTGAGGTCAAAGATGGGGCGTAGATCTTCAGTTTTCTTGGGTACTAGAAGGAAGTGAGAATAGTACCCTTTTCCCTTCTGAAAGGCTGGTACAAGCTCTATTGCTAGTTCGTCCAGAAGAGCTCGAATCTCGTCCAGGATGAGTGCCGCGTGGGATTGGGAATAATGAGGAAGCAGGGGTGGTCTGTCTGGTGGCATCTCTGAATTCTATCTAGTGCCCCCACTGGATCAACTGTAGAACCCATTGGTCAGAAGTGATCTTCCTCCAGCCCTCCAAGTAAAAAGAAAAAGAAAAGCAGTCTCCTACTGCCTCTCTTGCCAGGTCTGCAGGAAGAGGAAGGTTCAGCAAAAAGTCAGGCAGTGGTGCTGGGCAGGGCGGCCTTGGAGGGCTTAGGAGCCCTGGGACCTGAGCCTCCAGTTACGTGAGGGGCCCTTATAGCTGCAGCCTCCTCTGTTGCTGCTGTTGGCGTCTGGGTTGTTGGCCTGATTTGCCATGAAGACGCTGTTTTTGAAATAGCTTCTGTTTGGGCTTATACATAGTCTGGACTGAGCGAACGGCTTTTCCAGAGTCTTGTATCCTGGTAATGATCTTTTCAGAATCTTCTCCAAAAAGAACTGAACCTTTAAATGGGGTATCCAAGATGCCAGCTTGAATGTCCTGTGCAAAGCCAGGAATGTCGCCCGAGATACTCCAGTGGCGCCCACCCTGGCTGCTGTATCTGCTGAGTCATAGACTAATCTAAGGATATGAGTGCCTACGTCTGCATGAACTTCTTCAGCTCTGCCTTTTGAGGACAATCAGGAAGTTCTCAAACCACGTCCATCCCATGTTCCCACATGGCATTTTGGAACTGCACCACGTGCGTGAGGTAACAGAGTGACCCGATTGTGCAGGTGGCCAATAAATATCCTTCCCTGCCATAGAATCCAGCTGCTTGGACTCGTCGGGTGGCTGTCTACTCAAATGTTCAAGTCTCTGGGACCTGTCATAAGCGGCCGTAATGACGATGGAGTCTGCCACCAGATGTTCACCCCAAAGAGAGTTCCTCTCTGGGTGCCCTATAGAGGCAATCTGCCTTTTTGGGAAATGCCGAGGATGTGGATGGGTGTTTCCATGCTGCCTTGGTCACATCCTGAAAGGTGTCCACCAATGGTGGTACAACTGGTTTTGGGTCTTTCTGGCACAAATATCTGGCCAGACGCCTCTCAGGGACGAGGTCCTCGGTATCCCAACCCATGTTTGTATGTGGCACATGACCTCTATAAAAGAGGGGTCATCCGGTGGGGACCTCGGAATGTCCCTCTGATCTGGTGATGGGAGTCCTCCCGCCGAGGAAGATCCCGATGAGGGGGAATGGTCAGATTCCAGAGAGGAAGAGGACAGAGACCTCGTACAATGGCGCCTGCATTTGTGCCCTTCTGTGGAACAGGTAGGACTTCGACTTCTTGTCCGGGGGTGTCGTTTGTGGGCTGAGCGACTCCTGCCCTCAATGGGAGGGGTAATTTCCCTGGAAAGAGGAGCATGGCCCCTGGGGTAGGTTCCTCTGTTGGTGTGTGTCTGGGTGGGAGAACATCTGCAGCCATGGTATGGGTTGAGGCTGATAAACGGGTTACCTGATGGAGGACTATGATCCTGGCATTCGTCGGCGGGGGAGAGGCCGATGATGCTGGAGTCAAGATGGCAGTTAATGCAGCCAGGGATGTCGCCGGGTTCCATGGCTTGATGACAGATAGTCAACCAACAGTTTCTCTGGCATATGCTTCTCTGCCACCAGCTGGAGTGACGGTAGGCCTCTAGGGGGTTGAGAGACGGAGTGACCCGAGCCCCCTTATCTGTCCAGGGAATCTGCGCCTGTGGAAGTGACAGACTTGGAGGACACTTCTGCCGGTCTGTTGCTGGAGTAGGACTAGACATTACCATCTGAATGGCAGCCAGAAGTCTGGGAGTGCAGACGGATTTTCAGAGGTTGCAGGGTCCAGCTCGTGGTCCCGGACCCTGGCATTTTGCCTCCCAACACCCTTAGCTGGGTGGTTGGTCTCACTACCACGAATCTGGTATGACAGCACACTGCCTGGGATGCAGCGTCTGAACAGCCCGGAAGGCAGACCAGGTGTTAGAAAATCTGGACCTCGACTGGGATCTTTCTTTTTCCCTTACTCTCCTTTTCTCTCTGCAGTGATGCTTCCCCGATTTTGTAAGAGAGGAGCCTTCCGGGGGCGGGGGGCAGGACGACTCCTGCATGGCAGCGAGTTTTTGTTCAGTTAGGAAGGCCTGGAGGGCCTTCTGGTGGTGAATTCTCATCCTGCTGTTGAATATTTGGCAGTATGGGCAGGCCTTGGTATCTGCGCCTAGGCAAAGCAGGCAGAGTGTCAGTCTCTCAACAGTATCAGTTTGCCACAGGCACACTTTAACTGGTGCCAGTCAATGGAAGACTACATATAGATGTTAGAATGAAAGAAGCAAACTTTTTTTGTGAAATAAAACATTGAAAACATGGATAAAATGGCGGTTGATCTGGGCTGAAGGCATCCATGGAGCCGATGCGTACGAGTAGACAGTGGGAAAAGAACTGAAGCGGCGGCTGAGGACCGCCCACTTCATATCATGTGTAAAGTCGGGGGCAGGCTGAAGTCTGGGCGGTCCCCCGCTGTATGCCGCTAGTTAGAAGATTTCCATGAGGTCCGGTCACCTACTGACTAGAGTCCTACTGGTGTTACCTACTGCAAGAGTTCACTCTCGAAGTAAGATCTTGCATTTCCACATAAACTTGCTGAGATCATGCAAATCCAGTAGGAGGTCCCACCAGTCTTGGGGCCAAGAAGTGCCTGGACACGTAACCCTAAGTGGCCATGCCATCTGGGACACAGGCTATTGTCCCTTAAAGTGCTGAGAGATTCTAGGTGCATGGAGGCAGTAGGGCAGGAGAATTTCAAAGTTTAAAGATCGTCCTCTTCCCACTACTTCCAACACCCACTTGTCCACTGTGATGATAGACTAATGTGGTATGAAGTGATTTAGCTGGCCTCTGACAGGCAAAGCAGTCAGGCACAAGACTGATGGAGGAACGATGCCCCCCAACCAGTCACAGGCCAGCTTCTGTGGCACACCACTACCCCAGCCCCCTCCTTTTTTGGGGACCTTCACCCCTGGAATTCTTCCTGGGGCACTGAGCCTGGAACTGCCTATTGCGCTGCTGCCAGTGAGGCTGTGACTGAAAGGGCTGATACTGGAAAGCCAGTTTCTTAGGCTTCTTTTTGTGATTCTTCTGGGATGAAGTCACAAACTAGGATGGCACTGGAGTTCAATTCTGGTGAGCTATCCTACCCAAAGCCTAAAAAGGTCAGCGCCCAGAAAAGGTACATCAGCTACTTTGTGCTGGGTGTCTGCATTGAAGGTGGACAGACAACCATGACTTGCAAAGCATTGAATCAGCTGCTACCACAGCATGGGTGTGAGCATTGCCCTGTCCAAGGCTGTCTGGAGGTGGTGTTTAGCCAATGATTGACCCTGGTCTCTGCTAAGCTTCACTGCCAACTGATGCTCAACAGGGAGTGAAGAAGGACAATATCAAAATCCCAGAAAGCGATCAGTTAGCCATCATCATGGCATAGCTAGCCTAGAGAAAAGCAGGAGACGCCACAGCGTACACCTTTTTAGCAGTGTGGTCAATCCTCCAAGACTTGTCTGCAGGCTTGTTCACATCCCCCTGGTGTCCAGATTTACCAACACCAAATCTGTGACCAGTCCCTCCTTAGAGGGGGTCTGAATAACCAGAAAGGGGAGCCCATGGGGACTGCATACCTACGAACCATATGGGCAGGGGATGCTGGGCAGGAAGTTGTCAAAGCTCCAGGGCCAGTCCCAAAATAGCCTCAGCCACAGGAAAGAAACCCCCCCAGGGATTTATTCTGGTGCAGAATGTCCATGACAGGGTACTTAGCCCTCTTCTGGACTGGCTCAAGCGGAACAAACATGGCTTCTGAAACAACTCCAAGAAACACCCCAAGAGACATCAGGCCATGCTTGGTGGAGAGCTCTTCAACTGTGCTACAGTCAGGAAATGAAGTCTGAGTAGCCCATAAAGTCATTATCCAAGTCATCCAATGACTCCTCAAAAACTTCCCTCTGCCATTTCTCGCCGCACACCTTAAGAATCCTCAACGGGAGGGATCCCCAATGACAACTGGCCTGGCAAGTAGCTGGCCTCCTTGGCTGAAGCATCCACCTTCACCTGCAGTGGTGGTGGCTCCACCTGAGGAGGTGGAGAAGCAGCTATGGGCTGCAGCTGCATGGTGTGGACCAACACAGGTGTCACTGGTGGTGGCCAGGAGACCACAAAGTCCAGGGATAAGAAGCCCTACCCACCCGCAATGGCCCACAGTTACCAGATGCATTCTGTGTAGCACTGGCACAATCGTGTGGTGATGCCTCTCCTCATCCAAGGATGAGGAGATCCAACATAGTCTATGTTGACTCCTCCCAGTCAAGCGGGCTCTGGAGTGAGTGTCTTTACCTCGACAGTCAGTGGGTTGCTGCAGAACATGCACCAGCCCACGTTAAACACGTGTGTAATGACCCAGCCCCAGGTGCAGGCTGATCCTGCAGTGGACCAGATTGGGACACCGACCAGACCACAACCTCCAGGATGAGGACTAGGAGCTCCGAGGTCAGAGATTGAATCCTTAACCTCGTCAGAGAATGGGTCGACAAGATCAAGCAAAATCTTGGTAGCCTGCCTGACCAGAGTCGAAGTCAACTGGCTTGATGGGGGAACCGAAGAGCCCTCAACCTGCCCAAAGCTCCCCAGCTGAGGAGCATTCCTCAGCCGGTTTACCCACAGCACTTAAGACAGCGCTAGTGCAGACATCCCCTACAGCAACGGCTGCAATGCCAACTGTCTGCTTTGTAGCCACGGGGATGTCAGCGCACACAGTAGGGGGCTGCTCCCCACCACACACCCCGCTCTCTAGGATTCCAACTCAGTCGGAGTTTTTTTTTTTTTTTGGGGCGGAAAACACCCAGCGAGGCAGTCCCAATCGGCACACAGACCACAACAGCGATGGGCGGGTTTTGCCCAATTCCTGTCACTGTGGTGGTCTTTGCTGTGCCGGAGTCGCTGCGGTAACGGTATACCTCCTCAGCCATTGAGTGGTGAGGCAAGGGAACTACAGAACCAAGATCAATGCCGGTCCAACAACTAGTGCTGGTGGTACTTGCTTTTAGCATCACAGGGGCAGGGCTCTCCCAAGGTCTGGAGGACTAAACACATTTCCTGGAATTTTTAGGTAAAAAGACCCTCTGGTGTTGGCCCCTGGGAATAGTGCAGAGACCAAGGAGGTGCCCCATGACAGCCACTGCTTCCACCTCAAAGGCCACAAGCTGTTCAGCCAACCTGGCCACAGCTGTGGCCTTCCTGCGGCCCTCAGGGCAGTCCTTCAGATACTGCTCAGAGGACAGACCCAGCAAGAGCCGGTGATTCCTGTCCAAGGGACTCAGGATGCATACTTCTGCACAGGCTGCACCAGTCCATGTCATGTTGCCTGCCCAGACAGTACATGCACGTGTTAAGCAGATCAAGGACATCTTCTGCCAGCACTAAATGCAGATTTGAAGAGCGATTTCTGTCGAGACATTGTTGGTCTGGAGAAGAAGAGTGGAGGGAACTGTGAAACAAGCAATAAGAAATAGCAAAAACTTCAACTTTAATGTTGACCTATGGTGCAAATAACTTGCGTGGGAGCTGCATAGGCGGTAACCTGTTCTAGTGGAAAGAGATCTGACATCAGGGGCAGAGTCTGGGACATACCACCCAGGTGGTGGGAGAAGTTTTGCTTAAAGACGTCCAGCTAATAACACCGTTTCAGTGGAACTGCAGGAGTGTGAATAAAGTGACCATTATCCACATCCCTAGAAATAACTGTCTACGACAGGAAACATAAGCCACAAGTCATAGCAGGCTCAAAATGAGTCAACATCAATTCCAAGTAAAATTCAAGTCCCAGGGCAGGACTGGGCTATGGATACAGGAGGTTTCATATGAAAAATATCCCTCAAATGTATGGGACACTTCTAATTGGGCCACCGTATGATCAGTAGGAGAAATGGAAAGTTGATATAGCAGCCAAACGCACCTCAAGTGAGGAATACTGCAAGCATGAAAGACAGGCTATTTTGCACTGAATGGGCATCCGCCTCTATCTTTTCTCTGTGGGAGTCGCGCCTTCATTCAGCAGCTCTTCCATGGCAACCCACCCAACTGCCAGATAGCCCAGAGACCCACAGGTACAGACAAAGATGCTACCTCGGCTTGAATCTTGACACTGTCTCCACTGGCTGACTGGTGCTGTATCTCAGTTCCTCTGCCCTAACTGGACACTTCACTGCCTTCTGCCTTTCTATTGGCAACTGCTTTCATCTCCCTAAGCTGCATTCCTTGCATTAACTTTTTATATTCTTGGTCCGAGTTTGCTGCGCTGTATACTGTACTGATTTCACCATTTTCACTGTTTATCAATGTTTAGAGTCTACATTGCTGTAATTTAAATTGCCAAATACTGTTAGAATTTTAGACTATATGCTCCTTGCTGTCAAGGCACAGGTCAAGAAATGGGAAAAACCGGGAGCAGTTCTAGAATTCACCAAAAATGATTTACACTAGCAGTATCATAAAATAAACTTGTTCATAATAACTATGTACAAAGGAGAAATGAAATGTTTTTTCTTTTATTCTGTGTCCCTTTTTCTTCCAATCTTTTTTGCAGTTGCAGCTTAGCTCTTCTGTAAGTCTTCTCAATCCCCATCCTTAGCAAGCATCCTGCTTTTGTAAGTGTTCTGTTCTTGTAAGTTTCAGGAGCTGCTAGAGCACACTGTGCTTCTTGAAGCCCCCTTTGCACGGTTTTTGCAAAAGGCTCATTTGCATTCAAGTAACCTCTGGAGTTTACAATAGCTTTCTGCAATCATCTCAAATTATAATTATATACATTTCAACTAACACTATACATTTTCTAAACTAAAGTGATCCCATTATCAGTTACATGTCCATACAATGATTTGTACATACTTTTATATTGGCAGATCTATCGGATGAGATGTTAAACCGAGGTCCCATCTGCCTGGACTGGTGGTAGTTCAGGTGGATGTTGAACCTATGGCAGCTATCGAAAAAGTAGGGGAATTTCCCCCAATGTCCTGGCCAAATTTCCCTCATTCATTAAAAATACCACCAACAGCTTAATCTGGTTCAAAGTCAGTTGGCATTTATCTGTATCCCCCTCCCCCGTGCTGTGCCTGAAAATAGGCAGGATGTGTCTAGTGCACTTACCTGGTCAACAAAAACTAAAATAAAAAAATAAAAATATATGCAAGGGAGAAAAATAGACCACAAAAGAAAACAGACAGTGACAACCAAAGAATTGTGCGACTGTCGGGGTGATCAAATCCAAAGTCTCACAGGAAAACTGGGTTGCACAACCAGACAGAGAAGAGACAGAAAAGGAAAGATCTTGCATTTAAACTCCAGAAAAAAAATGGGACAGGGTCCTCCTATTCCACCCTGTCACACTCCTCTCCACTCAAACTCTGCCTGAGCTGAGTAGCGCTAAGTGCTCCACAGTACCCCATATCTTTCTATAAAATTCTTTCTGAATTAATCCTTCTATCATTTCACACTGCCACTTATCTCTGTCCTTTGCCCTGATTGTTTCCTCTTTTCTCCCTGTGCCCTTCCTTGTGCTTTCTTGTAGTCTTTCCAACCCCCTCACCCCCCAGACAGCCCAAGGTGTTACAGCTTTGTTAATTTTAGTGTTCCTTTTGTTATGCAATCTGCCTTCCAGCCAGCCTGGCGCCAAGGGGGTTAACTGCCACGGTCTTTGCTACTTTAAATTGACTGTCCCTTCTCCCCTCCGGAGGCTACTTTACACTGAATGGGCGCCCGCCTCCAACTTCTCCTCGTGGGAGTCGCGCCTTCTCCAGCGGCTCTTCCACAGTAACCCACCAGACAGCCCACATATTAGTATTGACGTTTCCATTAGCAGATTATAATTTCTAATCACTAGAGGGCTATTATCTCCACATGTTCGCTACCTTCCCATTACTGCTCTAAACTTAAAGCTCAACATGGAATGGAAAGCAGTGCAATTAGCCTTATAATAGTTGGGTCATGTGACCTCTCATTGAGGTTGCTGACTGGCATTTTACCAAGTGCCTATTTCTTCACTCACTAGGGGCTGCATCACAACTGTGCTCCTCACATTCAAATAATACTCCCCTACTAAAGTTTCAAGTTCTGTGTCTTACATTAGTTTTTCTTACGATGCATCCATTAAGGGCTACTTCCAGCCTTTTTGTGCTCCTCCACTTCAGCTAATACTACCCTGGCCTGACTGTTTCTCCCATATAGCACAGGCTGAAGCCTTAGCAAATATCCAGCCCACTTGAAACTACCCAGTACCGCCACCTTTTTTTATAGTGCTCCTCAAACCCCAATAAGCTGGGCACTCCCAAATATGAGCAACATCAGCCTTCTGTCTCAGCTACTGTGCACACTATTTAATGCAACTGGACAACACAATGCTGGCACCCCCCAAGCTAGTAATCCTTTCCCTCCTTGTTATCTCTCTCTCGGGGATAAACTTAACAGGAAGATCATTGCACCTAATATGGATCACCCTACCCTCTTGGGAACCCCGTGGCCAGTGATCCGCACTGCAAGTGGAACACACACAGAACCTTACCTGTGGCTTGCTTTCAAGTTCCCACCACAAATCTACAAACCCTGGGCACCGCCCAAAACCCCATAGCTGCCCTGCTATGCTACTGCATCTTAACTAGTGCCACCTATGGCTACAAGCTCTCCAAATTTAAGAATGCAGACTCCTCTTGGGTGTTCTGGACACGCTTCCTTAGAAAGCTAATCCTGGTGGTACTCCATCTGGAAATGTGCACCCAACTCAGGACCCCCAATGAAAGCAACTCCATGGAACTGGGATGCCTCAAGAAGTCTCCCTAAATATAGAAAGCCCATTACCAAAGCTATCGTACTTCCAGGCTTGGGTGGAGTTGCTCAAGCCTGATATAATAGCGCTCAGAGACCTGGTTCTCCCCAAAGATCAATGATGCAACAGTAGCTCTTGAAGGCTACACAATGTTCCAGCAGGACCATCTGACCAAGCGGGAGTGGGATGGGGGGCTGGCAGTATGGTTTAGCTCAAAAGTGATGTTAAAGGTCAAATACTGCCTTGAAGCCTACAATCCAAGGAGGCACAAATTCTGGACATTAAACTCACCATAGGCCAACAAAACAAAGTCCTACTACTCTACTGTCTATATACCCCCTGCCAAACACACCACTGGCCTTGAGCAGTTTATCAACCATCAAGAACAGTCTAAGCAAAAATGGGAACATCTCATTGTTGGGGACTTACATTAACTGGCAGTCCAAACAATCAGCTGTAAGGGACCAAATATCAGGTCTATATCTCACTCAGAGGGTCACACAAACTACCAGACAGAACCCTTATCGACTGGCTTCTCTCACCACCTGCCCTGACCAGATCTCTGAAGTATCAATCCTACCAGACTCCCTCAGTGACCATTCCCTGGTTATGTGCACCTGGACTGACAAGTTCACTAAATACACACCACAAGTCTCAAGAAATCGATCACTGAGAACTGGTAAACGCAATGCCTTCAAGCAATACCTAACGCTGTTAGATTGATCACCACCTGACCAATCAAAGAACAGGAACCAAGCACTGGAATACTTCACTAAGACCTGCAACATCTTCGCCCCATATAAGACCAAAAAAGTAAAAGGGTCCACTAACCCGTGGTTCTCAGGCTCCCTCCTAGAGATTATGCGACACAGGGACACCTGTGGCACAAGGTAAAGGCAACTGGTTTACAGACGGACATCGCCTACAAGGCAGCCAGGAACAAAGCTACAAAGCTAATCTGATCAGCCAAAGCATCGTATTGTAACAACCTACTTAGGAGGAATTGGGGCAATGGCAAGGAGTTCTGGAACTCTGAAATCACTCACAAGTAAGGTCTCCAGAGCTTCACCTGACCTAGTCATAACTTCAGCTGATACACTCCAGGAACCCAATGACATTGTGGATGCATTTATTTCTTTGTTTTCGAACTATGTTTATCTCCTCCTTACCACATCAAACTCTCTCCGGAGTCCCAGATTCTCCTGTCTACCTCCCATCATGACTTGCATCTACTCTGCACCCCCTAGCCCAGCACATCCCTCGGGTCTGATCCCTCCGAGGAAGGGCCGCCCTATTAGCCCAGGGCACACTCTACAGTGTTGAGCTCCGGACCCAGGGGGTGGGGGCGGGCCAGCAGAAAGGCAAGCCTGACGTTGGGAGTGTGGACTGAGGCAGGGAGGTGCCTTCGCCCATCAGTGGGAGGAAGGTGGGGGTTTTTTGCTGCTTGTCCCCACACGTAGGACGTACAATGCTGCCCTGCCCGTGGCGTGGATGCTCCCACCCATGTCTGGAAGGCAGCCACCTGATGTCTTTCCCCTGCGTGAAGCCCCAAGGCGTTGCAGTGCCCCCAGTCTCCACCAGGGGCCACTGTGATGCCAGGCTGTCCTCGGATCCCTCCCTGAGAGAGGACAGCAGTCCTCCAGATGCCCAGTCCTCTCTCCCCTGCTGACCCCAAACAGGCCAGGCTTGTTCCCAAACCCAGGTTGCCAGCGTGGCGCGAGGTGTGGCTTCCAGCACCTCAACCCTCAGCGCCATCGGGCCAGCACACTGCAGATGCATTTAACCTTGCCTTCACTGACCTATGCAGCCTGCTACCCAAGGACTACCTCACCTCCCAGTCAGCCATCCATTACAAATCTGCCCTCCCCCACCCAAACATCATTCCTTTCTACTTCAGACTGATCACAAGGGCAGAGACCCTAAAATATGTCAAATGAGTCCCAGTGAAGACTAGGCTGGGGAGTGACCTAGCTGACATGAAGTTGGTCGCCCTAACTCTAAATGAGCTCACCACTCCACCCACTAAGGTATTTAATGCCTCACTAAGAACGAGTGTGTTCCCAGACTGATGGAGAGAGGCACTGGCCACCCCGGTCTTTAAAGCTGGAGACGGAACCAACCTGGCCAATTATAGGCCCATATCTATCCTTCCCCCACTCCCCAAAGCCCTAGAGCGAGTGGTCTCCGATCAACTCACAGAATACCTGGAAATGCACAGTCATCACACAGCAACATGGATTCCATAAAAATCACTCCACTATTACCGCCTTGGTTGATTACACCTCTCAGATCTACAATGTCATATATAATGGCCTGGCAGTGGGGTCTATCTTTACAGACCTCACGAAAGCTTGACACCTTTAATCATCTACTCCTGAACGGTTTACTATCCACCGACACTGCGACTTTGTCCAGCAGCTACCTCACACACAGGACACAAACTGAAAATAAAAGCCAACCTCTTGGAACCTAGGGAGGTGAACCTTTGTGTCCCCCAAGGATCAATTCTAGGGCCGCTCCTGTTTAGCCTCTTCATTAACTCCATACCCTCTGCCTGCCTGGCACATATCGTGCTCTACGTAGACATGCTGTTATCACAGTACCCAGCACCAATCTGTCCTTTATCACCTCAGAATTGCAAGCAAACTTCTCTGCTGGAATCTTGGTTCACACTTAAACTATTGCTCAACTACAAGACAACGAAAAACATGCTCTTCTCAGTTCCACAGCGCAGGAAGAAATATGGACTGCTGCTGATAAAGAGCCACAAAGGTGATATCTTGGAGCAAGTTAGCACCTTTAAATACCTTGGGATACACCTAGACTTTTATGTGATAAGGGTGCCTCCCAATGCGCAACTGTCAAAAGAGCGACTGGCGGTGAAAGCGCCGGCAGCAGTCCGAGCCATGTGGAGCGGTGCAACATCAGTATGGTCAGGTGGGCAGAGGTGAACCTGGGTGGCAGGGAATGGCTGACTTCACCCTGGGCAGCTGGGCATCAGCAGCAGGCAGTGGTGATTGGGGTGGATGGACAGTTTGCTCCTGCCAGACAGTGACCACAGCGCAAAGGCACAGAAGCCCAGGTGGGCTGTACCCCCTTCCCGATGCATGGCCATGGGCTGACGTCGCCATCAGCCCCCTTTGTGCCATCCCTAGATAGCAGACTGCACACTTGGATCCCTGGCACGGTGCGGGGGTGCCACGGCGCTCTATAGCACATGCCCATCCTGTGGTGCCATGCCGCTGCTCACCTCCTCCTCGTTCTGGCCCATCTACCTGGCTGTTGTGGTGCACACTGCCCACAGCCATCGCTTTTCCAGGCCCCAGCCTATAGGCTCTCGCCGTCATGACTGTAGCTGCACTGTCACTCACCAATAATGGGACAGCAGCTACAGTCGCTTTACTGCCGTTCTGTTTATTTGGGCAGTTGCCCTTTAAGCAACCGCTCTTCAGATCTCGCCCACCATCCATGCGCCTGTTACGGCGCTCTACTTTACTTGGTATTACTTGATATGAAAGAACAGAAGAAGGCCAGAGCCCATCGAGACTGTTCCCCACACTATGTGGGACATTATCTATTATCCCTCAACCAAACATCTAATTTGTTTTTAAAGACAGTGGCACTAGTTGCCTCTACCAATTCTTGTGGCAAGCTGTTCCATACAATGGATGCTCTTATTGGAAAAAGTTTCCCCTTTTGCTGGTTTTATAAGTTTTTACTTCAAGCTGTTTATTATGCAGTCTCTGAACATGTCTCCTTTTGAAGAGTGTTAGACCACATTTTTCCATTAGATCTGGTGAATTTATTAAATTAAAAACCATAAGCATATCACCTCTTAATCTTCTAGTTTGAAGAGAGAAGAGACCAGTAGCTTTTAACCTGTTCTGATAATATAAGTTTGTTAATCTTGGAATCATTCTAGTTACTCTCCTTTGAATCTGTTCAAGAATTGCTGTGTCTTTTTGTTTGGATTCCAGAAAGGGGAGCCACAGTCTACAAACGGTCTAATGTATGTCCTGTACAATGGAATAAGGCATTGTTCAGTGCGATTAACAAAAGTGTGTTTTATTTGCCTCAAAAGTCTGTTGGTCATGCAAGCAGTTCTAACACAGTGATCATTTGATGTAAGTTTATTATTAACATACAGTATATCCCTAAATCTTTTTCACAATTTGATGAGTGAAGTGGTAGTCTGTTTAGATATCATTTTTGGATTATTTACACCGAAATGCACTACTAAACGTTTGTCTTGATTAAACTGCATATGATTTTCATTTGCCCGAAGTGTCAATTTTTCCAAATCCTTCTTTAATGCAGAAATATTTTCTTGATTATTAACCTTGCCCCCCCCCCAATTTAGTATAGTCTGCAAATTTAACTATGAAGTTATTTGGCCCTGTTTGTAAATCACTGATAGAGGTTAAACAATGTTGGTCCCAAGACCGACCCTTGTGGTACACCACTTGTCACACTACCCAAATCAGACAAGATATCATTAATTCTGACTCTCTGAGAACGATTTGTCAATCAGTTTTAAGTCCAGTTGACAATATCAGGTGACAAACCTAGACTGTGCATTTTAGTAATGAGTTTTTCATGTGAGACTTTATGGAAATCTCTACTAAAGTCCAAAAGAACTACATCAGTAGGGATACCCACATCTAGTATAGAGTACTTATATTATTGTAAAAAGGTATCAGATTGGTAGTGCAGGAATACTTGGGAGTAAACACATGCTGATTTGAATCAAATTCCTAATTTTTTACAATCGATCTATTAGAGACTTCATTACTCGTTCCATTAATTTACCAGCCACTAAGGTCAAGCTAACTGGACGATAATTTTGCACAGAACCTCTATTGCTTTTTTAAATATGGGAGTAACTATTGCTGAACGCCAATCATTTGGTACAATGCTTTCTTGTAAGGATTTATTGAAAATAATTGACAAAGGTATAGAAATACAGGTTACTCACCTGTAACAGGAGTTCTAGGAATGGTATATGTTGTTCATCCACACTTACTGGCAGGTTCCTTGCCGCTTTAAATCTTGCCGGAAGGTCTTCAAGCTGGCTCCTCCCACCCACCCAGGTGGTAAAACTCTCGGCTCCGCCCCATGACGCCAGATCTGGCCCGCTGGAAGCTCAGGTTGTGCGTCGAAGCCGGGGAGGTCGGGTGGGTCGTGGTGGATGAACATATACCATTCCTAGAACTCCTGTTACAGGTGAGTAACCTGTATTTCTAGGGACATGGATATGTTGTTCATCCACACTTATTGGCAGACTCCTAGCAGTTCTCCGGGAGGAAGGAGGCAAGGCGCACACCCCCAATACTTACTTGGGAAATAAGGACTGGAGAACCGAGGCCCCAAAACCAGCATCCCGGCGTGACTCAAGGTCGATGTGGTAATGGGTAATAAAGGTGTGTGCTGACTTCCAGGTAGCAGCCCTGCAGTTCCTGGATGGGGACGTCCCTGGAAGCAGCAGTATGACGGGTAGAATGAGCTCTTATCCCTTTGGGAGGCTCCATGCCCGCCAACTTATAGCAGCGATCTATGCAGGAGGTGACCCACCTGCCTATCGTCCGCTTGGCTGCAGGTCTGCCAGATGCAGCTTCAGCGTAGGTGACAAACAGCTGGCGAACCTCTCCCCGAATTTCCGCCATGCGCTCCCTATAATAAGCGAGCGCCTCTAGGGTCCAGAGTATGGAGCCTATATTCGCCTCCGAGGTGTGATTGGGGTAGAACACCGGCAGAGTCAGCACCTGGTTAAGGTGAAACTCCGACACCACCTTCGAAGGATTTCGGTGGGGCGAGGACAACCTTGTCCCTGTGGAAGACCAGGTAAGGAGACTCGATGCAAAGCGCCTGGAGCTCTCCCATCCTTCTGGCTGACGTGATAGCCACCAAGAAGGCGGTCTTCCATGACAGGTGAGAGAGTTCACACCTGTGCATTGGTTCGAATGGCTTGCCCATGAGCTTTGCCAGTACCAGCAGTAGATCCCACGGAGGTGGAGGTTCTCGCACCGGAGGGGAAATGTGATCAAGGCCTTTGAAAAAGCGCCCGACCACCTTTTCCTGCGCCACCGACTGCTTCCCGGCCCGCGCCCGCTAAGCAGAGATGGCTGCCAGGTGCACCTTAAGGGTCGTCGACCTAAGCCCTTGACTAGAAAGGGACCATAAATAGTCCAAAATGCTTGCCACAGTACAGGAGGAAGGGTCCAAGCCCTTGCCCTGACACCAAATGGAGACTCTCTTCCATTTGAAGGTGTAGCATTTTCTGGTCGACTCCTTACGGGACGCCTCAACAACATTGAGGACCTCGTCGGAAAGACCCAAGGCCTGGAACTCTAGCCGCTCAGGAACCAGGCCATCAGGTGCAGGGATTGAAGGTCCGGATGGAACACCTTCCCCTGATTGACTGATAGCAGGTCCGGGCGAGCTGGAAGCTGCCTCGGGAGCCTGGAGCTGAGGCTGAGGAGATCTGGGTACCAGAACTGGCGGGGCCAGTATGGGGCTATCAGGATCACCTGCGCCTTGTCCCTCCTTGCTTTGAGAAGCACCTTGTGAATCAAGGGAAATGGGGGAAAGGCGTAGAAGAGGCCCGGGGTCCACAGCCTCGAGAAGGCATCCCCCTGCAGAGAGCCCTGCTGAGGGGGCGGCATGAAACAGCCTCAGCTGCTCTCCTGAGGCAAACAGGTCCACCTGAGGTGTGCCCCAGTGGAGAACAGATCTTGTACTACCTCCGGCAGGAGAGACCACTGTGAGATGCAGCCCCTATCCGGCTCAGGGCATCGGCCAGGGTGTTGGAGGCTCCTGCCACATGAATGGCTAGGAGATCCGCCTCCAGGCTGCGCACGAGTGACCAAATGCGGAGAGCCTTGCAGAAGCATGGAGGGCGGCCCTCGGCGGTTCAGGCAGTACATGGTCGTGGTATTGTCCGCCTGGACTCTGACCACTTGACCCTGGAGAAACGGAGCAAAGGCGGTGAGAGCTAGGCGGACCGCCCGGAGCTCCAGCAGGTTGATGTGGCATCGGGACTCCCGCGGGGACCAGAGGCCGTGCACTCTGTGTTCCCCCAGATGGGCACCCCAACCCATCAGAGAGGCGTCGGTCGATAGAGAGACCGTCGGCTCGGGGCGGACAAACGGGATGCCCTCCTGCAGATGGAATGGAACGGTCCACCACTGGAGAGCGTTCCACATCTCCTGGGTCACTATCACTAGCTGGTCCAAAGGATCGCAGCGTTGTGACCACTGGCTGGCCAGTCCCCACTGAAGGGGGCGCATGTGCCAGCAGGCCCAACGGACCACGCTGGTACAGGCCGCCATGAGACCCAGAAGGCGCAGGAAGTCCCGGGCAGGGTGCGATTGCCCAACCAGAAATGATTGGGCAAAGGAGGTAAGAACCTTGGCCCTGTCCGCCGGGAGTCGTGCTCTGGCTCAAAGAGTCTCGAGCTCTGCCCTGATGAACAGGATCACCTGCTTTGGCTCGAGTTCCGACTTGGCCTCGTTGATGAGAAGGCCAACTTGAGAGCAAACCTGGAGGGCCAGATCTCTGGACCGCTCCACCTCCCGTCTGGAGGAGGCTGCTATCAGCCAATCGTCCAGGTAAGGGTACACCTGGACCCCTCGGCGCCGCAGGAATGCTGTCACCACTGCCATGCATTTGGTGAAGACCCTGGGAGCTGGAGATAAGCCGAAGGGCATGGCTCGGAACTCGAAGAGGGATCCCTCCGCTCGAAAGCGGAGGAATCTCCGATGTGACGGACGGATAGGGACATGAAAGAACGCGTCCTGTAGGTCCAGAGAGCAGAACCACACGCCGTGTTCCAGAGATGGTATTATCTGCGCCAGAGTGACCATTCTGAAGGTTCGAGACCTTAGGAACTTGTTCAGGTCGTGTAGGTCGAGAATGGGGCGCCAGCCCCCCGTCCGTTTCGGAACCAGGAAATACCTGGACACGAACCCTGGGTCTGAAGGGGCGTCCTTCACCTCCGTGATCACCTCCTTTTGGAGGAGGAGAGCGATGTCGGCTCGGCGAGCCACCAGTGAGGCTGCGGACCCTGAGGCCTCCCGAGGTGCGACGGCTCTGAAGGGCGGGGCCTTCGAATTCCAGAGGTAGGCCTTTTCCCACCACCTCCAGTACCCACCTGTCCGTGGTAACAGCAGACCAGGTGGAAAGGAAGTGTCTGAGCCGTCCCCCCACAGGGGGAACCAGGGGTGAGGTGACAGGGATGGGGGCGACACCCCTCATACCGTCACTGGGCAGGCTTGGAGAGGAACCGGCCGAGGGACCTCCTGCCTTACCTCCTGCTTCCTGTTGGAGAAGCCGCAGCTTGGGCTTGGGATACCAAGGTCAAGCCTGCTGGCCCCGGACGTTGTTGGCTAAGGCTGCTGGCGCAGAAGGACGAAAGGGCTTAGGCTGTGGCTTGCGGCCTTTGTCCTTCTGAGCGGAAGAGACCGAGTCCAAGGTAGCATTGGACTTCTCGATCCTCTGCAGGTGACCTTCCACCCCAGGGCCGAAGAGGTCAGTTCCCAAAAAGGGAACATCCGCCAACTTGTGCTGGGTATCCGAGGTAAAGGTGGATATCCTCAGCCAAGCCCGACGACGCATGGCCACTGCGGCCGCCACAGACCTGGCACATGAGTCCCCGATGTCTAATGCAGTCTGAGCTGCTGTTTAGCCACTGCTCTGCCCTGGTCCCACACCTGCCTGACGGTAGTCTGCAGATTCGCGGAAGATGAGGGACAACCTCATCCAGGAGCCCAACAGGGCGTGAGAAAAATGTGCCATGAGGACGGCCGAACTGACCTGTCGAAGGCCGAGAGAGGACGCAGCATAGACTTTTCGCCCGGCATAATCCAATTTCTTGGATTCCTTTTCGGGAGGTTTGTCCACATCCCTGGCATTCCCGGCACGCCGGAAAACGCTGTCTGTAACCAATCCCTCGGCCGAAGGGTGTTCCGAAAAACCGGACAAGGAACCGGTAGGGACCGCATACATCCTGGCCAACCTGGCCGAAGGCGCAGGGCAGGAAGCAGGACACTGCCAAAGTTCCAAGGCCGGACCCACTACGGCTTCGGCCACCAGAAAGACCTCCGTAGAAGAATCCCCTTGGTCCAGAATCTCCGTGAGGGGATACCTGGCCCGTTTAGAAACGGGTTCGAGCTTCATCCCGGTGGACTCCGAGATGAGTCGAAGCAACCCTAAGAAGGACCAAGGGCTATCGCCCATTGACTGTCCTTCCCGAGGACCCAAGTCCATGCTGGAGAAGAGGGAGGAACCATCATCGGACTCAGAAGAGTCCTCAAAGAGCTGCTCGCCCTGAGCCACCCTCCACCTGCCGAGGTTTATCGGGAGTGAGGGTGACAGACAGCCTATGGGGCAAACCCAAAGCCGACCGAGAATTTTGGTCGGAGCCCCAATAATGGCTGTGGGGGCGAGGTTCCACCAGAATCGGGTAGTAGCTGAATTGGCCGAACAACCGCCTGAGGACAGGCTCTCGACTACAACGAAGGGTTGTTTCGGTTGCTCCGTGACAGCCACTTACTGGCCGGGAAGACGACTGGGTTGGCTTATTCCCGGTCAAAAGGCTGTTGCCACATAAGTTCTCGTACCTCCGGCGCCACTTGCGCTGACCTCCCTCTCGTCGAGGAAGAGCGCGCCGCTACTGTGGTGTCGAGACCGCCTATGACGGCGGGATCGCTGGACCGCGAGGATGTCCGAGACAGAGACCGAGAGTCTCGACTCAGGCCGAGAAGGCGAGGAGAAGGTTTGAAATCGGGCACTCCTCGGCTCGGACGATCTCACCAAGGCCCGGAACCGGAGGCACAGATGAGCCGACGGGATCCTCAACTCCCACCGGGGAACCGGGAGAGGGATTCTCAGCTTCTCCAGCCGACAACCGTCCAGCGGGTCAAGAAAAATCTCGACGGCGTCGGAGTCTCAGTCAACTGGCCTGCGGGGACACCGTAGCCAGTGGTCAAGCTGAGGGGTCGACTGGCAGACTGTCGACAAGGAGGGGATCTTTCCCACTCCCAAGAGCCGCCGACGGAGACTTACTTTTGCTCTTTTGGACCTGGAAGAAGGTCCTGAAGAGTTGGACCCTCACCTTTGGTCGAGAGGGTCGAGACAAAGCTCCTTAAAAGAAGCCAAGTATGAGGCGCAGAGAATGGGACAAATGCCGCAGCCGAGGTAGAAGCGCCCGCGCCGGCTGTTCGAGGGGCGCATCATCTGCTCAAGCTGATCTCGCCGAATTACCACGTGAGTCACCGCCAATCGGGCCTCTTTAGATTTCACCGTGGAATTTTTCTCGGGCACCCCAGTTGTAATCGGGCAGTATGGTCTTCGAGACGTAGGCCGAAAAGGAAGAGCACAAGTCGCAGGCCTGCAGGTCGTGCTCAAGGCCCAGGCAGTAGACGCACGTGGAGTGCGGATCCGTCCTAGACATCTTCTGCCCGCAAAGGCACCTCCGAAATCCGGGAGTCGATTTGTCCATCGCAGCCGCGAGGAGAAGAAGACCGAAGTCTTTTTAGCAAAACTTTTCAATTTCAAACTTTTCAAGAATTAGGAACCAGTCCTAAGCACAACGTTGTAGGAGGAACCTGAGCTTCCAAGCGTAAGGAAGATCTAGGCCATGGGCTGAGCGAGAGTTTTACCACCCGGGTGGGTGGAAGGAGCCAGCTTGAAGACCTTCCGGCAAGATTTAAAGCGGCAAGGAACCTGCCAATAAGTGTGGATGAACAACATATCCATGTCCCTAGAACACGGCATTTCACTTACATAATGCAATTCCTACATACCACTCGCTGGACACCCACCATTGGAGTTTGTGCTGGTGACTGCTTCTGCACACGTTCACAATATGGACGACATGGCAATGAACTATGACAGTACATCATCTATTACCTCCTGCTTCTAGCGCTGAACAGATACACTGAAGACACACATGGGTAGGGACCATTGTACATGGCATTTTAATTTAGTACTGATTTTACAATACAACATAGACAGCTCATATACTCAGTTCTTGTCCCTTTTAAGCAATGTCATGTTATGTTATATTAGGTTATGCCACGTCTTGTACTGTACTGTGACTTGGATCCTTTGTAAACGAGCCCTTGGCTCAAAGGTATTAATCCTAAACTTAAATAGACAGGTAAAGAAAGTATTCCAAAATAGCATTCACAGGACATGTAGAAGGATCATTTTCTGAAAATCAGTCCACAAAGTGAAATACATCCCTTTTAAGGAATGTCTGGTAGAAGGCTTTCTGGCCACCATTAGTACATCAGCAATCTCATGGAATACCCCAAAACATTCAATGGCTGTGTCTTCAGAAGACATGCATGCAGATGTAGGGACTTCAGGTTTGCATGGACCAGGGACCACTTGTCCTATGACAGACTAACACTGATGCAGAGGGACAGGATGCTCCACTGCCAGATGCTGAAAGTAGAAACCATATCTGGTGAGGCCATAATGCAGCAATGAGGATGAGAGGCACTCATGTAGTTTGAACATAACACTATTAGATGAAGGGGGAGAGGGGAATGCATGTAGGAATTTTCCTTTCCAAGAGGGACCACACATCTTGCCAAAAAACTCAAGGCCCTGGAGCAAGCAGAAATGTAGCAGTTTTGCACCGTCCGTGTGGGGACGCCAAGAGGTCCAACTCTGGATGACCCCATCTTGCAAAAGGTTATTTACCACATACAGTAGGTCAGCAGTTCCCATCCGCAAGTCAGTCATCGACTGGGACCTGCTTAGCCTGTCTGCCAAGAAGTTTTGGAGAGCTGGGAGATGCATGGCTGACAGCTAAACGCAATTAGAGAGTCCAGTATCATACACTCATTGCTTCCCTTCATTAGGGACAGGGGTGAGTGCCCCCTTGTTTGTTGATGTGATGCATCACACTGACTGCCATCCGAATTAAAAGAGGGCTGGGGCTGGGATGGTTCTGAAATGCCTGGAGGCTGTACTGAACAGCCGTCGTTTCCCGAACATTTATATGCAGCTCGGCCTCCACCTTGGTCTAGGATCCCTGTGTCTTGTAAGGGCCAAGACGAGTACCCCAGCTGGAGCCAGAGGCATCTGATGAGAATCTGTACAGGAGCTGGTACAAACAGAATGCCCTTCAACAGGTTTTTACAATCCATCCACCATGAATGCTCTGCGAAGTTGAGGCGTGATGAGAACCATTTGGTCCAGGCTCGTCTGTCAACTGATCCCACTAGACACAATGTCCACTGAAGGATCCTCATATGAAGTGGTCAGTGGCACAGTCATTGCCGCAGGCATGAAACCCAGGAGATGGAACACTGTTCTTGCAAAGACATAGTGGTTCCTGTATAGCAACTGCAACTAGGCAATTTAATGGTCTGCCCCGTCCTGTGGCAGGAGAACACATCCCTCCTATGTGTCCAAGACTGCCCTTAAGTACTGCAGTCTTTGGCAGGAAGTTAGACTCTGGCACGTTCACTGTGACCCCCCCAAGTTGCTGAACATGTCCAAGATGGTATGTAGCAGAGCCTCCTTGGAGCTTGTCTTCAGAAGCCAGTCGTCCAAACCACACACAGACCTTCCCTGCGATGGGCTGTTATTACTGCCAAGCATTCGGTAAATACCCATGACACAGAAGACAAGCCAAAGGGCAATACTCAAATGGTTGTGTTCACCCTTCAGCATAAAGCAAAGCCACTGTGTGTGGGATTTCCTGATCTTTACATGAAGGTACGAGTCTTTCATGTCTAGAGAACAGAGACAGTCCCATTTGCAGAAAGGGGATCACAACTTACAGGGATACCATTCAAAACTTTTGTATGAAGTGTACAAGTTGCGATCCCCAAGATCCAGCACAGGATGCAGATGATCTGTCCATTATGGAACCAGAACCATCTGGAAAAGAAATACATGTTACTCACCTGTAACAGGAGTTTTAGGAGTGGTATATATTGTTCATCCAAACTGTCTGGCAGGTTCCTTGCCGCTTTAAATGTTGCCGGAAGGTCTTCAAGCTGGCTCCTCCCACCCACCCAGGTGGTAAAACCCTCGGCTCCGCCCCATGACGCGAATCCCGAGCCCGCTGGAAGCCAGGATCACTTGAGCAGGGAGGTCGGCGGTTGGTCGTGTGGATGAACATGTACCACTCGAACTCCTGTTACAAGTGATTAACCTATTTTTCTAGGGACGTGGATATGTTGTTCAATCCACACTGTCTGGCAGACTCCTAGCAGTTCTCCGGGAGGAGGGAGGCAAGGCGCGCACCCCTTACTTAGGGAATAAGCACTGGAGAACAGAGGACCGAAAAACCAGCATCCCGGCGTGACTCAAAGTCAATGTGGTAATGGGAAATGAAGGTGTGTGCCGACTTCCATGAAGCAGTCCTGCAGATTTCCTGGATAGGGATGTCCCTAGAAGTAGCCACCGAAGCAGCGGTATGGCAGGTTGAATGAGCTCCTATCCCTTTGGGAGGCTCCATTCCCGCCAACCTATAGCAGAGATCTATGCAGGAGGTGACCCACCTGCCTATCATCTGCTTGGCTGCAGGTCTGCCAGTTGCGGCTTCAGCGTAGGTGACAAACAGCTGGCGAACCTCTCCCCGAACTTCAGCCGTTCGGTCCTTATAATAAGAGAGCGCTCTTCTAGGGTCCAAAGTATGGAGCCTATATTTGACCTCCAAGGTGTGATTGGGGTAGAACACCGGCAGAGTCAACACCAGGTTAAGGTGAAACTCCGACACCACCTTCGAAAGGAATTTCGGTTGGGGGCGAAGGACAACCTTGTCCCTGTGGAAGACCAGATAAGGAGACTCTATGGAAAGCGCCTGGAGCTCATCCATCCTTCTGGCTGACGTAACAGCCACCAAGAAGGCGGTCTTCCACAACAGGTGGGATATATTGTACCTGTGCATCGGTTCGAATGGCTTGCCCATAGCTTAGCCAATACCAGCAGTAGATCCCACGGAGGTGGAGGTTCTCACACGGGAGGGGATATGTGATCAAGGCCTTTGAAAAAGTGCCCGACCACCTTTTCCTGCGCCATCGACTGCTTGCCAGCCCGCGCCCAGTAAGCAGAGATAGCTGCCAGGTGCACCTTGAAGGTAGTCGACCGAAGCCCTAGCTGAGAAAGGAACCAAAAGTAGTCCAGAATACTAGCCAAGGAACAGGAAGAAGGGTCCAACCCCTAGTCCCGACACCAAATGGACAATCTCTTCCATTTGAAGGCATAGAATTTTCTGGTCGACTCCTTACAGGACGCCTCAACAACACTAAGGACCTCATCGGAAAGACCTGGGTCTGGAACAAGGCCTGAAACTCTAGCCGCTCAGGAATCAGGCCGTAAGGTGCAGGGGTTGAATGTCCGGATGGAGAACCTTCCCCTTGTCAACTGAGAGCAGGTCCAGGTGGGCTGGAAGCCACTCGGGAACCTGGAGCTGAGGCTGAGGAGATCTGGGTACCAGAACTGGCAGGGCCAGTCTGGGGCTATCAGAATCACCTGCGCCTTGTCCCTCTTTGCCTGGAGAAGCACCTGGTGGATCAAGGGAAATGGAGGGAAGGCGCAGAAGAGGCCTGGGGTCCACGGCCTCGAGAAGACATCCCCCTGCAGCGAGCACTGCTGAGGGGGATGGGCGTGAAACAGCCTCAGCTTTGTATTCTCCCTGGAGTCGAACAGGTCCACCTGAGGAGTGCCCCAATGGGAGAACAGATCTTGTACTACCTCCGGCAGGAGAGACCACTAGTGAGATGCAGCGCCTATCCGGCTGATGGCATCGGCCAGACTGTTGGAGGCTCCTGCCACATGGATGGCTAGGAGATCCGCCTCCAGGCTGATCATGAGAACAAATGCGGAGAGCCTCCTGCACAGAGGCAAGGAGTGTGTCCCGCCCTGACTGTTGAGGTAGTACATGGTCGTGGTGTTGTCCATCTGGACCTGAACCACCTGACCACGTACAAACTGAGCGAAGGCGGTGAGGGCTAGTCGCACCGCTCAAAGCTCCAGCAGGTTGATGTGGCATCAGGACTCCTGAGGGGACCAGAGGCAGTGGGCCCTGAGCTCACCCAGATGGGCACCCCAACCCATCAGAGGCGCGGTCGTTAGAGTCACAGTCAGCTCGAGGGAGACGAATGGGATACCCTCCTGCAGATGAGCTGGGACGAGCCACCACTGCAGGCTGTCCCACATCTCCTGGATCACTGTCACCAGCTGGTCCAGAGGACCAGCGCGCTGTGACCACTTGCTGACCAGCCCCCACTGCAGGAGACGCATATGCTAGCGGGCCCAACAGACCACGCTGATGCAGGCCTCCATGAGGCCCAGGAAGTCCTGGGCAGGGCGCAACTGTCCAACCAGAAATGATTGGGCAAAGGAGGAAAGGACCTCAGGCCTGTCCACTGGGAGTCAAGCTCTGCCCCGATGAACTGAATCACCTGCGATGGCACGAGTTCGGATTTGGCCTTGTTGATGAGGAGGCCAATCAGAGCAGACCTGGAGGGCCAGATCCCTGGACCACTCCACCTCCAACCTGGAGGGGGCTGCCATCAGCCAGTCGTCCAGGTAAGGGTATACCCGGACCCTTCGGCGCCGCAGGAATGCTGTCACCACTGCCATGCATTTGGTGAAGAACCTGGGAGCTGGAGAGAGGCCGAAGGGCATGGCCCGGAACTCTTAAAGAAATCCCCTCTGATCTGAAGCGGAGGAATCGATGAGACGGACGGATTGGGATGTGAAAGAATGCGTCCTGAAGGTCCAGAGAACAGAACCACATGCCTAGTTCCAAGGATGGAATGATCTGAGCCAAAGTGACCATCCTGAAGGTGCGCGGCCTTAGGAACTTGTTCAGGTTGTGCAGGTAGAGAATGGGGCACCAGCAGCCTGTCCATTTTGGGACCAGGAAGTACTTGGACACAAACCCTGGGTCTGTAGGAGGGTCTCAGCCACCTCGATCACCTCCTTCTGGAGGAGCAAGGCAATGTCAGCTCAGCGAGCCGACAGAACTGCAGAACCCGTTTCCCCCCATGGAGGCGGCGGCTGATAGGAGGGAGGAACTTCTCCAGAAGCAGACCCCTGCCAACCACTTCTAGCACTCAGCGGTCCGTGGTGATAGCGGACCAGGCGGAAAAGTGGCGGAGCAGTCCCCCTACGGGGGAAACCCGGGGAGGAATAGAAACACAGACTAACGGCAGATAAGGACCACTTGGCCCACCCAGTCTGCCCATTTCCCTACTTATTGGATAAGCTGCAGATTCTAGTTAACCAACAGCCTACTTCCTGCAACCCCCCACTATAATTGCCTTATGTCTGTCCCATGCATGTTTGAATTCCCCCACTGTTTTAGACCCCACAACCTCTCCAGGAAGGCGGTTCCATGCGTCCACTCTCTCCGTGAAAAAGAATTTCCTCACATTACCCCCGAGCCGTCCCCTCTCTAACTTTAAATTGTGGCCTCTTGTTCTTACACATCTCTTTCTGAAAGATGCTACCCTCCTGGACTTTGTTGATTCCCTTGAGGTACTTAAACGGTTATCATGTCCCCCTGTTCCTCCTTTCATCAAGGGTATACATATTAAGCTCTCAGTCTCTCTTCATATGGTTTCTGATTTAGACCCTGCACCATTTTAGTTGCCCTCCTCTGGACTGCTTCCATCCTGTCTATGTCCTTGCGTAGATGAGGTCTCCAAAACTGCACGCAGTACTCCAGATGGGGTCTCACCAACTGTCTGTACAGAGGGATAACCACTTCCCTTTTTCTACTTGTGATGCCCCTCCCTATGCATCCCAGTATCCCCCTAGCTCCTTACTGACTTCTCACATTGCTTACCAACCTTTAGGTCATCTAATAAGACTACTCCCAGATCCCTTTCCATTACTGTTGTCGTTAGTACCTCCTCTGCTATTGTGTACTCTTCTCCTGGATTTTTATTTCCCAGGTGCATTACTCTGCACTTCTTTGCATTGAATCTAAGTTGCCATATGTCTGACCATTCCTCCAACCTTGCCAAGTCCCTTATCATCCTTTCTACCCCCCCCTTTATGTATCAACTCTGTTACAGATCTGTGTGTCATCTGCAGAGAGGCATACCTTTCCTTCCAGACCCTCTGCAATGTCACCTATAAAGACGTTAAAGAGGACTGGACCTAGTACTGAGCCCTGAGGTACTCCACTAGTAACCCCCCTTTCTTCAGAATGTGTTCCATTCACTATTACCTTCTGTGTCCTGTTGTGCAGCCAGTCTGCTACCCAGGCTACCACCCTGGGACCCACTCCCAGGCTGGCTAACTTGATTATTAATCTTTTGTGCGGGACTGTGTCAAATGCCTTGCTAAGGTCTAGCTAGGCCATATCCACAGCCCCTCCCTGGTCAATTACTTTGGTCACCCAGTCAAAGAAATCTATTAGATTCGTCTGACATGACCTTCCTGCTGTGAATCCATGCTGCTTTGGGTCCTGTGCCCCGCTGGCCTCTAGGTACTCAACAATTCTTTCTTTCAGAAGTGATTCCATCATTTTCCCCACCACTGAGGTCAAACTAACAGGTCTGTAGTTTCCTGCTTCTGCCTTGCTCCCACTTTTGTGAAGGGGAATCACATCTGCCCTCCTCCAGTCCTCAGGTACCACCTCATCTTCCCATGATTTGTTAAAGTGTGGTTAGTGGTGTCACTAGGTCCTCCCTTAGCTCTTTTAGGATTCTAGGGTGAATCCAGTCAGGCCCCATTGCTTTGTCCACCTTGAGTTTTAGGAGTTCTTTCAGTACTCTTTCTTCTGTAAATGGACTGGCGTCAACCCCACTATCCAGAGTGCTTCTACTGTTTGGTTTAGGTAACTCCCTCTTCTTTTGTGAATACTGAGCAAAAGTATTCATTCAGTATCTCTGCCTTTTCACTGTCTCCTCTGCCCACCTCCCTCTCCTTTATTAATCTTCACTATCCCTCCCTTAACCTTTCTATGCTCCCTAATGTACCTATAAAAGGTTTTATCCCCTTCTTAACTGAGGGGCTATCTTTTCCTCGGTTTGGGCCTTTGCTTTTCTGACTGCCTTCCCACTTTTCTGCTTTAATTGATACAGTTCCCTGTCGTGCTCCATCTGTGATTCCTTATACTTTTTGAATGCAGCCTTTTTCTCCTTAACCTTCCCAGACACCTCTTTTGAGAACCATAGTGGTTTTTTATTCCGCTTCATTTTCTTTATTTGTTTCACACAAAGGCTTGTTGCCTCCATGATGGCAGTTTTGATTTTTCTCCATTGTTCTTCCACCCTTCCTTTCTGGCCATTTGCCAATGCATTCCTCAGGTATTCACCCATTATGCCAAAGGCAGCCCTTCTAAAGTCCAGTATCCTTGTTTTTGTATGGCTTGTCTCCATGGTTGTGTTTATTGTGAAGCACACTGTGCAGTGGTCGCTTGTTCCCAGATGTCTACTGACTTCTAAATTTGTGATCCTCACTCCATTTGAGAGTACCAGGTCTAATATTGCTCCCTCCCGAGTGGGTTCCACCACTAGCTGTCTAAGGCATGCCCCTGTAGGGCATCGAGAATGACCCTGCTCTTGGATGTGGCTGCAGTCCATGTCGCCCAGTTAACATCTGGCATACTCAGGTCCCCCATCAACAGTATCTCCCCTTTTTCAGCCATTTTGAGAATGCCCTCCATCATTTTCTTGTCCATTTCCTCCCCTTGAGACGGGGGTCTGTATACAACCCCTGTGCGGATTGTGATGCCATTCCCTGTCTCTAAGGTGACCCAGAGTTCCTCTTGTCCTCCCCCTTTACTTTTTAGTTCTGTAGCTTTGATCCCTTCCCTTATGTAGAGAGCAACTCCACCTCTTTAACCCTCCCTGTCCCTTCTGTAGACACCCCTCAACCCGTCAATGGGCAGGCTTGGAAGAAGGGCCCACTGAGGGAAGCAGCAGACTTGGCCTTAGGGCACCAAGTGTGAGCCTGTTGGCCCTGTTGCTGGGCTGAACGTGTCGCAGGAGCGGAAGGGCGAGAGGGCTTGCGCTGCTGCTGCTGGCAGCCTTTGTCCTTCTGCGCAGACGTGACAGAGTCCAAGGTGGCAGACTTCTCAATCCTCTGGAGATGACCTTCCACTCCGGGCCCGAACAAGTCGGTGCCCAGGAAGGGAACATCTGCCAGCTTGTGCTGGGTGTCCACCTTGAAGGTTGAGATCCTCAGCCAAGCTCTGCGGCGCATGGCCACTGCGGCCACTATTGACTGAGTACAAGAGTCACCAATGTCCAATGAAGTTTGGAGCCGTTTTGCCACCGCCCTTCCCTGATCACGCACCTGCTTGACCGTCATCTGACTGTCAGCCGGGAGATGAGGAATCAGCTCATCCAGGGAACCCATAAAGTCGTGTGAGAAATGTGCCATCAGTACGGCCGAACTAGCCTGTCGAAGGCCTAGGGAGGAAGCAGCATAAACCTTCCACCGCGAGTAATCCAGCTTTCTGGATAACTTATCGGGCGGTTTGTCCACGTCCCTAGCATTCCCAGAACACCGTAAAATGCCATCGGTCACTAACCCCTCCACAGAGGGGTGCTCGGAGAAACCGGAGAGTGAACCGGTGGGGACCGCGTACTTGTGAGCCATCCTGGCCGAAGGCACGGGACAAGATGCTGGTCGCTGCCATAACTCCAGGGCCGGGTCAACAATGGCTTCGGCCAGCGGTAAGGCCTCCGTAGGGGAATCCCCTCAGTCCAGTATCTCCATAAGGGGATACTTGGCCCATTTTTGAACGGGTTCGAGCTGCATCCCAGTAGACAGATGAGTCTAAGCATACCCAAAAAAGAGGATGGGCTCTTGTCGACTGACTGGCCTCCTGCAGGTTCCAGGTCAAGTGGCCTGGAGAACAGGGAGGAGGAGTCGTCGTCAGACTCCGATAAGTCTGAACACCTGCCGAGGTCGATCGGGAGTCAGGCTGACAGACAACCTGTGGGGCAAGCCCTGACCCAGAGAATCCTTGGTCGGGGCCCCAGTTTTCGGTTGTGGAGACGGAGGTTCCACCACAATGGGTGGAGCAGCTGGTTTCGGCCGAACCAGCGCCAGGGTCGGCTCCTCTACAATGAGGTGTTTCAGCCGCTCCGGTGACATCCACTTAACAGCTGGAGAAGGCGATGGAGTCAGCTTACCACCAGTCAATAGAAGTTGCTGCCACATCAAGTCCTCAGAAGGCCAACATACAATCTCACGAGGAGCCTATCCTCCAAAGAGACGAGCGCGCGCCGCCCATGGTGCCGAGACAGACCGCCGACGTCAGCAGGACCAGCTGGACCTAGAAGAGAACAGAGACCTTCGGGGTAGCAGACAGTGGGTCAGTGAGGGGATGGGGGAACCTGCCCCTCCCTCTGTTTAGGGACCTTAACCAGGGACTTCGGCACAGGCAAGTCCTCAGTAACCACCGAGGGAATCAGTGAAGCAGGGTTGTCGGCTTCTCCAGTAGACAGACCGTTCGACGGGTCGAGAAAAATCTCAACCGCGTCGACTGGTGTCTCGGCCGGCTGACAAGATTGGGACACCGTAGCTTGAAGTGCCCAGCCTTGACCGGGCAGAGTCTCGACAGTCCGTAAAGGGGATCTCTCCCGCTAACAGACGGTGGGACTTACCTCTTGGATCTTTCTTCTTGGACCAATTGGTATGTCCTGATGGCCCTCCTCCCTTAGTGGAGAGGGACTGACAAAGCTCCTTAAAAGAAGCCGTGTAGGAGGAGCCCAAAGACAGCGGGATAAATGCTGCAGCCGAGGAGGAAGATGCAGCCTGGGCCGCCTCCTCCTCGAGGGCAATCAACTGCTCCAGCTGCTCCGCTGAGCCTGCCGCCGGACACCACCCAACGGGCCTCCTAGACTCCCACCGTGGCACAGTTGCTGGGCGCCAGAGTTGTAATCTGGCAGCGTGGTCCTCAGACTGAAGCCGAAAAGGACTTGCACAAGTCGCAGGCCTGCGAATCGTGGCCAAGCCCCAGGCAGTAAGCACATGTGGAGTGCGGATCGGTGCAGGACATCATCTGCCCACAAGGGCACCGACGGAACTCGGGAGTCGATTTGTCCATCGCAGCCATGAGGGAAGATGAAGACCTCAGTCTTGTAAATTTTAAAATTAGTTTTGGAAAACCCAAAGAGTTTGGATCCAGGCCTAAAACGCAGAGTGCTACGGAGGGAACCTGAGCTTCCAAGTGGTAAGGAAGATCTGGCATTATGGGGCGGAGCTGAGGGTTTTACCACCTGGGAGGGTGGGAGGAGCCAGCTTGAAGACCTTGATTTAAAGCGGCAAGGAACCTGCCAGACAGTGTGGATTGAACATATCCATGTCCCTAGAATCTTTTGTTTCTCTCCAGACAAGAAAATGGGTCTGTGGCATATTTTTGGAATGAAGACTGAACGTCTTCTGTCAGAAGGGGCAAATGGCCCGGAGGATAAAAGGAAGGAGGTGGAAGATGGTCTGAAGGGATCTGTAACAGCTCTAGAGCATGTCTTCTAGCAATTATATCCAAAATCCACTCATCTGTGGTTACCTCCCGCCATGATCATCTCTCCCCCTTCCCCACCTTGGAAGTAACAGCTGAGGTGGGAGGACAGAAAACAGTCAAGTAGCACCACTGGAACAGATTCCTTTCTGTGTTTCTGTATGGACACCGGCAGGACCAGAAGGGGGCCACCACCTCTGCCACAGTCTTGCTGATGGTAGTCAGTTACCTCAGGCAACAGGATGATTAAAGGGCCACCAACCATGACCTCTAGTATGACTGGGATACAGGGACTTTACAGACCTTAGTCTTTTTTGAAGTATGAACACCATGTAGGGACTCTTCAACATCATATAGAAACAGTTTTGTCTCAAACATCATATCCAAGGGGCCACAACTGGGAACCTTACTGGGGGAGTGCAGTGTCAGAAAACTAAATCAGAGCAGAAAATGGTATCCGACATATGCTAGAGAGGAGGCATACTGCTGTATTTGACCACATGAAAAGTGAAGTGAGGTTAAGCCCACGTATTCTTTATTCAAAAAGTGCAGCAACGTGCATTTCATTCATGTACAGTATATGTGTAACCCCCTTGTTACCCGGGGTTACTAGAATCCCAGTAAGACCTAGTGGTAGGCAGGGAAGGCAGCTTGTGAAACTCCAGTTAAATGGGTTTCACACTGTCTCACTCTGTTCTCAGTCACAGCTGAGACTTGAGAGATGACATCACCATAGAACTGTCGCAGCTGCATAAGCCACATTGGAATCTGCAGCAGAGGGAGTGAGTTAGAACTCTGGGAGTTTTCAAAGTCAGTCTTCTGTTTGTCTTAAAGCAAGAAGGAAGTCTACTGTTTTGTTTACAAGTAGAAGGAAGTGTTTTTTTTCTGTTTACCTCCTTGGGAGAAAATTAGAGTCCAGTTTAAAGTGGTGGAGACCGCTGTCCAGGTCTCAGTGCCCCTTCCCTCGGGGTTGGAAGAGAAAAGTCCCCCTGTGGAATCCAGGGGCAAATCCCCTAATTTTCCACTACAGAAGAAAGCTGCCTGTTTACAGTTTCTGTTCTGGTATAACAGTGAAGAAGTGGTATCAGCCTGTGGGCACCTGCAACAAAAGGGTGAGTGTTTTGCTCTATTTGAAGGGCAAACAAATTGCTTCATCAGTTTGGAAATATAAAGAAAGCTGGGATGTGGACTGCTATTTGGGAGGACTATTTTACTAGGACAAACAAATGGAGCAGTCAAAAATCTAAAGTTTTAATGGATTTCAAGTAATGCTGTAGAGGGGGTGCTTCAGGTCATCCACCGTTTAATCTACATTTTCAAAGTTTAAGTTTCTGTTTGTCCAGAGAAATGGCCGGGTATGGGCTGTGGGAGCTGGAGGTGGGAACACCCCCCATCTTTAGTAACCAGGTACACCTCTACGGATTTCTTCTGTGATTTGCTACTTGCCTCATGCGCCTGGCACAGTGATGAGGTAGGTACCCAGACGTGGCCTGCAATCTTGAAAAATCTCTCCAGAGTCGCAGACTCTAAGTGGTGTGGGAGCCACAGTTAGGGAAATATACTCCTTGTTTGATGGGAGTCACTCCAAGTAAAGTTTGGTTTCATTCTTCAAATGGACAGTCAGTCAAGTGGCCGGCAGGGGAGCCGGGCCAGTCGGGCTGTGTATCCAAAGCGCATGCAAGTCTGGGCTGAGTGCCTGGTGGGTCCAGAGCCAGACAATAGTAAAAATGGGTTCATTCTTCAAGTGGACAGCCTTGTAGTCTCTATTTGCATATACAGCGAACGTAGCCCCTTGGGGGACCATCAATGCTTTGTCATGTTCAGCTAGTTTTGAATAAAGCCACACTGAAAAATACCAATCCTGGTTCTGGACATTACAGTTATTGCTTCCTGTAGTTGGATTTACTTGGGTGCCCCTGTGCAGAGTAGCCAAACCTAGGTCCCTTGTGCCAGGTAACCTCATCCTCCCCTAACCCAGGTCCCCACCAGGTATTGCTGCCAACGCCAACAGCATGCCACCTGTCGTTTTAGTAAAAAGGCAGGGGTGAGGGGTTACATATGAACACAAGATTACAGTCAGCTTTGAACCTCTATGGAGTGCCTAGTTTCCCCCTCCACTCCACCTGATGTCACCCCATCACCACGTCATCCACCCAATGCATTTCACACTGTCGTGCTTTTTCAAAGCCATTGAAATGCATCAGGCAGATGACATGGTGACATAAGATATATAGGTGGAATTATAATGGAGGGAGAGCAGGGCACTTTCAAAATTCCTCGAGATTCCTTTTAGTGGAATTTTACTCTTCCACCGTAAGACCCATGACAGACTGCATTTGCTGCATCATGGCTTGGAAAAATTAATCTCAGGAGATTTCCAGGTGTAAACCAGAGGCCTCAGCTCAGGCTGAGAGGGCAGAAATTCCACTTCATTGTCAGCATGATCAATGATTTGAGCTGCAGAATGAACCAGCAATGATGGCAGCAACAAAGAGGAATCTGCGGTGTGCTAGTGGAACCAGTTGACGAGGGCTGAGTGTCACAAGGCCCCAATCGGCGGAATAACTGACCGCACTGGTAATACAGGGAAAATGCATCTAATTTCTAAAAATTACTCCACCAGAGCCTGAGAGTTGACAGCACCCTGTAAAGGGGCCGGGACCACTTGTGTCAATGGGACTTGGCCCAACGATGGTGATCTTCAGAGTGTGCGTGTGCATATGTAAATAGACATCACACATACATGAGCAACATCTTCATGTTTGTGCACCCAACTCCTCTGCATGTGTCCCCTGCTCTTAAAGGGGCAGCAACTGAGGCACCTGTACAAGGAGCTGACAGGAGGCCAATGAGCAACTTGGTGAGTAAGAAAAAGGTAGACGCACAGCAACACAGAGCAAACAATGCCTGACTGTACAGGAACAACCAACCCCAAAGCAGCAGCAAAAAAACTGGGGATCACAAATATTTCATTTTCATTTCATTTTTATTTTTATACTGAACGATCTGTGGGCAGAAGCCCATTTTCATAGATGACCAGTGTAACAAAGGCAGACAATATACAAAACACATATTATTCAAAACACAAACGACAAATACAATCATATAAAAATCAACATTTACACTCAAGTTTGTAAGCAAATGACTCCTTAAATTTCTTAAAACTGAACATTTTAAACAGCTAACAATTATACTGGGAAGCTTGTTATATAAAATAGGTGAGAAGGCTACTAAATTCTGAGCAAACCTAGTATGATATAGAGGAATCATAAATGACTGTCTGCTTTTCCTAGAAATACAAGTCCCCCATCACACGGTGTGACCCCAATTGTTTAACACAGAGGCCAACAGTGCAAGGACGACAAACCTGCCTGTCAGAAGTCTGCGGAGGACTGCCTGGGAAGGAAAGGGAGAAAAAATGCACCACAACAATTTACAGGTACATGTAAATGAGGATGGCAAGGGAGGGACCACACTAGTAGACTGTGGGGAGGAAAGAACAAGGGGGAAAAAATAGACATTAACCTTCCCCTGGCTGGCTAAGTCCCACACAAACAAAGAAAAACAATGTCTTACTTACCTGAGGCATCTAGCTAGAAACCTTTCTGCAACAGACCCATTAGTAAGCACCAAACCTACAGCAAATCACACCCTGCAAAAGGCGAGTAAGTCATCCAGGAACTGTACACACTGGTAAGGGATTCAGTCAGCTGGTTATACAATTTGAAAGCCTCTGTGGCTTAACAGGTTTGAATTTCTAAATTTTAGGGTGCTACCAGTCACCAGGAAGCTCCAAACTGCATGTGAGCCACACACTTTCAAGTTGTACATGTTTGAGGCAAAGAAAAGGAGGAATCACGAAATCTTCCAGAGCACTATCCATGCTCCTACCCCTTCAGTGGTATAGCAAAGACTGAGTAGTTGCAGTCTTCTGAATACTCATGTGCCCAGAGTTCTATGCCAACTGACAGCTTTGGGCTGTACCACTACCCCAATGGGGGAGCTCATTAACCCTATGCAATAACCCCCTTGAATCTAAGAATCTCCAGCACCCATTCAAAACCAGAACAAGAAATTAAAAGAATAAAATGAATTGGAACTTTGTCAAACTTAACTAGAGGACAATACAGTTCTTATGGCCAGAGACAATAAAACTGTACAGCAACACTTCAACTCGTTTAAAATCAAGATCTACTATCAAGAAAATTGCTCCTGCCAGAAAAACTCAAATTTATGGTTTATTATCTGAATAAGAGAAAAGACAACACTAGTCAACATAGTAAGGAAACTCACCAGTATTAGGATCAGGCCATATGTCAGGAATGTGTGGGGAATGGGGGGCGAAGTTAAATGTTGACAACCAAGGGGAAGACAAAGTGATTAAAGCTTTTTACAAAACAAAAAAATTCCCCAATTTAAACTGCAATCGGTTTGCCTTAAACATGATTTTTCTAAATCTTTATGGGATCAAAGAAAAATTTTCTAGGGTTCAACAGGTACTCCAGAAAGGTGGAATTAAGGCAGATGTCATCCCTCCAAACCGAAGGTCCTTCTCAGTAATCAACTTTTATGCCATGGTGTCAGAAGCAGTGCAGGACCTTAAGGTTCAATTACCAAAACTCTGCAACATATGAACATGGGTAGAGTGGTTGTAGGAATTAATGGAGAAAGGGTGTTGCTTGTCTGTCTGATTAGAGTTAAATAAAAACATGTCAAGTAATTTTACCTGGAAATGCGGTTGGGTGGGGGGTGCTAGCTAAGGCTGTGTAATTGTCTCTTAAGTGGCAAATGAGGAATGCCAGACCAGGGTCTATGGCATATGGGGAGGGGAGGAGGGCTATAAGAGGAGAATTTGAGGGGTTGGGGGCAGAGGGTTTGGACTGGACAACAAGCCTGAAATAAGCCTTTACAGTCAAAAAACATCACATGGAAGGGCAGGGTCAGAACCAATTTATGATTATTTCCAATATGGTTTTGCCACTTAAGGGTGACTGAGTAAATGGTGTGAACTCACCAATTAAGATAGAATCCTCTCCAAAATTAAACTTAATTTAGATGTGGCAATGCTTCAAGAAACATTTTGCAATGACAAAAGTTCATAGGATGAAAAAAAGATGGGCCGAAGAACTATCATTCCCAAAGTAAAGACAAAAAAAGCACTGGGGTTGCACTAGTACTTAAGTTTCAAAGGGAAAGTGGTTGATTAGTTAACAGACCATTCAGGCAGAACTGTTTTGGTCAAAACCGAATTGGAAGCGTCAGATTTTATTTTATGTTCAGTATATGCTCCCTTGGGAGGATGTGGAAGCCTCCTGGCAAAGATAGGGTGTTTCAAACGCCCAGGAGGTGGACAGCTGATAAGTCCAAGTGGTGGTCCACTGCCCATGCCCACAGTCCTATGGCTTCCCTGCAGAGGGGGTAGGAAGGAGTTCCTCCTTACTTGCTGATGCAACACTACAGACGTGTTGGTTTGTATCAACAGGGGACCCGACAGCAGGACTGAAGGGTAAACAGGACTGTCCTCATCTCCAAAATATTGATATGGAGATGATGCTCGTGTGGTTCCCAGGGCCCTTGCATCTGGCAATCTCCCAGATTAGCTCCCCAACCTTGCCCTGAGGCATCCATAGTCGGGATCTGTCTGGGGGCCTCTTTACAGAGAAACTCCCTTGGATAGGTTGGAGGAATCCAACCACCAAAGCAGGGCTTGTTTAACTGCATTTGATACCAGGACTGGTTGGTCCAGGTCGTTTGACCTTTTGTCCCACTGAATTCTCAGGTTCCACTGGATCACTCATGTAGAACTTGGCCAGAGAAATCGTGGCAATAGCAGCTGCCATATGTCCCAGGAGCCCCAGGGACATTCCTGGCTGAGGTATGATGAGCTGAAGAGGGCTGTCATGCCCCAGTCTGAAGGCATTCCGCTCCGTCTTGGGAGAGAAAGACCTTGCCTTGGGCAGTGTCCAAAATCATCATGTATTGTAGCCGTTAACTTGGCCAAAGGGAGGACTTTGGGAGATTCAAAGTGATCCCCAAGACCTGAAATGGGTGGAAAGTGGCCTGCATAGTGCACAGCAGCCAGTCCCTGTAAGGAGTGGTTAACAGTCAGCCATCAAGGTAGGGGAAGACATAATGCCCCTGCCTCCTGAGAGTTGTGGCCACTACTGCGAGGCATTTGGTGAACACTCTGGGTGCCAAAGACAGGCCACAAGGCAGAGCTCTGAACTGATAGTGACGTCCCAGGAATCATAAGAAAAGAAACCTCCTGTGTGGTTGGAAAATCAGAATATGGAGGTATGTGTCCTGCATGTCCAGGGAGCATAACCAATCCCCCTGATGGAGCAGGGGTAGCAGACCTATCAGGGTGACCATCCTGAACTTTCTGTATTCGATATACTGGTTCAGGTGGCAGAGGTCTAAGATTTGACGCAGGTCTCCAGTTTTCTTTGGCACTAGGAAGTAGTGAGTGTAAAACCCTTCTCCCTGTTGTGCAGGCAGAACCGGCTCTGTGGCTCCCTTTTGCAGAAGAGTCTGGATTTCTTTGATCAGAACGCTGTGGACCTGGGAGTAATGGGATTGAATCGGTGTGTTGTCTGGAGGAACCTCAGTGAACTCGAGAGTGCGTCCTCTCGACAAGCTGCAAAATCAATGGTTACTCTATGTCACCTTCCGGTGTACAAGGAAAACTGACCCCACACCACCTCCCCAAGGCATCTGCCAGGGGAGGGTAGTCTGGCAGCAAGTCAGGCTGAGGCACCGGGGAGGGGAACCGCAGACTGGGAGATTCTGGGGACCCTAAGGGCCGAACCACCAGAGGTAGGGGTGGAGGCCCTTCGCTTGAAACCTGACCTCTGCTGCTGCCCTCTAGATTGTCACCTGGCATTCCTCCGAAACGGCTGCTTGGAATTCTGATTTGTCTGAGATTTGTACATTGTATGTACGTATCTAATAGCTTTACCAGATTTTTGCAACTGGGTGATAATGTTCTGTGAATCCACACCAAATGAAAGGTGCATTCATGATCTTGGACTGCATGTCCGGTGCGAACCCGGATGCTCGCAGCCAGGCGTACAGCCGGATGCAAACAGCCGAAGCAGCAGCTCTGTCAGCTGAGTCCACGGTGTCCTAGGATACCCCGAGGACGTGGTGATCTATGTTAGAGCCAGACTTCAGAATCGCCATCAGCTCAGTCTGGCATGGCTTGGGCCACCTCCACCACCTTGTCCCACAGAGCATTTTGGTATTGAAAATGTGGGCAAGGAAGTATTGGGAACGAATGGCACACATGGAGAAAGAGTAAACCTTCTTGGCCAGATAATCAAATTGCTCTGAATCCTTACTTGGTTGTCGTGTACTAAAGGTGACAAGGTTTTTTGGTCCTGTCATGGGCAGCATTAATGACAGTCTGCCTCTGGCTGTTCTCCATAAGGGTCTTCCCTGGGTATGGTATACTGCCAGTCGCATTTCTTAGATACTGCCTGAAGAGTCTAGTAGTTATGTGCATATAATTTTGCTATAAATATATGTTTTAGATTTCCGTTTAGGAAACAGGCCAAGCAGCAAAGCCTCATGGAACATGAGATTTTAAGAGGAAAGAAGGGTCTGCCCTCTCACTGACCCAGTGGATAAACTAAGCTTCCTTTTGACACCTACCTTTTGGAGCCTGTGTTAGCTGCTATAATAGGTTGTAAAACAGCCACTGCTTTGAACCTAGGAAACTGGTCATAAAAAGGTTACATTTTACGACATCAGAAGGGAAGCCATTTCTGACAGATAACCTGTGAAAATCCTCAGAGCTAAGAGGTGTTTTGTAGGATGTTGTCCTGAATCATCAAAGGGGGAATGCTATTATAAACTATGGTCTGAGGAAATACAGTCTCGTTTATAATTAAGATATTATCTTTGCAGTTTTCAAATAGGAAGTCAGCCGAGGCATTTGGGTATGCAGTGGCCATGTTACAAATTACTTACAGGACTTAGAGTGACCTCATGTGCTGTGACATCACAGGGAGGTTGGTACTGTAAAGTACAGTTAAGCAAGAACAAACAGTAGATCTTCGAGAGAGGCTCTTACAATAGGTATTCACATATAGGACTGACCCGCCAGGTGTCTGGACCCCACAGAAAAATCTCTAGCTAGCAGTCTCTGGTGGGGAACCGCGCCCCCCCCCCCAGTCAGGTGACCAACGTCAGTATAAAGGGGTGGTCCCCCACACTCGCCTTCCAGTTCTTTCCTGCCAAGGGCAAAAAGTGACAAGACGAGAGAGAAGAGCATATTTCCCCCCAAGGAAATGGAGCCAAAGAAGCTTAGGGGGATGGCGGGCAGGAAGGCAATACCTACTGCAAGAGCCTCTCTCGAAAATCTTCTGTTACGGTAAGTTCTTACCTAACTGTACTATCTTACTTCGATAGGGCTTTTGCAATAGGTATTCACACATAGTACTGAGTCCCAAGTAACCTGGAACAAGGAAAAGCACTCGGGAGGAGGAAAACTATCCACAGCATGGAACCGCCGGCTGAACGGGTCTTATGAAAGAAGACCTTGAAGCACAGCCAGCCCGAAGCCTGCTCTACGGCGAGAGGCAATGTCCAAACTGTAGTATTTCGTAAAGGTATGGCCAGAAGTCCAAGTTGCGGCTGCACAGATGTCTGCCACTGACACATTCTTAACACAATACCTCTAACATCCCATTATCCATTATTGCCATTGTTTAATGCGTATGCGAGACCCCACTTCGAGTAAGTTTCCCAGCTATGACCTTATAAAAAAAGCTAATGTTGCTCAGTTGGAGAGAGTGCAGCGTAGGTTTACAAAAAAACTTGGGACTGCACCAACTATCATATGAGGATAGACTGGCTAAGCTTGGTTTGTACTCCCTTAAAACTCGTAGATTACAGGGAGACCTACTGTTCTTATAGGATGCTGTACAGGACCCTCATGTGACAGATTTAGGTTTGGTCTTTAAAGATCATTCTTATAATATCAGAGGTCACCCGCTTCAATTAGTAAGCAAATCTTTTAATAATAAGATGTAAATATTTCTATACTTTAATAATTAAACCTTGGAAGAGTTTGCCCTTGTCTGTTATTAATAAAAACAAAGATCAGTTCAAATCTAGATTGGACAACTATCTTAAATCTAGTAGGCCATTATCATATTATTGATTCTGACAGTATATGAGCCTCATGGGCCTTTTTGGCCTTTTGCTCATTCCTCTTCCTTAGTATGTAAGCCACAGAGGCAGCTACTCCTCTGGTGGAGTGACCTCTGACTTGACCCGGCAAGGTCGTCTTGTACTTGTAACAAAGTGACAGTGAGCCAGCCATTTTGACAGCAATTGCTTAGAAACAGCAATGCCTTCTCTTTTGTGAGCAAGAGAGACAAAAAGCTGATCGGTTTTCCTGAGATCCTTGGCTCTAGTGGTGTAGTATCTCAGTATTGTGTGAACATTCAAAGTATGCAAGAGGTACTCCCCTTGATTGGAGTGTTGCGTCAAGAAAGCGGGTAGCCCAATGGATTGATTCAGAGTGGATTCAGCCACCACCTTAGGGAGAAACTTAGGGTTGGTGCGTAGAGCCACACGTTCCTCGTGGAAAATCAAGTAAGGTATTTTACACATCAGGGCCTGAAGCTCGGAAATGCATCGAGCAGAAGTAATGGCCACGAGGAAGAGTCTTCCAAGAAAGAAGCTTTAAATCTGCTGTACCTGCCGGCTCGAAGGGAGGCAGGGTAAGCTTCTCCAGAATGAAATTCAAGTCCCAAGGGGGGGCAGGAATGCGTATGGGGGGGGTCTCAAATGGAGAACCCCTCTGAGGAAGGTCTTGGAGACTTCCAATTAAGCAAAAGTCCTGTCCCTAAAGGAAATATGGTAGGCCGAAATCGCTGCCATGTGGACCTTTAATGAGGAATGGCTGAGACCCAGAATGAAGAGATGGCACATGTAGTCCAGGACTCTATTGGCTGGGCAAGAGAAAGGTTTGAAGCCCAAATTGAAAACCGTTTCCACTTCATGGCGTAGGTGGACCTGGTGGAAGGCTTTCTGGCCTCTACCAAGATGTCCGCTACAAGCAGAGAAACTCCGAAGCGGGCTTTTGCTACCTCTGCAGGAACCACGAATGTAAAGGAAGGGATCCGAGACCTGGATGAACAAGGGTCCCCTGATCCTGGGTCAATAAGCATTGCGAGAGAGGAAGAGGAAGTAGAGGTGCCTCTGAAAACTGTTGCAGAAGGGAGAACCAAACTTGCCTGGGCCAGAAGGGAACGATGAGAATCATTCATGCTCCCTCCAATCAGAGTTTGTTCAGGACCCTTGGAATTGAGGGAACTGGAGTGAAGGCATAAACGAATCTGTCGCTCCAAGCGAGAGAGAGCGCGTCCTGCCAAAAAAATACCTCACCCTGGAACGAGCGGGCAGTTGGAGGGAAGTTTTGCGCTCCGGGGAGACACGAGGTGGTCTATCTGAGGCACTCCCTATCACTGAAAAATAAATCTTACAACTTCTTGGTCCAGTTCCCATTCGTGGACCCTGGCTGAGGACCGAATGAGCTGGTCCGCCAGCGTGTTTTCCACTCCCAGAACATGGACTGCCATCAGGTGAAGAAGATGCTGGGCTGCCCAAAGCCAGACCCTCACTGCTTCCCGGCACAGAGGGTAGGAACTTGTTCCTCCCTGCTTGTTGAGATACCAGACTACACACGTCTGTTTGAATGAAGAGATGACCAGGAAGGATAAGGAAGTAAAGAGCCTGAAGGGCATAAAGAACTGCCCTCAATTCGAGCACATTTATGTGCAGATTTTGTTCGGACTTATACCAGCTGCCCAGAGTCCTGTGAGACCCAAGATGGGCTCCCCAGCCTTCCCCTGACGCATCTGTCGTCAACACCTGGAAAGGAGTTTCAATACTGAAGTGAACTCCCAGGTATAGGTTCTCCTGTTGCATTGCTGATCATGGGGTCAAAGATTAGCAGCTCTTGGTCTAGGTCGTCCAGGGTTTGGTCCCATTGAGACCAAAGCGTCCACTGAGAAATTCTCATATGGAGCAGAGCAAGCGAAACTGTTGGAATGGCAGCTGCCATTAGCCCGAGATGGTGAAGGACTGACCTGGCACCAACCCTCCTGCGACCGGACAGAAAACTAGCCAGAGTCTGGAGGGTGTCCACCCTGTCCAGAGGCAATAAGGCTTTGCTGATGGTCATGTCCAGAATCGTCCCTATAAACTGGAGGCACTGGAAAGGGACTTCGCTGGTTGATGGTGATACCCAGGCTGGAGAAAACCTGCAGGGTAAGGGAAAGGGAGTGCAGGAGTTCCTCCCTGGATGGGGCCACCAGGAGCCAATCACCCAGGTACGGGAATACCTGTACTTCCTGGGTACACAGATGGGCTGCTACCACTAACAGGCATTTGGTAAAAACTCGGGAAGTAGAGGAAAGACTAAATGGGAAGGTCTTGAACTGGTAGTGGTCCCCCTGAAAGCAAAAACGGAGGAATTTGCAGTGGGAAGGGCAGATGGGGGTATGCAGGTAGGCATCCTGCATGTCCAAAGCACACAGCCACTGGCCCTGCTGAAGGAGAGGCAGAAGGCTCTGTAAGGAGAGCATTCTGAATCGTTTATACTCCATAAACATGTTCAGGGAGCCAAGGTCTAGAATAGGCCTCACATCTCCAGTCTTCTTTGGGACCAGGAAGAAATGCGAGTATAGCCTGTCCCTGAAGGTGGTCGGGGACTGGTTTTTCGCCACCTTTGACAGAAGGGAGGTTATTTCGTCTAGTACAAGAGGAAGATGTTGTAGGTAAGACGACCGTGGAGGTGGTCTTTGGGGTTGTTTCTGAAGAAACTCGATTGAGTGTCCTGCTGAAATCAACTGGAGCACCCAAACATCTGACGTTATCCTCTTTCAGCCCAGCAGACTGAAGGAGAATCTCCCCTCTACCAGTTCCTCTGGGGCTTCCGGAGGCAGTGGGAGAGGCAGGGAGTCCAGAGGTGTGGGGCAGCACAGCAGCCAAGGCTCCCGCCGCCTTTTTGCTAGGGGGAGGCTTGGTTGCTAGAGAAGCCAGACGCTTGGGCAGCTTGCCCTGTGGTTTTGGACAGTTGCATCTACGAAAGGGACACCACTGCCCTTGAGGGGGCCTGTACGTGGAATCAACAGACTTGAGTGCAGTGCCCTTCTCTTGCAGGTCAGTAATGATGTCCTTGACGTCACTCCCGAACAGCACCGAACCCCTGAAAGGAGCATCCTGGATAGCTGATTGCACTTCAGGGATCAAACCTGACACACACAGCCAAGCATGACGCCATAAGGTTGCGGCAAAAGCTGAGCTCCTTCCGGCAGAGTCCACAGTGTCATAAGTGGTGCGGAGCACATGCCTACTGGCCAAATGAGCAAAATGGACAAGGTCTGCCACTTCCTATTTAATCAGGCTCAGGAAGGGAGTCCAATTCTGATTCCACCCGACTGAGAATGGTTTACTGAAAGTCCCCCATATGTGCCACATAGTTCAGGGCCCCAACACCCAGGGTAGAAGAGGAATAAATCTTCCCATATTGGTCCAGAAGCAGTGACTCCTTGTCAGGTGGTGATGAGTCAAGGTGCTTCAGATTAGTGGAATGGCTGTGAGCGGTGCTAATGACCAAACATGCCTTGGGGTGTAGATTCAAAAAATCTATACCCTTGAAGCCTGATATAGCCGATCTGCCTTCTTCAGAAGGGGGGGGGCGCCAACGCAGAAGGTTGTTTCCAACTAGTGGAAACAAGGTCCGTGTGAGGCTCTACTCAGGGTGGAATCAGTGTGGGAACAGTCTCGGGCAGATCCAAGTGAGCAGCGAGCTTTTTACGCTGTGGGACTGGCTCCAGAGATTGCCACCGATTAACTTCCTGGATTTTCCTCAGTAACTCCAGAAGAGAGGGAGCCTCCGGACGGGACTTTGGAGGGGTCCTTGGACTGGGGCGGTCTGGAGTGCGGGGCTCATCATCAAGATCAGAGCGTCCATCTGAGTCCAAATCAGACGTGTCAGACGTAGAAGAGGAAGACTCCACGCTGCATGGGGGAGGAATGGCCCCTTTAGGGAGTTCCCTGGGACACGTGTCCTGCCCACTCCGTGTGCCAGAGGGCTCCCCTCTGGTGTCTAGTAAGAGGAAGGGAGTCTCCCGTCTCCGACACAGGGGATGCTGCAAAGGTTCCAGCATCGGTAGACTACTCTCTACTTCTCAGGTGAGTTGAGCCTTGGCCTCAGCCCATCATAAGGCCAGAGTCTCCTTTAAGTCTGCTGGTGGCTGGGGCGTGGGCGACGGCGGAGGAGGAGGGGGATAAGGATATTGAGGATATCCATAATAGGAGTATCCATAACCCGACAGCGGGGAAACCCAGCGTCTGGTATTGAGGCGCTGGGTAGTAAGGCGCCGGGTATGGAGGCGCCGGGTATTGAGGTGCCGGATAACGAAGAGCCAGGGCTCTGGGAGGGACAAAAGGACCTGGCAGAGGCCCAGCTGGTGGGCCAGGCACAGGGAAGGCTGGCCCCGCGGGCATCTGGCCCGGCATAGGAACACCGTCCAGTAAGGGAATGTGGCCAGCAATGGGTAGGCCGACATCTGAGGGTCTGGCGTCTGGTCCCGAAGGAGGGGGCCCGGACGGCAGCATGTCAAGGTCCTCTGCGATGACGGGGCCGGGGGGGAGGATTAGAGTCCCCAAGGGTCAGCAGAAGGATGCAGAGACCTCAGGGCAACAGAATGTGCTGCACAGAACCTGGAGCGTCTGATCTATCGAAGGGTCTGGCGCAGGCTCCTTACCCGGGCGGGCGTCGGTGAGGCCGACTACCAGCTTATCTGGTGGATCCGGGCGGATGTCGGAGGAGCTGATGTCAGACTTATTGGATCCCTTGCCAGAGGAAGGTCGCACTGGAGATGCGGCCTTGTCGGATGAGAGTATGGCTGGGCGCCCTCCCAAAGGAGAAAGCAGCTTAGCAGCTTTGTCTGGGCGGACGTCGGTGGAACGGGCGTCCAACTTGGCAGACCCGCTCAAACCCGAGGACCATGTGGTGGAAGCGGCCCTCCCGGGAGTGGAGGTCTCCTTTTCCCCAAAGGCTCCCGAAGGGCCCAAGCGCGAGCCAGAAGAGAGGGGAGACACCTTCTTGGTGACCACCAAAACTGTCACGGAGCGATCCCCCGGAGGGGACATTACCTTCAATACCACGACTCTAGCTGGAGCCGCGTTAGTTGTGGAAGCAGATTCCCGTTCCCAATGCTTCTTGTCCCATTCTTTCTTGTGACCTTCGGGGAAATGGACGCCTGCCTTGACTTTTTCTTTAGAGTATGGGCTTCCAGGGACTGCTGCCTTCTTTTTCGGGTAGCGGAGTTGAATTGTTGGCAGTGTTGGCACTTCTCCACGGGGTGGTCTGCGCCCAGACAAAAGAGGCACAACGAATGACTGTCCTTGTCTGGCAGTTGAGAGCCACACTTATGCAATTCGGAGGGCATCGGGGACGACATACACGGCGAATCGAACAATTAGTTGAAAAGGGAGAAAAATGGGGACAAAAAGTTTGAAAACTAGACTGAAGAATGACTGATGAGCGTTGAACTCTACCGTGAGGAACTTTGACAAGCTGATAGCAGGAAAGAACTGGAAGGTGGACATGGGGGATTGCCCCTTTATACTGATGTCGCAGGACGTCTGTCACCTGACGTGGGGGTGGTCTCCCGCCAGAGACTACTAGCTAGAAATTTTTCCGAGTGGTCCTGACACCTGCTGGGTCAACTATATGTGAATACCTACTGCAAGAGCCCTCTCAAAGTAAGATCTTTGATCATCAGCTGGCTGAAAGGACAGAATGATCTATTTTGGACTCCTGAAAGAACAGACCATCTTATTCCAACTTCGAAAGAACTCACTTGTGTTCTGGATTTAAGGGCACTTCAGTAAAGAACAGGTAACACCCAACTGAAAACTGCGTTAGAACCAGTAATTCAGTTATAAGGCATTTTGTTTTATAATTTACATTTCTTTTTTTAACTAAGCATTGTTACATGTTTTGTATTTTATTTACCATTTTTAATTTTAGTAAACTGTTTTCCTTAAAATCCTGCCAGAGACATTTTCTCATTTTGAGTGTGAATGCTGGGACAGTGTTGATAATTCTGACATAACTGTTAATGTGCTTATAGTGTGTCACCATATGCAGTAAGGTAAGAAAATACCTTTACCTCAACTGAGTCAGAAGAGGGATTTTGAATCAGGTTATGTGCCCAATGGGTTAAGTATTGCACTGCTTTCTCTGAAGAGGGTGTGATATTTGGACTGGTTACCTGGGCGTGCTAGCAAAAAAGGGTTCATATCTGACCCCATGACTCGAGACTGGTAGTTGCTCGGACCCTAAACAGACAGGAGGGTGTCCCTGTTTGTCTCCTGTTCACATACTGCACTTCGAGGTTAGGCACTGTGGGAACAGGGAGTCTGAGCCCCGGAGTGCATTTGACACAGCCGGTGTAAAAAAAGGGTGCTGCCAAACAAGCTTGTTCGCATCCTTATAGGATTCAACCATAGGAGGAACAATAGGCAAGATGTCTTCAAAGAAAGACAGCTAGTCACTTGCATTCTATGTCCAATTCCTCAGTATCCCAGCCATTCAGTTGTTGGATGTGACGCATCACATCCATAAATGCTGGGTTGTTAGGTGGGGACCGGGGCATCTTTGCCACCCTCCAGCTCTGACTACAGGTCCAAATTCCCTCAGCTGGAGTTGGAGGAGGATTATCCGTCCAAATCCCCAGAGTCTGGGGAGGGAGAACGTGGATGCTTCAGCAGCCGGCCCTGGGGAAGAGGTTTATCACACCCATCCAGCATCGGAGTGCCCCCCCCCCGGGGGGTAGCTGATCAGACTGGAGGCATGTTCAGAGGTGGTCCGGGGGCTGGTGGTGGTGCTGAGGGGGCACCCCAGGTGCCTGCCTGTTCTTGAAAAAGGCCCACCAGGCTAAAAAAAAAAAAAAAAAATTTAGGCCCTAAGGTGAAACTGGCACGTCTAGTGTCAGGGGGTTAGGGTGTAGACTGACCCAGCGTCTGGTCCTCGGGTTGAGACAACTCTGGTGTCTGTGCAGAGTGATCCGGGTTACCTGGCAGATTCTTCCATCTGGCATCGGACGAACTGGATCCAGCATCTGGTCACTGGGTACCAGAAACGTGGGCATCGGCTGGGGAGGGTATCAGGCTCAGCCAGTGATGTTGCAATATCTGACAACAGGGTAACCAGTGTCGAGGGGACTGGCATAAGCGGAGGCAGAACTGGAGACTGGGCCGGCGGCCACCTGGGTGGAGTTGGCAGAGAAGGGAGCTAGCTCCCAAATGGGATGAATGCCTCCCTTTCCTTGGGGGAGAAGAGAGGGTGTCAATCCCAGGTGTCGCCTAGAAGTGTCAGCCCCTGAAGTCAGGGTAGACTTGAACACCCTGCTGGGAGGGAGACAGAAAAAGATCCACCAGCCAACCCACTTGGCTTAGAGCCCGCAGTGACAATGGGCCTAAACTTCAGTGGCTAAGAAGCTGGTGGGGGAGAAGAACTCCTGCACCCTGAGGAACCTTCTCCCGCTACCAAGATTAGGGAGGGAGGGAGGCTTAGTTACCAGTAGCCTGGTGGAGGACAAACCACAGGGAAAAAAAAACTCAAATAACCAACTGAAAACGTGGCTGGACAAGTCTTGACTGATCAAGATAAAATTATATAAGAATTCTTAACCAATTGCTTTGTTATATACTTCTGAATATAGTCCTACAGACTCAAATTTATTACTACTATGATAACTACTGCCTGGCCAGAATTTCTAGTAATAAAAATCAAAAAAGTTGCTGCCTCAGAAGTAATGGAAACTTTACACAACATGACAAAAGGCAAATGCCCTGGATTGACTGGTACAACCCTAGAATGTTATTTTGACACAGTCTGTTTTAGTGCCACTGTTAGAAAGGTTATATAATCAAATACAAATTATTCATAAACTTCCAGAATCTTTCTACCAGGCATGTATGTCACTTATACCAAAGACTGGAAAAGACCAGAGCAGAGTGGAAAACTTTAGACCTGCGGCAATTACTCAATGTCTACTATAATATTTATACTAAAAATTTTAATAACCGGTTATTGCCAATTTTGGGTAAAACTGTTCATATAGACCAGTCAGGGTTTGTCCCCAACAGGCTTACTCAATCAGGCCTTCTCAGAGTTCAGTTTATTATTGAGTACCGTACAAACTCAATATCACCAGTGTTTTCATCCTTGGATGCCAGTAAGGATTTTGATATGTTGGAATGGTGATATTTATTTGGGGCAATGACAATTTTTGGTTTTCCAGACACTTTTGTAGACTTTAAAAGTTATTTATCGAAGACCAGTGGCACAAATTAAAAAAGTTAATTTATCAGATTTTCTGGTGCCCCAAAGAGGTGAGACAGGGCTGCCCCCTGTCTCACTCCCTGTTCACTACTGGTTTCTAACTCTTGCTCTGCAAAATCGGAGTGAAAGGCATCAGGGCAGCATATGAGGTAAAGATTAATGCATACACTCATGACCTGTTGCTTATGTTACAAAATCCAGAAACCAGTTTGGAAGAACTTACATTAATAATAGGTTTTCAAAGGTACTGTAGCAGGCTATAAAATAAACGAGACAAAGTCAGAAACGATTTTCAACTCTGTTCAGCCAGGAAATGTGGAAAGCATTTTTAATACCACTATACAAAAAAAAAATAGGACATATTTAGATATTACCATTATAAACAAGATAAGAGGGATTCTAGACCTTGAATCAGTCTACTGCTTACCTCATTAAATGACAGATGTGTGTTTGAGTAAGATTCCATTATCGTTATGAGGAAAAATCCAAGTTAACATTTCTGGCAATTCCCTTTATTTCCTATAGATTACAATCCATAATTATACCAATTCATCCCAATTGGTTCAAAACAATTAACTGTCTGAAAATTCATTGGAACAATCAACCTAGGATTTTGTGGCAAAAGCTTTGTATGCCCACGGAGCAGGGTAGCATGGCCTGCCCAAGCGCAGAAGTTTATTACACAGAATATATGGTTAAGTTAGCACTTAGGTGGGTAAATGCTGATGAAGACAAAATCACTTTGGAGACTGAAAATTCATCTCTAAATGAATTTAACTCTGAAGCAACAGACATTAAAAAAAGGTTCTTTACAGCCAAATAACTTGGTAAATCTAGTAGTATAATTCAAAACCTATGTTCTATAACAAATTTACCAATAAAACCCACTGGGCAACCAACTTCACCAATGAACATCTGGCATACTCCCAATTTTAAGATGAATAAGTTGCTTTTTAATAAATCTTGAGTAGAAAAAGGAATTGAAAATGGCAAGATTTCTACGAAAAAGGCATTAAGCCAAGTTTGGAGGAATTTAAAGAAATTTAAGTTACAAAACCATCAGTATTTTTATTTTAACCAACTGACTATACACAAGACTATAAATGTTGGGAAAGCGCTCCCAATAAGAGGCTAGAGGGGGAACTGCAAAACATTCTTAAAAAAGCCAAAATATGTTTTGCATGGCTAAGCAGTTACAAAAGACTAATGATATACAAGAAAACATTCCAGAACTGGGAAAAGGATCTGAATTGTATTTACAGAACAGCAATGGTTAATGGCATGTGCATAAATACTAAAATATAAACTACCTACTACATCAGGACAGTCTATCACAGTGGGTTAAAAATAAAACTACCATCGGAAAGTGCAAGGTTATGCACTTTGGGCATGGCAATCCACCCTTCCAATATAAATTGGAGGGGTGTAATATCTGAAACCACTAATAAAAAAGATCTGGGAGTACTTAACAAGGACTTATTTAATACACATTCTACAAATACTGTACGAAAATGTTATTGAATAATTGGGTGCATTATGAGTAATATAAAGAGTAGAGTGTCAAACGTTTTCATGCCACTATATTTTGCCTTGGTAGAACCACACTTGGATTACTGCTCCTCCTTTGGTTCCCTCATTTAGTACGAGATAAGATAACCTTAGAGCACGAAAGAGAATAACTAAGAAAGTGAGTGGAATGGGGGACAAATCTTATGGTGAAAGGTTGGTGGCACTGCGCTTGCACTCAGTCGAGTACAGTAAAATCAGAGGGATAACTGTTATATATACACACAGTACTTATGAAAACCAATTTATACAAGCAGTAGTAGGAATAGAAATGTGCCAGAAGTCTGTAAACACCAGAACACACATTAAACAGCTAAAAGGCACGAACTACAGAACGAGTGGGGTAGTTGGTTTAGCAAAAGTGCGGCATCACTTTGGAATAGTGTACCAAGTGAAGTGGTATACAGTGACTCAATGAAAACCTTTAAAAACAGATTGGACAGCTTTATGGGAGAAAGGTGCAAACTTTTCCACTGATATCGTGGTAAGTCTTACTAGGTCTTTGACCTCTAGACTTGTATTTAAACTATGAAACCTAGAGAAATAGAACTATCCAATACAAGATCTTTAACATAGCTTATTTTTCCCCCCATATAGGTTGCATAAAATGAATTGATCTATACCCACTACCTGTTGGCATTGTGGGTTTCGGGTGGCAGACATTTAACTTTTTTTGGGAAAATTTATTATGTTTTACTTGGTGGCCCCAATTGTTCGCAACAGTAAATCAAATAGGTTATAGTTTCCCAAAGTGAATGGACCCCAAGATAATTCTTGGAAATGTAGAATGACTAATTAGAATTTAAGGCAGAGTAGTTCTAAAAGCCAATATTATGGCAGTTAGGAGGCCAATTCTCAAATACTGGAAACACCCCACAGACCTTTCCCAAAAATGGAATGCAAACAATTGAGTTTTTTTTATGCAACAATGACTTTCAGGAGTTATGAACCACTGTGGAAGATCTATAAAAGGATGGAGGATTGAGGAGGAGGGATTTCACTCAACATGGTTGAGAACCACCCTAATAACAGGGTGTGCAATTCCTATACCTTAGGTGCCCCAAGGCAGGCACTATTGTTTCAGGACACCTAGTGCTGTTGAGTACCTGCCCAGTTGGGCACCTAAGGGATAGGTGCAGTGCACAAGGCAGAGCTCCGTTTTCTACATCCTCTGCGTTCTGGCTGTCCCATTTTTTTTGGGGGGGTGGGGGTTTCACTGATGTCTTCCTGGGAGCTGGGGTGCCTGAGACGATCGCATGCACCGACACAGTCTCGAGACCTTCAGAAGTAGTGTCAGCTGACAGGCTCCCTGGGGCAGAGAAGACAAGCAGGCTAAAGTTCCCTCCCTTCCTTAGACTGGCATCTGCTACAACGAATAAAAACAGTTGAGAGGACCGTCAATCAGACTGGAGGCGGGCTGCAGCAACATGAGACCAACTGGAGACTGCAGAGTGAGGGGACAACTTCCCTAGGCTGAAGAGGAGGTGTGTGTGTGTGTGAGACCACAAAAGTCTGCATCGGGGAGAGATTCGATTTGGCAAGCACAACTGAAATTAAATTAAGTGTTTGCACTCACTTGAGCAGGAGGATCAGGATTATTCGCCCGGGGGGGGTGGGGGCAACGTCTATCACTTGCTTGCATCAAATTTAAAAAAGAAAGTTTGACTGAGAGGGAGGGGGTTGGGTGAGGGTATTTCAAGCACTGAAAATTTAAGCTAGCCGCTCTTCTGAGATAACTGTTTGAGCAAAAGTGCTGGCCTGCTGCATAAAATGATAATTAAGTGACTGTGTACTGTATTTTTGGGATCCTAGCAGCAGCTTCAGTCTCAAACTCACAACCAACTCATGCAGTACTTTAGGCAAGTAGACAGCAGCAGAGTGAGGGGGGTGAGTAGTGGGACTCAGGAGTGGCCATTCCCAGTCAGTTTGCAGCCTACAGCAGTTTTTTTTTTTTTTTTTATATAAAAGTCACTTACTAGTTGCTGAGCTAAACTTGCAGGAAAAATCTATAGTCTCTCTCAGTCATTAAAAATCTAGACTGTCTACTCTGTTTTGTTTACCCTTACCTGCTAAAGGCTAACTTAACTAATAAAGAGCTAACTAAGCCTAAAGCCATCAAATAGAAAAGCTGTCTGAGTATATAACTTCTTAGAGCTGAGCAAGGTACTAGTAGCTACAGTATTAAAAAAGATTAAGGGAGCTACAGCCACTGTATGTGTATATAAATTCTATTCCATTACCTTATAGATAAAGGGCAGGGGCACAGCCTAGGACTATTGTGAGGGTGCCATATAGCCTTTCTCAGAGTTTGAAGGCAGCAGCAGCAGCATTTTTTTTTTTTTTTTGGTACTCTGTCACTCTCACTAATTGCTTGGTAGTCCAGGGAAGACATTTAAAATTATGAAAACTAAGGGGAGGCATGTAAGTAGTTTCTTGGGCATGTACTTTTTCTAATTACATGCCCAAGTGGGCATGTACTTTTTTTCATGAATTTCATACCCTGCCTAATAAAATGTATTTATTCATATCCATGCATTTACATTTTTGAATAATGTTGCATTTTACAACCCTGACTGCAAATATGTATTTTGGAAAGGGTATGGCCCAGCAGAAGAACCCTCAAACTGATGTAACTGTAGCATACTTATGTCATTAAACTTCAATAAAATATTACCTGCCAAAAAAACCATCAAATCCCCATTGACAAGGCGGAGCAGTACAAAAATCAGTATTTCAACAGATATGAAAATAAACATTTGGAAGAGACAGATCACACAGGAAAAACCTAACAAAGCTATCTAGAGTCTAAGCAGAGTAAAAGTTTATCCCCAATTGGGAACTAGTAAGTTATGGCAGACTAACACAGGATGCTGCTAGTTCAAAATCCCAAAACTTAAATAAACCCTCAATGTAAACATTCAAACAGGAATGCCTTCAGCTGGCTGGCCCACTACAACAGCATCATACATGCCTCTAACATTGGTTCCACAACAATTAGAGAGACACCCAGCCCAAATGACACCACGCTGCATCCAGTCTAGCAACATTTTGCCTAAAGCAGTAACTGGTGAAAACAACCCTGACACCCACTGCCAGTGAGATGGTAAGCATGCTAGAAGGCAGTCATGTGACAAATGAGGCTACCTTGTAGTTGTAGCCACTGCATTACGCAAACATCTTTTAGGCCAAACCAGTATTAGGCCAAGATTCATAGCAAAATGTCAAGGCTACCTGTCTTTTCTCCAAATCTTGTGCTATGCTCAGATATATCCTGGACTATTCCTTTAATCTCTGGGGACCACCCTTTTCCAGAATGTGTCCAAACTGGTTCTTTGGATTGCTATCTGTTATCTTAGCTGGCTAACAAGCAGGAAACAGTCTCACTCTGCCTTGGCCCAGTTTACATTCAGAACATGGACAGGAACTGTTGCTGTCTCACTCAAACTCTGTGAGAACCCAGGAATGCTAACACAAATGGCCTGGGACTGCAATGGGGCAATCAATTCTCCCCACACATCCCACAACTACAAATACTTCACAGGTAACCTAACTAGCAGGATAAAAAGCAGCTGCTGGGTGTTACATCTGTTGCAATAGCACACAGCTGACTTCTTGTGATCAGTGTGTCCATTCATCGGAGGTAATATCTTTCACCATCTCCTATATTGGGAACACTGTCACCACCACCTTTACGCATGTATTTTTTCATGGCATCTGCCTGCAGTCTTTTCAAACTTATGCTTTGGGTTGTCCTCCAGATCTACAGTGATGCAGGTTTGCTTAGCACAGGGTTTCCCAGGGAAAAGTTCTGCCAGAGATATCCTCCATTTGTTCCCCAGAATAACGGTTATTTTCCACTCTCTGCTTCTCACTGTTCATCTTTGCCTACAAGTGATGAAAAGTTTTCCTCGAAATGAATGTCTTCCCTAGGGTGTGACATGGCAAACTGCAATAACTACTGTGGGGTACAAGAAGTGCCTTGGATGCTTTCCTCTTGCTGGAGCACGACTCCATCATTGCTTCTATCAGGATATTCACAGGTTTAGCAAGCTTCACCATTGTGTGAACAAAGTCTCAAGTGTTCCAACGAGGAAAAGGCAAACGTGATCCCCTTGCAGACAAGCACAGAGGAATTTCTGAGGCTCTGGATGCCAGGGAAATAAATCCAGCTGCTGAAAAAAATAAATAATCCCAGCACAGCAAGAACCCGTCTGCCCAGCTAGGATAGATTGTATTAGGCTAGGTGAGGAGTCTGAGAAGGGAAGTGTCCCAAGACTTCTCAGAATGCTGCAACCTGTCCCAGTTAGCCGGAGAAGACTGTCCTCAGCATACAGACTGCCTGACTATAAGAGAAGACAGTCCAACACCCTTGATCGCACCTTCCGCCCCCCAAGACATGTCCTCAAACCAGTAATTAAAAAAATTTAACTACACCCCCACTGTGTGTGCCGTTTTCATAAACTTCTCAAACTGCACTCTCAAGGTTTATAGACAGCACACACCTTGGGCAAGGGGAAAAAAAAAACTAACCAGCTCCCACATTATTTTCTGTGTAACAAACTGTTCTCCATTTCAACATCTTTTACATGCAACACAAAGCAGTAAAACGAAGTTTAAAATCTCGTAGCATTTCAACCAATACCCTGCAGCTTTCAGCAACATAATCTTTTAGCCAATAATTGAATTTTTTTTGCAGCTTGTGGAACTCCAGTACTAACTAGGCTACATAAACAATGTTATCTGTACCCAACAGCAGGGCACTCCACTAATTAGCTAGTTGCACCTTATGAGGACTAACCATAATCTTATACACCAACTTGTGTAATTAACTGCACACAACGCTGTTCAAGCAATGATGCCTAACAGGGTGTGTGTTGTGCTGGGATAACTTCACGCCTCAGGTGGTTGGGCACGAGGCCGCATTGGTCATGCGCCCAATACCTGAGGTGTGACGTTATCCCAGCACAACACACCCTGGAGGGCAGTATTGCTATTATACAATGGCTGCTCGTAATACAAAATAGAAAAAAATAATTTTAAAGAATGTTTTTGTTAGTGTGGAAGATTATTTTTGTTTCTTAAGAGAAGATGCAAAAAAGAAAAAAAGAGTAACTAATGGTCATCATGGTTCTCTACATTGGTTCACAGTGCTGAGACTAGACCCGTGGCATTGTGCTGGGATAACATCATGGGTCCAGTCCCAGACTGACTGGAGACCAGGATTCGTTCTTGCCATTGTATAATGGGTATTTTATTATACAGGCTCGTACTTCTTACTCAACATAGATATTAAGAATATAATTTGACCACTCTAAATTATCACTTAAAGCATGTGATCCCTAAACAGACGTAACACATAATGGCTTTACTCTGCAGTACATGTATTTAATTATCTTTGGATTTTATATGCAGCACTAAAAACATTACCAGAAATTAATTTACTTAACAGTCAAGGTAATAACTTACTATATACTAGATCCCAGGAGAAATTACACTTGGGTGCAGAGTGTTGGCTGTGGTCATGGGTTCATTACTGCATTCTAGATACTTATTAGAAGTAATACATTAGACTGATTTATGGAATGTTTAATATTCATAAGGTGCATATGCACATGAGCTATTGGTTGTAATGTATTTTAGTCCTTATGCTAGCATCCTCTTTCTATTATGCTTTAGTTTTTTACATTTATAACAGACTGACAACTTTGAGTGAGTAATTAATGCAGGAGCATTGTGCATCCTTCTGAAAACTGATGGATTACTGAAGAGCTTTATTTTCACCTGTAATTTTATACGATACTTATTTTTGATTACTTTTATGTAGCTCCTCTCCCTGATGAAGCCCAGCTAGGGTGAAACAGGCACACTGGGGATCACGTTTCACTGAATATACAATCAAATAACTAAATTTTGAGCAGCTGGTTTTGCACTGTTGGATGTATGGATTTAACACCCTAGCCCCCAGAGTGGAGCTGTACTTAAGAATTAGGGTACATATCCAGAACTCTTGTCTCACTGCCCCCTACCCACCAAAAGGGCAAAGTGGGGCACTCCCTCCCTCACCCACAGGGCAAAGTGTGTCACTTCCCCCACACCGACAGGACAAAGGGGACCACTCACCCCTCTCACCCACAGGGTAAATGGTTCACTCCCTACTTTCAGAATACTCATGCAGAAAATCAACAAACTAGTAGGGGAATAGCTTGGTTGAGCATCTCATCCAGCACCACTCTCCACCCCCAAAAACATGGTACAGTAACAAGACTGGTGTGGGGCATAAGTAAAACATCTAGCCCACAAGTAAGAGTGCTACCATTGAGCAATGTCAACACTGAAAATTCAAACTCAGAATCCACCAACAAAACACACAAAAGGCTCCAAACTGGTAAAGGTTCCATGCAGAATCCACACAGTACTTACAATTAAGTCGGAGAGGTGGTCAGATCCAGAGCTAAATCCACTTGTGTCAGAGTCGGAGGGGCTGCTTGACCGGGAGTCCAATATGGAACGACCTTCCATCCGAGTGCTCCTCAGAGCTGGAGAAGAAAACTTGTCCAATAGGTCTGTACCAATGGGGTCAAGGGATGTAAACCCCAGATGTGGCTTAGGCAGCAGGTTCTCAAGAGGACTAGCAAGCATGCTCAGAACTAAGAACAGAGAGAGAGAGCGAGAGAAAAAAACATTACAAAGATACTTAAACAGTGTTTGCAGATAAGGGCCTAAGGCCCACCCAGTCTGCCCATTTGAGCTTGTAAGTTTACTTTATGTTTTCCTAGAAGTCTGTTGCCCCTTAACCCTGATCTCCAGAACTCCTTTATGTTGTCTATCCCATGCATTCTTAAATCCCGTGATTGTTTCAGCCCCCACCACTTCCTCTGGCAGGCTGTTCCACTTGTCCACCACCCGTTCGGTGAAGAAATTCTTCCTCATGTTTCCTCTGAATCGTCCTCCCTCCAACTTCATCCCATGTCCTCTAGTCCTGGAACATCTTTTTCACTTAAAAAAAAAAAAGTATTCCTGCACCCTGTTCCTCTCTGTAAGATACCTGTATGTCTATCATATCCCTCCTCTCTCCAGGGAGTACATATTCAATTCCTTCAACCTGTCCTCATAGGACTTGTGATGCAATCCATGTACCATCTTTGCTGCCCTCCTCTGAGCCTTCTCTACCCAGTCTACGTCCTTACGCAAGGTCTCCAGAACTGTACACTGTATTCCAGGTGGGGCCTCACTAGTGTCTTGTATAGTGGAATTATGACCTCCCTTTACCTGCTGGTGATGCCCCTGCCTATGCATCCCAGCATCCTATTTGCTTTACCTGCTGTCTTGTCACACAGTTTCCCTACCTTGAGGTCAGAGATAACTCCAAGATCCCTTTCCTGCTTGGTGCATGCTATATCCTCACCCCCAACTGATGTATTGTGCCAGGGTTTTTGTGCCCCATAAGCATTATCTTGCTCTTCTTTGCACTGAATTTCAACTGCCAAACCCCTGACCATTCTTCAAATTTCTGCAGGTCCCTTCTCATTCTGTCTATACCCTCTGGTGCGTCTACTCTGTTACATAGTTTTGTGTCATCAGCAAACAGGGAAATTCTGCCTTCTAGGTCCTGCACAATGTCACTGATGTTGAATAGGACCGGTCCCAGCACTGATCCCTGTGGTACCCCACTGGTCACTCTTCCCTCTGTGGAGTGACAACCATTTACCACCACCCTCTATGTCCTGCCACCCAGCCAGTTACCTACCCACCACACTACTGTCCTGCCCACACCCATATTCCCCAGTTTGTGTAATAGTCTTCTATGTGGCACAGTGTCAAAGGCCTTGCTGAAGTCAAGATACGCCATGTCCACTGCCCTCCCCTAATCCACCTCCCTAGTCACCCAGTCAAAAAATTCAACGAGGTTGGTCTGACATGACCTCCCCCTGGTGAAACCATGCTGCCTTGGGTCCTGTAGTCCACTGACAACCCGATGTTCCACCAATCTCTCCTTCAGTAGTGCTTCCATGATCTTCCCCACTACCGAGGCGAGGCTGACTGGTCTGTAGTTCCCCGCTTCCTCTTTGTTCCCACTTTTGTATAAGGGGACTATATCTGCTGTCCTCCAGTCTTTGGGTACCTCCCTGTTTCCAGTGATCGGCAAACAGGATTGCCAGAGGTTCAGCCACCACCTCTTAGTTCTTTAAGGACCTGGTGTGCACCCCATCTGGCCCCATTGCTTTATCAACTCATTACTTCCAGTTCCTTCAGGACCCTTTCTCGTAAAGGGACTTGTGTCCATTTCTGCACCATTCCCATCCCTTGTACTCCCTTCAGACCCATTACCCTCCTCTTCCTCAGTAAAGACTGAGCAGAAATACCTGTTCAATGTCAGCTTTACTGTTATCCTCCACGCGACCCCGTCCTCCCCCTTCAGTCTCACTATCCCTCCCTTTGCCCTTCTTTTTTCACTTATGTACCTGTAAAAGGTTTTCTCCCCTCTACCCAGTGATTTTGCAATGTGCTCTTCTGTCTGAGCTTTGGGTTCCCTTACTGACCTCCCTGCCTCCCTTTGCTTCTCCTGGTGCTTCTCCCTCTTCCCCGTCTGCCTGTGTTTTTTTGTATTGCCTGAATGCAATCTTTTTGGTTTTCATTTTCTCCGCTATCTCCTTGGAAAACCATAATGGCCTCCTCTTCCTTTTCCCCTTGCTAGCCTGCTTAATGCACAATTCTGTTCTTGTAATCCCCATTTTAAATACTGCCCACTGTTCCTCAACCCCCGATTCCTGCCCCATTCCCCTTAATGCCTCTCAAGCATCTCCCCATTTTCCCCAAAGTCTTTCCCCTAAAATCTAGGATACGTATTTTTGTGTGGTTTGGTTCTGCTCCTTCTGTGATTTCAAACCACAGTGACTGGTGGTCACTGTTCCCCAGGTGCTCCCCCACTGTTACCCCCATCACACTGTCCCCGTTTGTGAGCACAAGGTCCAGTATTGCCTTCTGCAGAGCTGGTTCCATGACCAGTTGTTTGAGGAAGGCACCCTGAAGGGAGTCCAGGATAAATCTGCTTCTAGTTGATGCTGCTGCTGGGATAGAAACAGACTTTGACGGCAGATAAGGACCACTTGGCCCACCCAGTCTGCCCATTTCCCTACCTATTGGATGCTCCAGTCCACGTCTGGAATATTGAGGTCTCCAACTAACACTACCTCACCGTTGTCTGCCATCCTTTGGATGGCTAGCATCGGCTCCCCGTTTCTTCCTCCTGGGCTGGTGGTCTATAGACCACACCTGTGCGGATGGCTGGCCCCATTTTCCTTTCCAGCTTAACCCACAGTATCTCCCCCATTTTGTTCCTCCTGGATCTCTGTGGCCCTTATTTAATTTTTCACATACCAGTGCCACTCCTCCTCCATTCCTACTTGCCCTGTCTCTTCCGACTATGATATAGCCACGTATGGCCATCTCCCAGTCATGGTCATCATTATACCAGGTTTCTGTGATGGCCACAATGTCCACGTCTGACTGCACCATGACAGTCTCCAGATCCTGCATCTTGTTGCTAAGGCTCCTGGCATTGGCACACATGGCTTTCCATGATTTGACCTCCCTAGACTGCTTAGCTGTTCTACTCCAGCCCCTTCCCTGGTTCTCCTTGCTGTCTGCCCTTCTGCTGAATTTTGCCCCTTTTCTGTCTATCCACCTCTTAGGCACTTATCTCCATCTTCTGCACACTACTTTGTAGAGATTGCCCACCCCCCACAGCAAGCAGTGGAACCAGTGAACCGAAGGGGTGGATGTTAGGTACCCTCCTTGCTGGCTTGCCACCCCCCCTTGGCTAGTTTAAATTCTTGTCAATGTAGCATTTAAACTTATCATTGAGTGCTTGGATTCCCCTCCAGGATGGATACAGCCATCAGGCTTGAACAAGCCTCCATCCCTCCAGGTGGGTCCCCAGTCACCAATGAATCCAAACCCTTCCTCACAGCACCAGTTCTTCAATCATGAGTTAAAGTTCCTGGTGCATGCACCCTTATGCTCTCCCATGCCCCTCACAGGCAGTACTTCCGAGAAGGTGACAGAAGTAGCTACTTGTTTGAGACCCTTCCCCAATTTCCTAAACTCTTCCTGAACTTCTTTTGGCTCCCCATTTGCCAGGTCATTAGTACCTAGGTGGATAATGACATCCAGCTCATCCTTCCCAGGATCTTCCCTCCATGCCGTGGCACCTGGTGGGCACTCACCTCCTGTCTCTCCTCGCCGTTTCCTAGCTGGATCCCTCTTATGATGGAGTCCCCACCAGGATTCGCTTCCCCCACATACAGCAATATTATTCCCCAGCCATGGCTTTTCCCTAAATCACTCTACAGGCCCCCCCAAGTCCCTAGCACCTATCAGAGCACCACTTTCAAATAACTACTCTGACCCAGAGAGGATCGTGTCCCACCCCTTCCATCTGTGGCCATCCCAGACAATGAAGGGACCCATCCTAAGCGGGTCTAAAGTGGAGAGAACAGTGGAAGCAGGATGGGCAGGTGAGACAGGTCAACCAGCTTGGTGGAATAATGCACCTTCTCCTCCATGATTCAAAGCAGGTGATGTCCCCTCATCAACCCCCCCCCCCCATGCAGCTGATCACACTCAAGCTGCCAAATATTGAGACCACTGTATAACATACTAACTCCTCTGGCTCAATCTTCCATTACCAGCCTCTGCACATGGAGTACTGGATTTGAGGAGGGGTGATGACTCTGGACAACAGCATGCCTCCCCCCCGGCCATAGTCAATCATGTATGCAGTCAATAAAACCTGTACAGCAAAACTGAAACAGACTAAGCAACATACTTTATGTCCAGCCTTGTGCAAGTCACACAACCCTGCCGTGCACCAGTCCCACCCTTCTGCTAAAGGGTTTTGTACAGGCAGTAACCAATATAACTGAACCAGAGAAAGTTAAGCACATCTCTGGTTCTCAACAACCGCAGCCACTCACTGCTGTTAACGTTGCTACATGAACTGGGCTATTCTGGCCGAGCACTCTGCAAATGATAAATAATTTACATATTCCCCTCTCCCCCAAGAGTGGCACTGGTTTATCAGACAGTGCCAACAAAATCAGCATCTTAGAATTGAGTCAATTAATCCAGGATGTCCATGTTAAAAAAACACACACACTAATGATCCCAATCTAGCTGCAGATTAAGTTCTGAATTCCATCAAAATCCATTAGGACTGCCAAGTGTTAAACTAAGAGTACTCTCCCCCCTCCGCCAACACTGCCACTGCCCTAAACAAAGAACAATTACTATGCGCTTGTTTTTCCAGTGTCTGTGGTAGAATAAGCTTATTACACACAACAATGGCATGCACTAATTCCAAACAACAAGCCGGTCGGCAACTTTCACAGGCTTGGTCAAGCCTGGCTGAGCAATACAATACCCACTTGGTTAGAGTACCTTTTTCATTACACAGAAAAGCAACTCCCTTTTTGGAACAGTTCTATTTCATGTATTGTGAACCTGCACCTCACACCATAGGGTGCCCCCAACCACGGTCTAAGGAACCACTGGGAATTTTCCCCTGGTTTCATCAGTAGAAAAATGGGGGTTAAGTGTCAGAACTAGATTCAAGGGAATTACAGTCTGTTCCTGTTATTTTATGCGATAGGCTCAGTCCATAGGCAGTCAGTATGCAATGTCGACCCCTGAGAGAAGTCTTAAGACACGCCCCTTCCTAGACACCCTCAGTCCAACCTTCTGTACAGGTCTGCAGTGAAACATTGCTTAGAAACAGAAATGTTAAGCATATATTAACCCCTCACAACAAGATTATATACAACATAAGACAAGATCTCACAGGGAATGTGCAGCACTGAAAATGGAGAGCACAACTGCATTATGGATGCAACCAACATTATCTGTAAGGAAATAATTAACCTTTATGTGTAGATCCCGGGTGTAGACAGTCTGGCAGACTGAAGGCACATACTGCACCTCTGGCCTTTTACAAGGTCCTCCTTGTGTGGGGTGGGAGGACAGAATTAGGAGGGGGAAATGAAACTGAGTGGCCAGCTGGTGGTGCTGAGGGTTGAGGCGCTGGACGCCACACTTTGCTCCACACCTGCGACCAGAGTTCAAGAGCGGACTCTGGTTGTTGGTGGGTCGGCTGGGGGAGACTGGCTTGGCGTCCAGCGACAGCGCCATCTCGGGGAGGATTTGGCGATGCCGACATACATGACCCAGTGGAGGCTCGAGGAAATGCAAGCTCCAACTTGGGAGTAGAAGTGTGTGAATGAGCAGCGTAGCGTCTGCATTGGCGCCTTCGGTGAGCCACGCTGCTCGGGAGGAGGAAAACAGAAACTGCCCGCCACAGCTGGGAAGATGGAGAGACTGAGGCCGTGCCAAGAATTGCCGAACCCGACCAGCAGCCCTCGTCTGTCAAAAATGTAAGGATCGGGGCACTTGCCCACCGCCTTGTCCCCACCCGGAGGGGGGTTTCACCGCGGCACTATGGGGCTTGAGGGTCTGACTGGGTAGGGTTCCTGGCAGTGGGATGTCCACTTGTCTCCCCTGATAGGTTGGAGGTGGCAGGCAAGGGGGAGAGATTAAGAGTAATTACAAAAAAAAGTTTGAGTGGCTAAGGGGATAGTGTCAGGAGAAGGGGTACAACTTCACTGGGGACTGTAAGGACTTCTTGGACAGGGCCTTTTTTAGGAAGACTGCCTTCATCGGACAAAAAAAGGGGGCTAGTGTGCTCGGGCAGATTTATGTCTTTACTGGACAGCTAAACTGGACTGCGAGAGACTGCATCAAGTGGAAACAAGCTGGCAGCCGAGAGGAAGGGGAACCTAGTTAGTACTCCCCCCTAATCTAGGGACCTGTATATGAACAGTGGGCATAAATAGGGCAAAACCCCAGTTTGTGTTTTTTTTTTTGGGGACAAAAGGGATCACAGAGCCCAAATCAACAAGGGAAAGACCAGGGAAGAAAAAAGATCAAGGACAAGTAAACAGCCAAAGCGGATCACGGGTTAGATGGGAGGGGGTTCAGCCTAAATGCCAAGAGTCTAGGAACTAAAATCAGTCATGTCCAGGTGATTATGGCAGACACCAAGGTGACCTCGTTACTATCAGAGACTTTGGCCTCGGAAACTGTCTGGGACCAGACAGCCCCTGGCTACACCATGCTTAGGACTCAGACTGTAACCAAGAGCAACAAATTAAGTGACCAATTCTCAGAAAAGGCCAGAAGCCATGAGGGCCACAAAAGGTTCAAAGTAAAGTAGGGGTGAGGAAGAATGGGGAGAATACCAACTGAGAACTAGGTTAACAAGGGAGGATGAGGTGGACATTAAGCTGCATACTACTAAGGGGGTCTGGAGTGGAGAAAAGCAATTCTTCAGGTATTAGGAAAAAGGAAGAAGGGGAGCGGTGTTCGGCTATTGGAGGGTGGTAGGTAATGCAGGATGGTCAAAAAGGCAGCCATCTTAAATGACTACTTTTGCTCAGTCTTCACCAGGAAAGAAAGCGGGCCCTTGCTTAAGGGTGGCATTAAAACAGCCACTAAAGGGATCCTGGAAATGAGGCTGCCAGTATTTAACAGTTAAAAGTGTCTGCAAGGACGAGAAGCCTTAACATAAACAAGGCCCCGGGACTTGACAGGATTCATCTGAGGGTACTCAAGGAGCTGGCACCAGAAACAATATTTACGTACTTACCATACCAGTAGGTCTTTGAGACAATGTCTTCCATTAAGCCACACCTTTGGAACCAGAACAGTCAGGCAGCATGGCCCACACAAACTTCTGCTAGCCAGGAGCCACCCACAATTATGTCATGTGTCAGCATCGACATGAACGTGGGTGACCCCATCACTGCTCAGTTCCCCGACGGATATTAGCCTCAGCGGATCACAACCCATGGGGAACCAGGAGATCATACCAGCACCGAGCATACAATGGGATAGAAGGTGCCAGATATAACAGCCATCGATTCGGATCAGACGCAATATCCGAGGTAACCATCACTGAAGCAGAAGGGGAACTTAAGGAAGGATGGCATGGCCTAATTAAAGATTTTCTCCAACGGACTCTGTGGCACTGGAGAAAGTGAATAGGAACAAGCACACTAATGAGCAGATTCAAAAGTAATGAATTAAACTTCAAAAATAATAAAAGCATACAACTAGCACAAGGTTTGTACAAATGCAAAAACACTATCTCACTAGCCCCAGGGCTTTGACTCAGTTGACTCTTCCTCAGCGGCTGCCTATCCACTTTATCAAGTGCTACAGAACCTGTTGGGAGTACATTTTTGAAAGAAGCAGAACAGGTAGCCACCCCCCTTATGGAATGCCCACAAACTGCACCATTACGTTCCTTAATGCAATTCCTATAACAAAACATAATACAATGTGCCAGCCGTTTGGACAGGCACTGTTTAGACAGAGAAGTGCCCTGTTTCCCAGGGGTGAATGAAACAAAAATCTGAGACAACTTTAAGTAGTCCTTGGTGCAATTCACGCAATATCTCAGTATAATGTATGGTAGAGCATTGTATGTAGAAATCAACCTTTTTATAACATTTTACCATCGATGTTAGAATTCTGGGTCTTTATCTGGAAGATGATGGGTCAGAGAAATTTCTGAACAACCAGGTTTTGTCTATTGTTAGAGATACTGTAGGTCTTTCTGTAGAGGATGAGGATCTTGTCCTAACCAGAGATACATCCCTTGTTGAACTGTCGACAGTGATTAAGGTGTTCAGTCACCACAAAAGAGTGCTATATTATATTTGGAGAAATGTCAAGGGGTTATCCATTGGTAACCTGAACTTTGAGCTAGTGGATGAACGTGTTATACCTACGAACATGGGGGATGCTGGATACAGCCCTGTCTCACTCTCTCTATTTGGTTTGAAACTAATGTATAAAGAAACTAGAAATAAGCTTAGATTATCACTTTGTAATTTTCTTTCCAACATTATTGGGATTAGACTAGGAAGAAATGGAATCTTGGATGTCTTTGGACATCCTAGTTTACATCAAGAGTGTCAGGTAGATGTGTGATGTTACAATAAGGAAGTCAGTGAAAATATCCTGGCGAAGTCAGCATTTCTTGACAGTTTGGGAATCCATGCTGTTTTCAGTAATTTCTGACGAACCTGTATTGGTCAAAACGAAACAGGTTGCTAAAGTCAACTCTCAGCCTGTTATGAACAATCAATACCACAGGTCTTTAGGAATAGTAGCTAGACTGATATTAGACTTAACAGATAGATGTGGTGCACTGACAAAACTTTAAAAAAAAAAAAACCGTAAAAACTACAACCCCCATCTTTGATTTATCTACTAGAATACATAACAGCCAGATTTTAAATAACTCACTTAACCATCTAAATGTTACATCGTGGAATATAGCTGGGCATAGGGCTAAATTAGTGGATGCAGAATTTGCTGAATATCTATCTGGCTTTTCTGTGATTTGCCTACAAGAAACAAGGCACGCATTAGAGGATGATATTAAATTAGACTGCTTTCAAATATTTCATTATCCAGGGAGTAGGATGTCAAAACAGTGAAGTGCCGGGGGTTTGAGTATGTTAAAATAAATGTTTTTGCACATTGTTCTAAACAGAGTTAAACAGGCATTTTGAATTATTAGATTATCTGGTGCTGGTTTTTCAATAATATGTAATACTTATAATCCACCTAAAACTTCAAAATTCTTTGATAAAGAAGTGTGGTATAAATTGGAGGGTCAGATTACTAAAATTTATGAAGATTTTCTAGATGATAAATTCTTATTGATTGGTGACTTCAATTCAAGAATCCGCAATTATGATGGGTTCGCTGATGACGATATTAGGCTTTATCCTGAAGCTGTTATATTTCCCAGGAGCTCTAAAGGCTTGGTTATTAACATCAATGCCAAAAGGTTGATTGAATTGCTTAAAACAAACTGTATATTCTCATTAAATGGTAGACTTTGTGGTGATACTAATGGGACATTTACGTTTCATTCTGCAGTGGCTGAATCAGATTTAGCACTTGAGAGGTCCTTTGAATTTCTGGTGGTTTTTAAAAATCTGACAGAATTAGAGTGATTATCCTGTTTGCTAATATCAAATTAACTAGTAATAACTTTAAGCCCACAAATAAATAAGACTAACAGAGGTTCGTGGTAGGAAAAAATTTATTTGGACTTGTATGCTGGACTTCGATTTTTGTCCCAATTTGGTATTACTGTTTAATAAATATAACAAAACAATTACCACAGACTTTGAAGTTAAAAATAAACTTATGCTTGAAATTCTGGGTAGGATTCGACAGAACATCTACATTGAGATGTTTAATAGTAAAAAAAATCCAGAAAAGTTGGTTTGATAATGACCGTTTTACACAGAATCATTTATTGAGTGTAAAGCTGAGAAAGTACAAGCTAATACTACCTGATAACTTAGCCCAACTAAGATTAAATACATATTTATACAGGAAATTATTAATTGATAAGAAAAAAATACATCAATGGCAATTAATAAATCAGGCAATTAGAGATAGAGACGATAGAACCTTCTGGCAATTGATAGCCAATGGATGCAAGCAGGCTACCAATTGTATTGAGAGTGCTATTGGTGACAGGGAGTGGTATAATTACTATGCACAGATCCTATTTCAAGATTCACACAAATGCATACCACCATTTTATCAAAAAGTGGCGCCAAAGCTTACAATTTCTAAAATGGAAGTGAGTGAAGCAACTGATGGCTTAAAAAATAAGGCTCCTGGCCCTGATCCAATTCCCTGTGAAGTCTTTAAACAGCTGAAATCTAAATGGGCCAAGTTGCTGGTAGATTTTTATATCATCAGCTTAACCACTAACTATATACCGGACTCATGGAGGGGCTCGGTGATTGTACCCATCTTCAAGAAAGGTAATAGGGAGAATCCGGCACATTACCGTCCTATAAGCCTAATTGATATTATGGAAAAAACACTAAAATTTTACTTAATCGTCTGACTTTGAACATACAAGACTTTGGTGATTTATTTCAAGGTCAAGCCGGTTTTCATGAGTCATTGTCAACTCTTGATAACCTGTATATACTTCAACACTTACAAGAAAAATATGTTAATTTGAGAAGTTAGAGGTTATATATGGCATTTGACTTCACATCAGCTTTTGACACTATAAATAGATAACTGTTGTGGTATATTATGAAAAGTGACGGAATTGATCCTGCGCTCATAAGTGCTATCAAACTATTATATACTGATATGTGGACTCAGGTCAGAAACAGTAGGGAAGTTTAAGCGTTTTTATACCAACTGTGGTGTGAGACAGGGCTGTATCCTTGCTCCCTCACTTTTCTCAATCTATATAAACAACTTCTTAGCAAACAAATACGTTAAAAACTGATTCTCCCAAAATTGGAAGAGACTCATGTGGAATTCTTGCTTATGCAGATGATCTGTTACTGTTATCCCTATCTCATAGGGGACTCCAGCTAAAGTTAAATAAGTTGGCCACGTTTGCAGACCATAAATTTTCTGAAAATAAATCTGTCCAAATAAAAGGTAATGATATTGGGAGGCACCACATGCAAATATAAATGGTTTATAAAGTCCAAAAGGTTGGAACTTGTGAATGAATACCAGTAACTGGGAATTGTGGTATCATCTTCATTTAAATGGACATGCATAGTGAGGTTGTCTCAGTAAAAACTAAGAACTAATGAAGCTTTGAGTAGGTTCAGTTATTTATATGGTGGCAATTCACTTGTTCCTCTTTTGAGAACTTCAGAAGCGAAATACAATTCCCCAAGTCCTTTATGGTTTAGAGTTATGGGATCACAAATATAGTCAAATTAGAAAAAACAGCAATAAGAGTGCTAGAGAGTTATTGGTTTCCCCAAAACAACTACCGCTCAGTTTGTCAGAGCTGAATTGGGTCTCTCTAATCTTATTGCTTTAGCTGAATCTCGTGTAGTACATTTCTGGATTAGGCTTAATTTTTTTACCAGATTGTTATGCAAAAAAAATGTTTGTTGGAAAAAATGAAATGGGAAATTCTGGACTGCAAAAAATCCAATTGGCTGTCTTGGGTTAAAAATATTTTAAACTCAGCTGGTCATTTGAATTTGTATGTATTGACTACCCAACATATCAGTATCTCCAAAGATACAGATGGTTTCTTAAGCAGTTGATTATACATGAAAAAAAAAAATTACTCACCTTAGTAATGTTGTTTCTTCTAATGGAGTCTTGCTGTATTCTGACATATGCAGTTAGGTCCTGCCTTTCAACTGCCCCGGAGAACAAAGTTAACTTTTCTACCCCTAGCATAGAACGTTCATCACGAGCTCTGTTGAAGTCCCTGTCTGCTGTTTAAACTGCAACAGTCAGATCTTTATGAGCAAAGACTCACTAGGTGTTGTGTGTGGAAACTGTAAAATTCTTACTAGCCAACTGGCAAATACATAAAAAGTTTTTTGGTTTCAAAGGAAGACTCAAGTCAGGAAACCCAAAAACAAACATCCAAAACACAACCTCTCACCCAAACAAAAAAAGAGGGTGTAAAAAGGACACCCCTAGGGTGCCAACACTGCTCCTGCCCATCCACATCCCAAAAACTAGGTTCTGAGAGGGGGGGGGGGAGGTCAGAATACAGCAAGACTCCATTAGAAAAAACAACATTACTAAGGTGAGTAATTTTTTTTTTTCCCCAAACATGAAGTCTTGCTATATTCTGACATATGCAGACTACCAAGCAGTACCTCCATGGAGGAGGGACAGAACCTACTTTGGGAACAGGCTCTGAAGTACTGCTGTGCCAAACCGAGCATCACTCCTAGCCTGGATATCCAGAGAGTAATGCTTGATGAAAGTAAGGACCGTTTTCCAGGTGGCAGCTTGACAAATTTCTGAGAGAGGACTATCCCTGGCAGCAGCCAAGGAAGCAGCTGTACCTCTTATGGAATGAGCCCTCAGGCCTGAGGGTGGAGTTCTACCCAGTTTTTCATAGCAGAATTGTATACAAGAGACAATCCACCTGGCAATAGATCTTAGTGGCAGGTTTGCCTTTACCAACTTCTCCATAAGTAAGGAACAACTGGAGGGATTCAAATCTGTGACCCTTGGTATGCTCTATGTAGTAGCTAAGGGCTCTTAACATCCAAGCACTGTAGCCTCCTCTCCCCCAAGGAGGAATGGTCAGTGAGGAAAACAAGGAGAGATACAGACTGGTTGAGGTGGAAATCTGAAACCACTTTAGGTAACAACTTTGTTAGTTCTAAGGACCACTTTATCTCTGTGAAGAGAGATTAAATCAGATTCCACTGACAGGGCTTGCAATTCACTGATATGTCTGGCACAAGTAATGGCTACCAAAAACAGTTTCCTAAATCAAGTACTTAAGCTCTGCTGAGGACAGAGGCTCAAAGGGGGGTTGCATAAGCTGAGCAATACAAACATTAAGGTCCCAAGCAGGAGCAGGATCCCTAAAGGGGGGGATTGGTGTGAAACAATCCCTTGAAAAACTTACAGAATACAGGATGGGATGACAAAGAGGAAGACTTGCCTACTGACAGGAAAGCAGAAACAGCTGCCAAGTGTACTTTGAGGGTAGCTGGTCTGAGGCCTAGGCCATTAAGATGGATCATATAATCCAGAACCGTAGGCAATTCAGCAGAGTCTAGAGAAATATTCTTCTTAGAACACCAAATGATGAATCTTTTCCATTTGGAGTTGCAAGTCCTCCTGGTAGAAGGCTTTCGAGAAGCCTTAAGGATATCCAGAACCCCCTGGGAAAGATGCAGATCTGCTAACTCTTCAAGAGCCAAGCCTTGAGATTGAGAGACTGAAGATTCGGGTACCAAATCCTCCCCTGAGAGGATGTCAACAGGTTGTAATTCCTGGGAAGAGACAGGGGAAGGTGAACTGTTGGGGACAGCAACAAGGGATACCATGGCTGTCTGACCCAGTCTGCAGCAATCAGAATCACCTTGCATGATTTTGACCTTATCTTGACTAGCACCCTGAACAGGAGAGGAAAGGGGGGAAAAGCATACAGGAATTTCCCTTTCCAGTTCAGAATCAGAGCATCCAGGGGGATTGAGCCCAAGACTGGGGGTCTGCAACAAAAGAGAGGAAGATTGTGATTGTACGAGGCTGCAAAAAGATCCATCTCTGGAGTGCCCCATCTCAAGAAAATCACTTTCAAAACTAGAGGATCCAGGGCCCATTTGTGATGGCCCTGGGATATTCTGCTTAGTGCATCTGCTAGGACATTGTTCTTCCCTGGGAGGTGAACTGCTATCAGAGAGGTTTGCAGGGAACAGGCCAGGGACCACAACTTCATTGCTTCTGTGCACAAGGCCGTAGACAGGAATGCCTCCTTGCTTGATGTACCACATGGTGGTGGTGCTGTGTCTTCTGACCTGAACCACCTTGTTCTGTACAGATTTGGAAAAAGCTTGCAGTGCCAGAAACACTGCTCTGAGTTCCAAGAGACTGATGTGAAGCAGAGATTCCTGGGTGGTAAGATCCCCCAAATGGGCTCCCCAGCCCAGCAGGGAAGCATCTGTGGCGAGTATCACTGAATGAATGAGACCGAGTGACAAATGGAACCCCTTGCCTCAAATTGTCCTGATCCTGCCACCATTGCAAGGCTTAGATCAGGGTTCAAGTCACTGGGATTAGTTTGGTAAGGGAATCCTTTCTTTGGGACCAAAAGGCTCTTAAATGGAACTGAATGTCCCTCATTTGGAATCTTGTTCCCTGGACCACTGCTGTGGAAGCTGCCATATGGCCCAGTAGCTGAAGGAAATGCCTTGCTGGTTGAGACACCTGAAGGGTGAATGAAGAGGCCAGTTCCATAAGTGTCCTTGCCCTTTCCAGGGGAAGGAAGGCTCTTGCCTTTACTGTATCCAGTTCTGCACCTATGAAGGCGAGGAGCTGCACTGGTTCGAGAACTGACTTTGGTAGGTTAAGAAGGAATCCTAAGGAAGTGAGCACTTGCTGGGTCACTTACAGATGTGACTTGACTTGGTCTGGAGACTGACCTACTATAAGCCAGTCGTCCAAGTATGGGAAGATGGAGATCTTTTGACTTCTTAGGAAGGCAACAACTACTGCCAGGCACTTTGTGAAAACCCTTGGGCTGATGTTAGGCCAAAGGGCATTGCTCTGAATCGATAGTGGCCTGAGGCCAACTTGAACCTGAGGTACTTTCTGTGGGAGCACCTGATGGAAATGTGAAAGTAGGCATCTGTGAGGTCCAGGGAGGCTAGCCAGTCCCCTGGCCTTAGAGGGGGAAGGATAATTCCCAGAGTTACCATTTTGAACTTTGGCTTTAAAAAGATGTTTGTTCAGATATCTTAGGTCCAGGATGGGCCGCCATTCTCCTGTCTTTTTGGAGGTCAGGAAGTACCTGGAGTACAATCCTTTGCCCCTGTGTAGGGTGGGAACTCTCTCTCTAGCTCTGAGAGCTAGGAGAGAAGAAACCTCTGCCTCTAGGGCAAGGGTCTCAGAGATTTGCAGGTGGAAATGATCTGGCTCTCATCTTGGGAATTTTTTTGAAGCAAAGAACCAGTCCCTGGCTTACTACTTCCAGGACCCACTTGTCTGATGTAAGAGACATCCCGTCCTGGACAAAGTAAGCCAGCCTGCCCCCTACTGGTATGGGAGAATTGACCTGGGCAGACCCATCAGGGTGTCTGCTTGGCAGGGGCTTTAGGCTGAGGGGTGGATGCAGGCCTGCTCATCCCCCTTCTGCCTCTCCCTCTAAAGAACCCCCTCTGCAAAAAGGAAGGGGAGGCCTGAGCTTGGTAAAAAGGCCTTTGGAAAGGCCTGCTCCTGCCCTGCTGCCTTTGAGAAGTTGCTTGCCTTTCTTTGGCCTGAGCACTCCTGTAAGTGGTCCTGTACTCGTCATAGATACATAGACACAGACAGTGTCAGCAGATAAGGGCCTATGGCCCACCCAGTCTGCCCATTTGAGCTTGTAAGTTCAGTTTATGTTTTCCTAGAAGTCTGTTGCCCCTTAACCCTGACCTACAGAATTCCTTTATGTCTATCCCATGCATTCTTAAATCCCGTGATTGTTTCAGCCCCCACCACTTCCTCTGGCAGGGTGTTCCACTTGTCCACCACCCATTCTGTTAAGAAATTCTTCCTCACGTTTCCTCTGAATCGTCCTCCCTCCAACCTCATCCCATGCCCTCTAGTCCTGGAACATCTTTTTCGCTTAAAAATAGTGTATTCCTGCACCCTGTTCCTCCCTGTAAGATACTTGTATGTCTCCATCATATCCCCTCTCTCCCTCCTCTCCTCCAGGGAGTACATGTTCAGTTCCTTCAACCTGTCCTCATAGGACATGTGATGCAATCCATGCACCATCTTTGTTGCCCTCCTCTGAACCTTCTCTACCCTATGTCCTTATGTAGGTAAGGTCTCCAGAACTGTACACTGTACTCCAGGTGGGGCCTCACTAGTGTCTTGTATAGTGGAATTATGACCTCCCTTTTCCTGCTGGTGATGCCCCTGCCTATGCACCCCAGCATCCTATTTGCTATACCTGCTGCCTTGTCACACTGTTTCCCTACCTTGAGGTCAGAGATAACCCCAAGATCCCTTTCCTGCTTGGTGCATGCTATATCCTCACCCCTTCCCCCAACTGATATGTTGTGCCAGGGTTTTTGTGCCCCATATGCATTATTTTGCACTTCTTTGCATTGAATTTCAACTGCCAAACCCCTGACCATTCTTCAAGTTTCTGCAGGTCCCTTCTCATTCTGTCTACACCCTCTGGTGTGTCTACTCTGTTACAGAGCTTTGTGTCATCAGCGAACAGTGAAATTCTGCCTTCTAGGTCCTGTGCAATGTCACTGATGAAGATGCTGAATAGGACCGGTCCCAGCACTGATCCCTGCGGTACCCCACTGGTCACTCTTCCCTCTGTGCAGTGACAGCCATTTACCACTACCCTCTGTGTCCTGCCGCCCAGCCAGTTACCTACCCACCACACTACTGACCTGCCCACACCCACACTCCCCAGTTTGTGTAATAGTCTTCTATGTGGCACAGTGTCAAAGGCCTTGCTGAAGTCCAGATAGGCCATGTCCACTGCCCTCCCCTGATCCACCTCCCTAGTCACCCAGTCAAAAAATTCAACAAGGTTGGTCTGACATGACCTCCCCCTGGTGAAACCATGCTGCCTTGGGTCCTGTAATCCATTGACAACCAGATGTTCCACCAATCTATCCTTCAGTAGTGCTTCCATGATCTTCCCCACTACCGAGGTGAGGCTGACTGGTCTGTAGTTCCCCGCTTCCTCTTTGTTCCCACTTTTGTATAAGGGGACTACATCTGCTATCCTCCAGTCTTTGGGTACCTCCCCTGTTTCCAGTGATTGGCTAAACAGGATAGCCAGAGGTTCAGCCACCATCTCTCTTAGTTCTTTAAGGACTCTGGGGTGTACCCCATCTGGCCCCATTGCTTTATCAACTCTTACTACTTCCAGTTCCTTCAGGACCCTTTCTCGTGTAAAGGGACTTGTGTCCATTTCTGCACCATTCTCACCCCTTGTACTCCCTTCAGACCCATTACCCTCCTCTTCCTCAGTAAAGACTGAGCAGAAATACCTCTTCAATATGTCAGCTTTACTGCTGTCATCCTCCATACGGCCCCCATCCTCCCCCTTCAGTCTCACTATCCCTCCCTTTGCCTTTCTTTTTTCACTCCATCTTTCACGCGTCCATCTTCATGTAACTGTCTGCTCCCCAAACAGAGAATTACCAATTACAGGAAAATCCATGGCCTTAGCCTGGGTATCCTGTGAGAGGCTAGTACATCTGAGCCAAGCCATCCTCCAAAGAGCCACAGATGTAGCCATGACTCTTGATGATACATCACTGGAGTCTACAGCAGCATGAAACTATTTTCAATGCCTCAATCCCATCTGCAGCCACCTGCTCCAGCTCCTTGGCAAGCTGGTCGGGGGCCTGTTTAGCCAGAGCCAGCACAGTGTCCCACCTGGACTTCTGGTACCTGGCTATATAGGCCATATAGTTAGCCTGCCAGAGTCCCAAAGATGCTGCCATGTATTGTTTCTTTGGCATGGTATCAATCTTCCTGGAGTCCTTGTCTGGGGGGTGTGATGCCAAGGGAATGTTTGCCTAATCACAGGCAGCAGCCTGCACAACCCCAACATGGCTGAAAAAGGAACTCCGTGTCTGAGCCTGAGAGAGTGTACCTCTTTGTACATTCGTCTGTCCACAGGAGGTATAGAATTAGGAGACTTAAGAATTTTTTGTGCGTTTCCCAAAGGATTTGTGGAGGGGAATAGACAGTCTCCTGGACTCTGGGATGTCCATCATCTAAACATAATCAGGCGCTTCCTGATCCTCTACTGCTTCCTGCACAGAAAGCTGGAGGGTGTCCGCCACTTTTTTTGTACAACATGTAGTGTGAAGGGGACTCGAAGCCTAGGAGGAGAAACACCTGAAGGTCTGTCTGGGGAGATGTCTGGGTCAATAGGCACACCCAGACTTTCACCATCACCATAATCATCCTCATACTCTCCCCACTCCTCCTCCGGTTCATAAAATTCTTCCAAAGTATAATCCGGAACCGGGGGGAACCGACCAAAACGAGCCCCTGCCAGATGGTGCCGGTTCGGTCGGAACTAAGTGATTGCACAATCCTTATCGCCTTGGCTATCTCATCGGAGGTCGGAGTATGAAATTCTGGGTCCGAACCGGTCGATTATTCTTTTTGTCAGAAACGATTCCTCGGAATCTGCTCTCCTTTTGCCCGAAGTATTGCCCTGGTCAGAGGGCACTCTCCTTCTGGTTCGGTAGGAACCGAACCGGGCTGGCCATCCGGGTCAGCGGACTACTCTGCCTCCCTTTCCCTCAGTCTACCTAATCTCTTTTCCAGGCTAGATTTGAGAAAATTCATGCAAATTTGGCAGTCTGAATCGAGGTGGTCAAACCCCAGACAAACACAGGTGGTATGTGGATCAGCCTTGGCAAAGACCTCCCCACACACACTGCAGTGTTGAAACCCAGTGGGCCCATTTTTTTTTTTCTTGGGTTTCTCAGACATGGCCAATCCTAACCAAAAACTTACCATTTTTTCGGCAATCCGCCAGGCAAGACTCCCCTATCGGTTCCTGACCGTGTCACGGGTCTTGGAAAAAATTGTAATTAAATCTGTTTTTTTTTTGAACCGATATGGACTGGTTACCACACTCTAAAGTAAAGCACAAGTTTTTTTTTTTTTTTTTTTTTTACCTCAAATTGATAGGTTCAGCCAAACCGATCCAGTGTTTACAAGTTCCACACAGAAACAGAACAAAAACTTTTCTAGTACTCACGGTACCACAGACAGAGACTTGAACTGACTAAGCGGAAACAGCAATTCGATAGAAATTGACCGAAAACTGACACTTCAGTCTATTTGAACCGAACAGCAGAAGAAATCTCCGGAGCGACTGTTCAGTGAGGCGGAGTAAAGAATCTGACAGTTGCAGTTTAAACAACAGCAGACAGGGGCTTCAACCGAGCTCATGATGAACTTTCCATGCTAGGCATAGAAAAGTTAACTCTGTTCTCCGGGGCAGTTGAAAGGCAGGACCTAACTGCATATGTCAGAATACAGCAAGACTTCATGTCGTTTGAATATAGGATCTATGATTTACACTACATGCAGAATTCTAAATTTGCAATTTGGTATACTGAAAATGACTGTCCTCATTGTCTTATCTGGAATATTTGAAACACCCTAAAATGCGCCAAACTTGTGCAAGATTCCGGATAGGTTTTTTTCTTGTCTAATGTGTGTGAACGTACGTTTAACAATATCTATGATCAAGAATACTCTTACTGTTTTTGTGGTACTAATGAAAAGGAAGATTTAGAACTTGTCCTAAAATGCCAGTGGTACAGGGCATCTAGACAGAGATGGTTGGGGCAGATTCTTGTCTCTTTACAGACTGTTCGAACGAGATAATATTAAGGATTCTTTTTACCACAGAGGATGGGTATATCATTAGAAATGCTGCTCTTTATGTAATATACAGAAAATAATGAAACGAATAATTAGCATCATTCAGAGATAGAGTTTGGGTTGGTTTTATTTGCTGCTTTGCACAAATATTTCTGTAACTTATTTGTTAAATGCATTGTCCAAGTATCTGTGTCAGTTTTCTCTGTACAACATTTTGTAATGATCTTTTTATGATTGAACAAATAAAATGAACATACATACATACCATCGATGTGATGTCAAGATGTTAACCCATCGATGGGTTAACCGGGAACAGTCTGCGCATGCGCACAACTTTATCCGATGGCCTTGAAATGGCCACAGCAGTGAGTGTGACCCCAGAGCTACCCCTTCGTACTCTCGACTTGGCACCCAAACTACTTGACACTTTTTGGTATCATCCCTAGCTTTCGGAATATATACCACGCTCATCACTTCTAGAGCTCAGAAAGGGGTGGAGGTGTACAAAAGCAAAACTACGAATGACTAAAATACCCAGGTCCTGAGGAGAGAACATTTTGCTAGGGCTATGCTAGGTCTGTACTTCTGGAAGGATACCTAGTAATTCCACACAGGAAGCAGTAACATGAATGTCCAAACCAGGTTGGGGTTTGAGAGTGTGGCTTACTTCCAAAGATGGTACACAAAAGCAAAGATATACCCCAACGGCTTACACTTCGTGGCACAAGGCAATGGCAGAACAAAGTCTGTAGTGAAAAACTTGAAATATCCCATACTGCATAGGATTAAGAACTCTTCAGCAGCAATGGCCTCAGCTGAAAAACAGATTTTCTTCTAGTGGCACTGGCCACAACAGAGCACACCATTCCCATATGGCATAGGATATGAACAGTTAAATGTGGCGACTGAGCACACTGGTGCTCAAAATTAGCACAACCCACACCAGGGGGGTAAACTTTCTCTTCAGGCATTGGCCACCATATCCTGAATAAACAGGTGTCCTTACAGAACCTGTAATGCTGAACTGGTCACTCCAGATGGGGGGTTGCCCACCTTTTGCTTCCCCGTCCATACCAAGCCATTCTTTCAGAGTTGCACCTCAAACTTTTAGTAAAACAGTAGAACAATGCACCTTGGAATAACTTTCACATTCAGCATTTGAAACGCACTACTTCTGAGTGTAAACTAAAGTCCTGAACAATGTGCCAAGTCTCACTGGGGATTCCACAACTGTCAGTCAACTTTAAGAAAGGATGAGAAGCAGTCTCAACATAGAACAAACTTTGTGTATAATTTCCCTTTGTCAGAGTACACCCCAAACTCACAGGTACTTTCCTCCTGGGGAAACCCAAAGTCAGATTACTCACTGTTGGAACAAAACAGGCAACTTCAAGTCCTGGATCAAAATCAGGGGATTGCCCTCTGATCCATCCTGGCAATCCTCATCTCAGGGGATGAAAAAAAATTCAGGAACTCCAGCTAGACAACAGTTTTCCACCACTTCTCTTGGAAGGCAGATGTTTCTCAGCTCTAAGGCGAGAAAATAGTCTCTCCTCAAAGAGCCCACACTGCAGCTCCTCACTCCTCCAACTGCTCACTACTGCTGCTGACAGAACTACTGCAAGATACTAAAACTCCCCGCTCACAGCCAACTACTGCGGCTTAGGCTGCTGCGAGAGTTCTAAAATGACATCACCTCTCTCATCTCAGCTGAGACCAAGTAAACAGAGGGGAGCAGGTGAAAACCCAATTTAACTAGTTATTCACCAGCTGCCTTCCCTACCTAGCACGTACACTGATGGGGATTCTAGTAACCCCAAAGGACTGGGTGGTTACATATGGTACATCAATAGTCAACCATTTTTAAGACATCCCGAGGTTGTCATGGTGTTGTAAATCTCTAGCTTCGCTCGAGGTTTGCATGGTTGCCCTGGCAAACTCTCGATGGATAAACTGGTTAACGATCAATGACTATACATTATCCTCTATATTCAATGTACATCTCATGTACGGAGCAATGCATGCTTGGGATAAAAATATAGGTTACTCACCTGTAACAGGAGTTCTAGGAATGGTATATGTTGTTCATCCACACTGTCTGGCAGGTTCCTTACCACTTTAAATCTTGCCGGAAGGTCTTCAAGTGGGCTCCTCCGACCCACCCGGGTGGTAAAACTCTCGGCTCCGCCCATGACGCCATATCTAGCCCGCTGGAAGCCAGGTTGTGCGTCGAAGCCGGGGAGGTCGGGTGGGTCATGTGGATAAACAACATATACCATTCCTAGAACTCCTGTTACAGGTGAGTAACCTGTATTTCTAGGGACATGGATATGTTGTTCATCCACACTGTCTGGCAGACTCCTAGCAGTTCTCCAGGAGGAGGGAGGGAGGGAGGCAAGGTGCACACCCCCTACTTAGGAAATAAAGACTGGAGAACCGAGGCCCCAAAACCAGCATCCCGGCGTGACTCAAGGTCGATGTGGTAGTGGGTGATGAAGGTGTGTGCTGACTTCCAGGTAGCAGCCCTGCAGATTTCCTGGATAGGGACGTCCCTGGAAGCAGCCACTGATGCAGCGGTATGGCGGGTAGAATGAGCTCTTATTCCACTGGGAGGCTCCATGCCCGCCAACCTATAGCAGAGATCTATACAGGAGGTGATGCACCTGCCTATCGTCCGCTTGGCTGCAGGTCTACCAGGTGCAGCTTCAGCGTAGGTGACAAACAGCTGGCAAACCTCTCCCCGAACTTCTGCCGTCCGCTCCTTGTAGTAAGTGAGCGCTCTCCTAGGGTCACATAGAAACATAGAAACAGAAGTTGACGGCAGATAAGGACCGCAAGGCCCATCCAGTCTGCCCATTTCTTTTTCTACCTTATAAATGTGCCATCGGCATTTGCTCTGTCAGTGACCTATCTATTCATAGTCATTTGTATTGCTCCCTTATGCCTATCCCATGCCTGTTTGAAGCCCTGCACTGTATTCATAGCCACCACTTCTTGTGGTAAGCCATTCCATGCATCTACCACCCTTTCTGTGAAAAAGAATTTCCTCACATTCCCCCTTAATCGGCCTCCCTCTAATCTCATGCTGTGTCCTCTTGTCCTGCTATTTTTCTTATATTTAAACATGTTAGACTTTCACCTTGTTTATGCCCTTAAGGTGTTTAAATGTCTCGATCAGATCACCTCTCTCCCTCCTTTGCTCAAGGGTATACATATTGAGCTCCGTTAATCTGTCCTCATATGTCTTCTGATGCAGTCCCTGCACCATTTTGGTTGCCCTTCTCTGGACTGCCTCAATTTGGTTAATGTCCTTGTGAAGGTGTGGCCTCCAATACTGCACGCAGTACTCCAGATGGGGCCTAACCAATGTCTTGTACAGAGGGATTATTACCTCCTTGTTATTCGACTTGTGATACCCTACTAATACACCCTAACACCCCCTAGCCTTACCTACTGCTTTAGAGGTCTGCTTGGATGATTTTAGGTCATCAGTGATGATGATGCCCAAGTTCTTTCTTCCTTTGTGACTGCTAGCAGCTCCTCCCAGCCTATAAGTGGCTTCAGGGTTTCTCTTCCCTATGTGCATGACTTTGCACTTCTTTGCATTAAATCCCAGTTGCCACTCTTCTGACCATTCTGCTAGTTTATCCAGATCTCTTCTCATTCTGCCCACCCCATCTGGATCACCTACTCTGTTGCAGATCTTGGTGTCATCTGCAAACAGACAAGCCTTACCCTCTAGTCCATCTCTGGGTCACTAATGAAGATGTTGAATAGGACTGGCCCCAGGACTGATCCCTAAGTACCCACTTGTGACTTGCATCTCTTCTGACTGTATACCATTTACCACCACTCTCTGTTTTCTGCCAGTCAACCAGTTTGCCACCCAGTTGACCAACTTCTGACCACCAGCCTACCTAGCTTATTTATCAATCTTCTATGTGGAACAGTGTCAAAAGCTTTGCTGAAGTCAAGGTAGGCGACATCAACTGCTCCCCTTGGTCCACCACTCTGGTTACCCAGTCAAAGAAATCTATGAGATTAGTTTGACAGGACCTTCCTTTGTAAACCCATGCTGTCTTGGATCCTGTGCCCATTATGGATTCCAGGTGTTGCACTATCCTTTCCTTAAGGAGTGCCTCCATAATCTTGCCCACTACTGAGGTAAGACTGACTGGTCTGTAGTTCCCCGCCTCCTCCCTGCTACCACTCTTGTGGAGTGGGATCACATGAGCCCTTCTCCAGTCTTCTGGGACCTCTCCTGTGCTCAGAGACTCACTAAACAATTCTGATAATGGCTCTGCTAGTTCCTCCTTTAGCTCCTTAAGTACCCTGGGATGTATGCCATCAGGTCCCATTGCCTTATCCACCCTGAGCTTAGCAAGCTCTTGTAGGACCCTTTCTTTTGTGAAGGGAGTAGTGCTCACCTCCCTCCCCTGTGTCCATGATGCTGAGCTGTGGGCCCTGCCTACCTTCTCTTCAGTAAATACTGAGCAAAAGTATCTATTTAGGATAGATGCCTTTACAGGGTCCTCCTCCTCACATGCTCCCTTTTCTCCATTAAACTTAGCAATACCCCCTCTGGACTTTCTCCTTTCACTAATGTATCTATAGAAAGTCTTGTCACCTTCTTTTACTGTTCGTGCTAGTGTTTCCTCAGTTTGGGACTTTGCCTGCCTTACTGCCTTACCTGCTTCCCTTAGGGCAGTTTGGTATGCCTCCCTATCTTCATCCCACTGTGTTCCCTTATATTTTCTGAAGGCCAGCCTTTTGGCTTTGACCTTTTCTGCTACTGTATTTGAGAACCAAAGTGGTTTCCTTCTTCTTTTGCACTTCCTTTTCTGTCTAACACAATGGGATGTTGCTTCAAGTATTGTATCCTTAATGCTTGCCCACTTTGCCTGTACCTCCTCACCTGTGTTTCTTTTTGCCAGGGCTAGCTTAACTCTGTTGGCCATCTTATAAAAGTCAGCTCCTCTGAAGTCCCATATTTTTGCCTTGGAATGGGATGATTTAGATGTAGTAGCCAAACTGAACCATACCATGTGATGGTCACTGGCCCCCAGGTGACCTTCTACCTGGAGATCTGTGATCCCTTCTTTGTTAGTCAGTACTAGATCTAGGATAGCCCTGTCTCTTGTGGGTTGCTGTACCAGTTTGAGGCCCTCCCCCTGCAGGGAATCCACTATGAGTCTAGTTCTGGCAGATGTTCCTGCTGGTATTGACCAATCTGTATCTGGCATGCTGAAGTCTCCCATTATCAGAACCTCCCCTTTAGCTATCATGTTTTGTATATCTTCTAACAGTAATGTGTCTATGTCCTCCCCCTGGTCTGGGGGCCTGTAGACAACCCCAGTTCTTATGCTGTCCCATTTCCTGTTTCCAGGGTGACCCACAGTTCTTCTGGCTCCTTATGTGTATTCTGAATTTCTGTAGCTTTGATATTTTCATTAACATACAGGGCCACTCCTCCCCCCCTTTTTGCACCTCGGTCTCTTCTGAACAATACATAGCCAGGCACTGAAGTCTCCCAAGTGTGGTTACTGGTAAACCACGTCTCACTAATTGCTACTATGTCCAGCTTAGCCTCTGACATTATTGCCTGCAGGTCTGGGATCTTATTTCCCAGGCTGTGAGCATTTGTGTACATGATTTTCCATTGGCCAGATTTTGGTGTGTTAGTTGTTGGGTGAAGTTTGGCATTACCCCTGTGCATCGTATGGGGAGACGAACCTTTTTTCTTACCTGGTGATGCAAATGAATGGCAAACACGCTGAGGGTCCAAGGTATGGAGCCTATATTTCGGCCTCCGAGGTGTGATTGGGGTAGAACACCGGCAGAGTCAACACCTAGTTAAGGTGAAACTCTGACACCTTCGGAAGGAACTTCGGGTGGGGGCGCAGGACAACCTTGTCCCTGTGGAAGACCAGATAAGGAGACTAGATGGAAAGCGCCTGGAGCTCTCCCATCCTTCTGGCTGACGTGATAGCCACCAAGAAGGTGGTCTTCAATGACAGGCGAGAGATGTCACACCTGTGCATCGGTTCGAATGGCTTGCCCATGAGCTTAGCCAGTACCAGCAGTAGATCCCACAGAGGTGGAGGTTCTCACACCGGAGGGGATATGTGATCAAGGCCTTTGAAAAAGCACCCGACCACCTTCTCCTGCACCACCGACTGCTTCCCGGCCCGCGCCCGGTAAGCAGAGATGGCTGCCAGGTGCACCTTAAGGGTCGTCGACCGAAGCCCTTGCTGAGAAAGGGACCATAGGTAGTCCAGAATGCTTGCCAAGGAACAGGAGGAAGGTTCCAGGCCCTTGCTCTGACACCAAATGGAGAATCTCTTCCATTTGAAGGCGTAGCATTTTCTGGTCGACTCCTTACGGGATACCTAAAATGATGTTCAGGACCTCATCGGAAAGACCCAAGGCCTGGAACTCTAGCCACTCAGGAACCAGGCCGTCAGGTGCAAGGACTGAAGGTCCGGATGGAATACCTTCCCCTGACTGACTGACAGACATCAGGTCTGGGGCGGGCTTGAAGCCGCCTCAGGAGCCTGGAGCCGAGACTGGAGATCTGGATACCAGAACTGGCGGGGCCAATCTGGGACTACCAGAATCCCCTGCACCTTGTCCCTCCTCGCCTTGAGAAGCACCTTGTGGCTCAAGGGAAATGGGGGAAAGGCGTAGAAGAGGCCCGGGGTCCACGGCCTCGAGAAGGCCCCCTGCAGCACCCTGCTGAGGGGACGGGCATGAAACAGTCTCAACCGCATTCTCCCTGGAGGAAACAGGTCCACCTAGGCGTGCCCCAGTGGGAGAACAGATCTTGTACTACCTCCGGCAGGAGAGACCACCCATGGGACGCAGTCCCTATCTGGCGTAGGGCATCGGCCAGGGTATTGGAGGCTCCTGCCACATGAATGGCAAGGAGATCCGCCTCCAGGCTGCGCACGAGTGACCAAATGCAGAGAGCTTCCCTGCACAAAGGTCGGGAGCGTGTCCCGCCCTGGCGGTTTAGGTAGTACATGGTCATGGTATTGTCCGTCTGGAGCTGGACCACTTGACCCCGTACAAAACGGAGCGAAGGCGCCGAGGGCTAGACGGACCGCTCGAAGCTCCAGCAGGTTGATGTGGCATCGGGACTCCAGAGGGGACCAGAGGCCATGCGCTCTGTGCTCCCCTAGATGGGCACCCCAACCCATCAGAGAGGAGTCAGTCGATACAGAGACCGTCAGCTCGGGGCAGACAAATGGGATGCTCTCCTGCAGATGAGCTGGAACGATCCACCACTGGAGAGCGTTCCACATCTCCTAGGTCACTGCCACTGGCTGGTCCAAAGGAGCAGAGCGCTGTGACCACTGGCTGGCCAGTCCCCCACTGTAGGGGATGCATGTGCCAACGGGCCCAACAGACCATGCTGGTGCAGGCCGCCATGAGGCCCAGTAGGTGCAGGAAGTCCCGGGCAGGGCGCAATTGCCCAACCTGAAATGATTGGGCAAAGGAGGAAAGAACCTCGGCCCTGTCTGCTGGGAGCCGTGCTCTGGCTCGAAGAGAGTCGAGCTCTGCCCTGATGAATTGAATCACCTGCTTTGGCATGAGTTCCAACTTGGCCTCGTTGATAAGGAGGCCAATCAGAGCAAACCTGGAGGGCCAGATCCCTGGACCGCTCCACCTCCAGTCTGGAGGAGGCTACAATCAGCCAGTCGTCCAGGAAAGGGTACACCTGGACCCTTCAGCGCCGCAGAAATGCTGTCACCACTGCCATGCATTTGGTGAAGACCCTGGGAGTTGGAGAGAGGCCGAAGGGCATGGCCCGGAACTCGTAAAGGGACCCCTCTGCTCTGAGCGGAGGAATATCTGGTGGGACAGACGGATTGGGACGTGAAAGAATGCATTCTGGAGGTCCAGAGAACAGAACCACATGCCTCGCTCCAAGGATGGAATGTTCTGAGCCAGAGTGACCATCCTGAAGGTTCGAGACCTTAGGAACCTGTTCAGGTCATGCAGGTCTAGAATGGGGCACCAGCTCCCCGTCCGTTTCGGGACCAGGAAATACCTGGACACAAACCCTGGTTCTGGTGGAGGATCCACCACCTCCCCTGATCACCTCCTTCTGGAGGAGCAGGGCAATGTCGGCTCGATGGGCTGACAAAGAGGCTGTGGACCCCGTAGCCCCCCATGGGGAGACTGCTCGGAAGGGCGGGGCCTGCTCGAACTCTAGAGGCAGACCTTTTCCTACCACTTCCAACACCCAGCAGTCCATGGTGATAGCAGACCAGGCAGAAAGAAAGTGGCGAAGCCCTCCCCCCACGGGAGGAACCCGGTGGGGTGGGGCGACGAGGCTGGGGGCGACACCCCTCAACCCGTCACTGGGCAGGCTTGAAGGAGGAACCAGCCGAGGGGCCTCCCGGGCCTTTTCCTCCCGGCTTCCTGCTGGAGGAAGCTGCAGGCTTGGCTTTGGGGTGCCAAGTGCGAGCCTGCTGGCCCTGATGCTGGTGTTGCTGGGCTGGACGTGCCGTAGGGGCAGAAGGGCAAAAGGGCTTACGCTTCTGCTGGCGACCTGTGTCCTTCTGGGCAGATGTGACAGAGTCCAATGTGGCACTGGACTTCTCGATCCTCTGGAGATGGCCTTCCACCCCAGGCCTGAACAAGTCAGTACCCAGGAAGGGGACGTCTGCCGGCTTGTGCTGGGTATCCGCCGCGAAGGTGGAGATCCGCAGCCAAGCTCTGCGGCGCATGGTCACTGTGGCTGCTACTGACCAGGCAGAGTCTCCAATAGCCAGAGCAGTTTGGAGCTGCTGCTTCGCCACCGCCCTTCCCTGATCCCACACCTGCTTGACCGTAGTCTGGAGGTCAGCCAGGAGATGAGGGATCACCTCATCCAGGGAACGCATAAGGGCGTGGGAGAAGTGCGCCATCAGTATGGTCGAACTGGCCTGACAGAGGCCTAGGGAGGACGCAGCGTACACCTTACGCCCGGCATAGTCCAGCTTTTCGGACTTTTTGTCGGGAGGCTTGTCCATGTCCCTGGTGTTCCCGGAACACTAGAACACTATCGGTAACAAGCCCCTCCACAGAGGGGGTGCTCCAAAAAACTGGACAGTGAACCGGTTGGGACTGCATACTTCCTGGCCGAAGGAGCAGGACAAGAAGCCTGCCGCTGCCATAACTCCAAGGCTGGGCCAACAATAGCTTCAGCCACCGGGAAGGCCTCTGTGGGAGAATCCCCTCTGTCCAGTATCTCCGTGAGGGGATACTTGGCCCGCTTGAACACGGGTTCGAGCTGCATCCCAGTAGTCTAAGATGAGCTGAAGCAGACCCATGAACGAGGATGGGCTCTCTGTCCACCAACTGTCCCCCAGTGGACTCCAGGTCAAGGGGCCTGGAGAACATGGAACAGCTGCCTTGGGCCTGAGCCGCCCTCCACCTGCTGAGGACCGTCGGGAGTGAGGGTGACAGACAACCGATGGGGCAACCCCTGACCCAGAGAATCCTTGGTTGGAGCCCCAGATTTAGGTTGTGGAGGTGGGGGTTCCACCACAACAGGTGGTGCAGCTGGTTTCAGCCGAACAACCGGTGCCGGTTTGGGCTCCTCGACAACCACGAGGGGTTGTTTCGGCCTTTCAGGTGACAGCCACTTAATGGCCAGGGAAGGCGACGGGGTCGGCTTGTTCCCGGTCAGAAGGAGCTGCTGTCACATTAAGTCCTCGCAGCGTTGACGCAATTTGCGCCGAAGCCTTTCCACCGAGGAGGAAGAAGACTAGGTCGAGCGGCACTGCTGCCTTCCTCAGTGCCGAGACAGAGACCACCAGTGTCGGCGGGATCAGCTGGACCGAGAGGAGATCCGAGATCAAGACCGGTGTTTCCGATGGTGGGTCTGGGAGGGAGCGGGGGAAATCCATTCCTCCCTCGGCTCGGGAACCTTAACCGGGGACTCCGGCACAGGAGGTGCAGGCAAGTCCTCTGTTTCCACTGGGGGAGCCAGTGAAGGGTCGTCTGCTTCTCCAGTCGACAGCCCGTCCGACGGGTCGAGAAAAATCTCAACCACGTCGATGGGTGTCTCGGCCGGCTGACCTGACGGGGAACACCGTGAAGCCAGCGGCTTAGCCGCAACCTCGACCGAAGTAGAGTGTCGACTGTCTGGGGAAGGGGACCTCTCCCGCTCCCACAAACGTCGATAGTGGGACTTACCCTTCGAGTCCTTTTTTGACGAGATGACGTCTCTCCCTGCCTATCCAGAGACTCCCTTCGTGGAGAGGGACTGAAAGCTCCTTAGAAGCCGCATCGAGGAGCCCAAGGAGAGCGGATAAATGCCGCGACTGAGGAGGATTTAAGATGCGGCCTGGGCCTCCTCCTCGAGGGTGATCATCTGCTCAAGTTGCTCAGCCGAGCCCTCTGCCGGACACCGCCCAACGGGCCTCCTTTGACTTCACCGGCGGAATAAGTCTCTTGGGGTGCCCAGGTTGGAGTCTGGCAGCACGGTCTTAGAGGACATTGGCAGAGAAGGACTTGCACAAATCGCAGGCCTGCGGATCGTGGTCAAGCCCAAGGCAATAGATGCACGTGGAGTGCGGATCGGTCAAAGACATCTTCTGCCCGCATGGGCACTGCCGAAAACCGGGAGTCTATCAATCGCAGCCGCAAAGGAAGAAACAGACCGAAGTCTTGTAAACTTTAAAATTAGTTTCGGGTTAACCGAAGAGTTTGCATCCAGTCTAAACACAGAGCGCTAAGGAGGGAACCTGAGCTTCCAAGCGGTAAGGAAGATCTAGCGTCATGGGGCGGAGCCGAGAGTTTTACCACCCGGGTGGGTAGGAGGAGCCAGCTTGAAGACCTTCTGGCAAGATTTATAGCGGGAAGGAACCTGCCATGAAGTGTGAATTTAACATATCCATGTCCCTAGAAGGTAGTTTTTTATAGGGGGGGTGTCAAGGAGAGAAGGCTTTAATGGAGTGATGCACTAGCTTGGGGAAGGTTAACTGATCAGCTTTGTAGCAAAAGGTCAGCCTTAGAGGAATCATGAGGAAGTATCCAGGTTTAAGTAGCAGCACTGGGTACGAGGGGGTTGGTAAAAGGCTGACTCCTAGTTTAAAGCAACAGTGCAACGAAATGAGCCAAAATGTAACCCCGCCTTTTATCCCCCCTAATCAATGCCAGATTTCTTCCAGTTTATTTTGATGGTAAAACTTTCAGTTTCCATCATTTATGAATTTTATTAAAGTTTTAAAATAATTTCTCAAGAAAAAAGATGGGCACCTTATTTTCGCACAGAAATATTGAGGACCTGAGAAGGGTAACAATCCAGACAAATATGAAAATGTACAGCACACAGCATAGGAAGCATCCATAAATCCCAAATCAACAGTTCTGCCAATATTTTTCATAACCATTGCAGAAAGTTAGCTTTTTGGAATAACCTTTTTTATTGCACTGCTGCTTTAAATACCTTCAAAGTCACCTTGAAGCATCAAATAATTTGAAGGGCTTGAAGTTAAACATGAAAGCGAACAGGTTAGACATCTGCTTTATCTGAAATGTACATAGTTCCATGTTTGTTGGTTTTTACTTAATGTTTGGAAAGAATGGCACAGCTGCACTAAATATGGGTCGGAATGAAACCTATGCAACTGGGGATACAGATAGTTTCATAGTTGGTTAGAATACCTAACAAAAATAGGGAATCTTAAAATTACTACATGTAACATTAAAAGGCATTAACTCAGTGGTGAAGAGGGCAAAAATACTTTCAGAACTAAAAATCAAAAGTGACAGTATTTTACAGGAAGCCCATTTATCAGACTCTGAACATAGCAAGCTGCAGAGAAGCTGGGTGGCTCGGGTAATAGCCTCAGCATATACTACAGCCAAGAAAAATGGCACAGCAAGCCTTTTATGGAAAGGCTTAGGGATGGAAATGATGCTGAGAAGAGTAGATACAGAAGGACAATGGGTTCTGGTTTCAGGGGGTTGATACAGTTGATGAACATTTACACTCCGAACTCCGGTGCAATCTCATTTTTAAAAACAGTGTCACAAGAATTAGCAAAATTACCCAGAAGCAGCATCATATTGGGTGGGGATTTTAATAGTGTGGTCAACCCTCAGTATGAGAGATCTTCCAGAACTAAAATATACAAACAGAAGTGCCACGAGAACTATAAAAGCCCATTGTGTAAGAGCAGGTACTCAGACACATGGAGAGAACGAAATGAAAAACAAGACTATTTCCCCCATTACCAACATGAATACTCCAGAATAGATTTGTTCTTTAGACAAAGTGGATCTCAACGAAGCACAACAATGTAAAATTCACTCGATTAATCGGTCTGACCATGCCCCTGTAACTTTAGACCGGTGGTTGAATCAAACAAAAAAACAAACTACGGAGGTTCAACACCTCCATTAAATAATAAAGCCTTTAAAGATAAAACAGAAGATGAATACAGGCAATACAATGAAGGAGGTGAGGTGGGCAAAGCTCGAGTCTGGGATGCTCTGAAGGCAGTGTGGAGCCGGCACATCATAAGCTGGGCTTCAATGACAAAAGCAGAGACAAGACAGACAGGAGGCATTGGAAAAGAAATTTAAACAATTAGAAAATGACCACAAACAAAACCATGACAAATTGGTGTTAGCACAAACAAACATTAGGAAGGAATTGCAAGATATACTAAACCAAAAAATAGAGGGGCAGGTCAGGTACTCGGCTCATAGGTATTATGAGGTGGGAGGCAGAGCAGCAGCCCTACTTGCTTTTAGATTACAGAAAGCTGCAGCAGATAGAGCCATACCTTGTATTAAAAATATTTCCAACCCCAGTGTTGGAAACAGACCCAGAATAGATAGCTCAGCAATTTGCTAAATATTACTCTGAACTGTACACAAGACATTACCTCAAAAAGAGAAAACGACGGTCTTCTTAAAAGGACTAAACCTTCCTAGATTAACAGAGGAAGTAGCAACTTTGGATGCCCCAATTAGCACAGTAGAAGTACTAAGCACAATCAAAGATCTGACATCTATAAACCTCATGGTCCAGACGTGTTCAACTCAGATTTGTGTTCAGCATTTAGTGACGCTCTCCCTCTAATGATGGGTGAACTAGATTATGACAAGAGGAAAGATCGGTCCCAAAATCTTGGCATGAAGCGGTTATCTCAATCCTTCATAAACCTGGGAAAGACCCTGAAAAATGTGAATCTTATAGACCCACTTCCCTGCTGAACAAGACCTTAAAAATTTATACAAAAATCGTGATAGGATGCAAAACGTTATACCAAACCTTGTACACCAAGACCAGACTGGTTTTATCCCTGCTTGCCATTTAAAAGACATCAGATGGATGCTCAATGTATTGGAAGAAGGTAAAACACACAAGGAAACAAACAGCAATCCTTATTGATGCTGAAAATGCCTTTGATAGGCTTAATTGGACATTTTTAAAACAGAAAAATTAGCAAACATGGGTTTCAAAGGAAACTCCTATAATCTCGGGGGGCACTATACAGTTCACGATGGGCTAGAATTAGGGTAAACGGCACAGTATCTCCTACACGAAATATCCATAGAGGTACCAGGCAAGGGTGCCCACTGTTGCCACTTCTCTGCCATAAGCATAGAACCATGGCAGAAATGATCAGGCACAATGTGTGTAGAAAACAGAATTTCTTTATATGCAGATGACACTGTCTATCACAAACCCACAAAAGACTCTGCACCCTTTGCCGGAAATCTTGGAAAACTATGGGACCTTTCGGGATTTAAAATGAATGTCTCAAACAGAAATTATACTAATTAGTGGCAGTGCTACAAAGGAGCTTGTGATGTAGCCATCTACACAAAACAGCTGCTCGTGAGCTCAGTAACTCGCAAAGAAGATCGCCTCGGCTCCCACGCACTCCTTATGGTTCAACTCTCCCTTCTGGCCTCACTCCCACTCTTCCTAGGTGTGCTCTACGTCTCTCCCTGCCTATCCAGAGACTCCCTCATCACACCCTTACCACCCTGCCTGACCTAGCATCCAGAGGGGAACTGGTCCTTGTAAGTGATTTCAACTTGGACTGCCTAGCCCCCTCCTCAAAAGCTCACACCTCCAAAATGAAGTCCCTTAATCTTACCCCCATTTATCAATGAACCCACCCACTATAACACCCACACCCAAAACCATTCTTCATTAGACTGGATCCTTACCTCCCACCCTCACAGAATAACCTCCTCTGGTGTCCTCCAACGCACTAAGTGACCACTGTATTACTTACTGTATCAGGAAAACACAACTGACCAAATCTGCCCCCAAGTACATCAACACTTGCTCTCTAAACAAGTTGGACACAGACACCCTCCTTACCAGTCTATATGAAGCTGACTGACAACCTGTCTACTCAGCCCCTGATGACATGGCCCTCTAGATTCCTACACACCTTTACAAACATCTGGGACATCCATGCCCCTCTGAAAAAGTCCAGGGTCAAGAAGCGGCACCACCCCTGGATCACTACTCCCATCCTTGCCAAATGCAAGAATCGAGACAAGGCTTGGTCGTACTTTAAATCCAACCCCAACCCTTTGAGCAGACAAGCTTTTAACACCCTATATAATGCCTGCATCAAGACCATAAGAAAGCAAAGGCAGACTACTTTAGGTAGCAACTCTCGCATGCTAAGCCCCCTCAGTTTTGGAAAGTTGTGCACATCTATCCACCTCCATCTGCAAATTCAGATTACACATTTTTCAGAATCTCAAGATACTGTAATATTTGGTGACTAACCTCCCTCATATTAACTGGGACTTATTCTCAGGACAGTCCTATGCCGAGAAAGGACTAATAGATGTGGTAGTTAGTACTGGATTACAACAACTTGTTACTGAACCCACTCGAGGTCCTAATATTTTGGATCTATTATTTACTAACAGAGCAACAAATTAGCAATTTACAAATTTGGGATCCACTTGGGACCAGTGATCATTCATCTATTCTTTTTGAAATTCAACAGTTTAAAACACAAAGGAAGTTATATTGTATAAAAATCTATAATAAAGCAAATTTTTCTAAAATCAATGAATACTTACAAAACAAACCGGGAATCTAATCTTCTTAATTGTACAACACAACAAGCTTGGGACTTTTTTTAAAAACATTGTACATTATTTGGAAAATACCTTTATTCCATCTAAGAGGAAATTTAATAATAAAGGAAAAATTCCCCCTTGGTTCAACAAGAATTAAAAATCAGATTAAAATGAAAATTAAACTTTTAAGGAAACTTAAGAATAGTTCTGTTCCATTTAAAACTACTCTATTACATAAATACAGACTATCTGTGAAACACTTAAAAAATCTATTAAATTGGCAAAAAATAAGCTAGAATTTAAACTAGCTCACACAAAAGACTGTCACAAATCTCTTTTCTCCTATATAAATAGTAAAAAAGGTGTATCAAGGACCATTGGTCCCATTATAACCAATGGCTCTTCTCTATCTGATATAGAAACCTCAAATCTCTTTAATAAGTACTTTCGTTCCATCTTCTCTCAAAAATCACCTATTAGTACATTTAAAGTTCACCACGTAGATTATCATAGGTTCTATCCAACTGACATTATACAGGCCATCAAAAAACTACTAGTCCGGGCCCAGACGATATTCATCCATGGTTTCTGATCGAAACCTCTATAAATATTTCAATACCTTTGTCAATTATCTTCAACAAATCCATACAAGAAAGCATTGTACCAAATGATTGGCGTTCAGCAATAGTTACTCCCATATTTAAAAATGCAATAGAGGTTCTGTGCAAAATTATCGTCCAATTAGCCTGACCTCAGTGGCTGGTAAATTAATGGAACGAGTAAAGAAGTCTCTAATAGATCAAGATTGTAAAAAATTAGGAATTTACTATTCAAATCAGCATGGGTTTACTCCAAGTATTCCTGCACCACCAATCTGATATCTTTTTACAATAATACAAGTACTCTACTAGATGTGGGTATCCCTACTGATGTAATTCTTTTGGACTTTAGTAGAGCTTTCGATAAAGTCTCACATGAAAAACTCATTACTAAAATGCACAATCTAGGTTTGTCACCCGATATTGTCAACTGGACTTTAAACTGATTGACAAATCGTTCTCGGAGTCAGAATTAATGATATCTTGTCTGATTCGGGTAGTGCAACAAGTGGTGTACCACAGGGGTCTGTCTTGGGACTAACACTGTAATCTCTTTATCAGTGATTTACAAACAGGGCCAAATAACTTCATGGTTAAATCTGCAGACGAAACTAAATTGGGGGGCAAGGTTAATAATCAAGAAAATATTTCTGCATTAAAGGAGGATTTGGAAAAATTAACACTTTGGGCAAATGAAAATCATGTGCAGTTTAAGGAAGACAAATGTTTAGTAATGTATTTCGGTGTAAATAATCCAAAAATGATATTATTTAGATGGACTACCACTTCACTCATCAAATTGTGAAAAAGATTTAGGGATATATGTTAATAATAAACTTGCATCAAATGATCACTGTGTTAGAACTGCTTGCATAACCAACAGACTTTTGAGGCAAATAAAACGCACTTTTGTTAATCGCACTGAACAATGCCTTATTCCGTTGTATAGGGCATACATTAGACAGTATCTAGACTATGGCTCCCCTTTCTGGAATCCAAACCAAAAAAAGGACATAGCAATTCTTGAACAGGTTCAAAGGAGAGTAACTAGAATGATTCCAAGATTAACAAACTTGGATTATCAGAACAGATTAAAAGCTACTGGTCTCTTCTCTCTTCAAACTTTAATAAATTCACCAGATCTAATGGAAAAATGTGGTCTAACACTCTCCAAAAGGAGACATGTTCCGAGACTGCATAATAAACAGCTTGAAGTAAAAACTTATAAAACCAGCAAAAGGGGAAGCTTTTTTCCAATAAGAGCATCCATTGTATGGAACACCTTGCCACAAGAATTGGTAGAGGCAACTAGTGCCACTGTCTTTAAAACAAATTAGATGTTTGGTTGAGGGATAACAGATAAATAATGTCCCACATAGTGTGGGGAACAGTCTCGATGGGCTCTGGCCTTCTTCTGTTCTTTCATACCAAGTAAGTAATATATACTCCTTGACTCACCAGCCCAGCCCTCCACCCCCACCTTCAAACTTCACGGCCAACCAGTCACTGACCCAACCCAAGCCTCCGAAATCCTGAACCAGGTTTTTCACTTCCTGTGCAGTACCACTGGGCTCCCCCCTCCTTCCCCATTCCCACCACCACCTCCCACCCTCAGAGACTTAAAGTTCATCTCCCCCCACACTGAACTTAAGGTTTGGAAAGCCCTACGCTCTAACCCTGCAAAGACCAGCCCAGACTGGATTAACCCAAAGCTCCTGCAGATTTCGGTTCCTGCGATCATCAAGCCCCTTGCATATCTCCTCAACCTCTTGTTTTCCACAGGAACAGTTCCGCAATCCTGGAAATTGGCCTGTGTAATTCCCCTTCTCAAAGACTGATCTCTCCTTGCCAGGCAATTATGGACCCATCTCACTCCTCCCAGCCCTAGCCACACTACAAGAATCCTTGGCCCACACCCGACTACCTTGCAACAAACAACCTCTCACCCCATCAGTCTGGCTTCAGGAAACACCATTCCACAATTTCCTCCCTCCTGAGCGTCACCAACCATATCCAAACTGCCTCCGACCAAGGCTCCTTTACAGCAGCAGTATGTCGATTTAGCAAAGGCATTTGACTCTGTATCCCACCCTCTTCTCCTACAGAAGCTTGAGGCAGCTGAACTTGCCCCCATCACTGTAAGGTAGTTTCAGTCTCATCTATCCACCAGATTTCAATCCATTAGAATTGCTGATACCACATCCCCACCTCTCCCTATCCTAGTGGGTGTCCCTCAAGGCTCTGTTGTCTCATCCTCTTCCTACTCTTCATTAACAGCCTTCCCTCCTCCTGCACCAGTTCGTCAATACACATGTATGCAGGCGACACCATCCTCTCTACCTCTTGTCCCAAAAGCCTGAAGTCCAAGCTACCCTACAAAGTGACTTCAAACAACATTCAGCGCTGGTTCAGCCAAAACCAATTGAAATTAACCACCAAAACCGTTTCCAAGGTTTTTGGCTCTACCCAGAAACTTAGCAGTTCAACCCCAAAAAATGGCTCTCCACTTGACCAAGTCACCAGATACAAGTACCTGGGTGTTTGGCTGGACCTCCACCTGTCTTTTTCAGCTCACATTGAATCTATCACCTCCAAGCTGCACCAGAACAGGGACTCTGTCACATTACCTGCCAGATGTGAAATTGTCTTCAAAATGATCTTCCCCATACTAGATTATGTGGACGTGGTTTACAGCTCTGCCCCTGTAACCACCCTCGCCAGGCTGGATACCCTTCTAAACTCATTTTGCCTCTTCGCTACAAGCTCCCCCCTACGCACCCACCACTGCAATTTTTACTCCCTCCTTGGACTAAGCACCTCATCTCACAGGTGCTATACACACACACCCTCAGCCTTATATCCAAGTACTGGTTTAATCTGCTCCCCTCCCATCTTGAGGACCGTCTATCCTCACTCCATATAAACTCAGGCACAGAAATGAAAGATCCTTCACCCTGCCCCGACCCTCTTTCGTAGCGGGCAAAGCTGCTTTCTCCTACCGGCTTCTTTACTTGTGGAACAAACTTACCACTGCTATCAGAAATTCATTCTCACTCTAGCTGCAAGCACCAGCTACATCTCCTTCCTCCACCTTTACGTCGCTGCAACAACTAAGCTAAACCCACAACTTCAACTGACTACCTTCCTACAATTCCTCTCCAGCACTAAGATTCATTATGTAGAGCACTTACTATTGTATAGTTCACCTCTAGATATTCGTCACATTCATGTTTTTTGCTCTCACTGCTGTATTATATTGATTGTAATTAGCTGCTATTGTTCTGTTGATTAATTCTCTGCATTTATTGTCTATTTCCACTGCTCCATTCCCCCCAGGTCACACCTGGAATAGAGCCTCGGCTCACCTAGCCTTTCCCAGTTACCAAATGTTTAAATAAATAAAAAAGGAGATTAAGAGTTATTTTACCACGCAAATGGGAAGCAGAGGTGGTTAGGTACCTGCGGGTACAGATATAAAAAAACTTGAGTAACCTTTACAAATGTAACTATGGGAAACTAAAAACTGAAGTCTTTGCAGACCTCAAAAGATGGAAAATTCTGCCTCTGACATTTACAGACAGGTTTGAGGCCCTGAAAATGAATGTATTAACAAGGTTTCTCTGCCTACCAAAAGTTGCAAGTGCCCATTATAGGAAAGGAGCGGAAAGCTCCAACAAGGATATTTAAACACTTTAGGCCAAACCTTAAACCAAGGATGAAATGGTCAGTTCTGATGAGAAAGAGGGGATATGGGGTCCCCCAAACCTGAAGGAGTATTACACTGCAGCACAGCTGGGGGCTATACTGGACTTCAGAAACAAGGGTTAAAGCAGGAAGGTATGGATGAAGGATAGTAGGTTGCAGGGCAGCCATCATAAGGAGTTCATGGAGAGCTGGGGGGTGTTTGGTGTGCAGACAGCTTGGGTAGCAAACAGATGATGAGATTGAATGCCTAAGAGGGAGCAGGGCTGGGCAGTGGAGGGACTGGGGGGCCAGTGAGGAGCTTACTCAGACAACCTAGTCGGCGGGCCAAGGGTAGAGGAAACGGGGGGACTTATTGAGCCACAACCACCTTATCAGCGGGAACCAAAGGAAGCAGAGTCAGAATTGGACGCTGGTCAGGAACCAGAAGAAAAGCCTAAGCAGGAAGGGAAGCGAAGAACAGAGGGATGGGGGTGGCTTAGGGCATGGCCAAAGAAAGGAGTAATAGATTCTCAGTGCTGGCAAGCCTAGATGACTAGCAGCAGGGAGATCAGGGAAGAGGGAGAAGAGAGAGAAAACCATAGGACAGTCTGGTGGAAAGAGGCGACGGGGCCGGGGGGGAGACCAGAATACGCAGGCGGGTAGATGCTAAGGTGGTTAGTAGGGGGAGGAGACAAGGAAGGAAGGAAAGAGAGAAGCAGGCGGGGGAGAGAAGAGGGGCGAGTGGGTTGATTCTGACAGTGGGACATAGAAACAGACTGATGGCAGATAAGGACCACTTGGCCCACCCAGTCTGCCCATTTCCCTACCTACTGGATAAGCTGCAGATTTTAGTTAAACAGCCTACTTCCTGCAACCCCCCACTACAATTGCCTTATGTCTGTCCCATGCATGTTGGAATTCCTCCACTGTTTTAGACCCCACAGCCTCTCCAGGAAGGTGGTTCCATGCGTCCACCACTCTCCGTAAAAAAATTTCCTCACATTACCCTGAACTGTCCCCCTCTATCTTTAAATTGTGCCCCTTGTTCTTACATCTTTTTCTGAAAGATGCTACCCTCCTGGACTTTGTTGATTCCCTTGAGGTACTTGAGCGTTTCTATCATGTCCCCCGTCCCTCCTTTCATCAAGGGTATACATATTAAGCTCTGTCTCTCTTCATATGGTTTCTGATGCAGACCCTGTACCATTTAGTTGCCCTCCTCTGGACTGCTTCCATCCTGTCTATGTCCTTGCGTACATGAGGTCTCCAAAACTGCACACAGTACTCCAGATGGAGTCTCACCAACTGTCTGTACAGAGGGATAACCACTTCCCTTTTTCTACTTGTGATGCCCCTTCCTATGCATCCCAGTATCCCTCTGGCTCTCCTTACTGACTTCTCACATTGCTTACCCACCTTTAGATGATCTGATATGACTACCCCCAGGTCCCTTTCCATTTTTGTTATTGTTAGTACCTCCCCTGCTATTGTGTACTCTTCTGGGTTTTTGTTTCCCAGGTGCATTACTTTGCACTTCTTTGCGTTGAATCCAAGTTGCCATATGTCTGACCATTCCTCCAACCTTGCCAAGTCCTTCTCATCCTTTCTACCCCCCGTGTATCAACTCTGTTACAGATCTGTGTGTCATCTGCAAAGAGGCATACCTTTCCTTCCAGACCCTCTGCAATGTCACCTATAAAGATGTTAAAGAGGACTGGACCCAGTACTGAGCCCTGAGGTACTCCACTAGTGACCCCCCTTTCTTTGGAATGTGTTCCATTCACTATTACCTTCTGTGTCCTGTTGTACAGCCAGTTTGCTACCTAGGCTACCACCCTGGGACCCATTCCCAGGCTGGCTAACTTGATCATCAATCTTTTGTGCGGGACTGTGTCAAATGCCTTGCTAAAGTCTAGGTAGGCCATATCCACAGCCCCTCCCTGGTCTATTACTTTGGTCACCCAGTCAAAGAAATAGATTAGATTCGTCTTACATGACCTTCCTGCTATACGGGGGATAGGTGAACAGGAGGACAATGTGCTGAAGGGGGGGATGAGGTTAGGCTGACTGATGAGGACAGGGGGATGGGGAGGTGCGAAGAATGGAACGTTCAAGGCAAGAGAGAACAGGGACATGGTAAGAAGATATTGAGGGAGGGGACAGTGACCAGTTTAGTGGACAACATAAGGGAGGGGAACATGAAGGAGGAAGGGTCACAGTTTTAGGGGACTCCATTCTTAAAGGGGTGAGATGGGGAGGCAAGAGCACCAGAAAGGGCCACATGTGGGTGGAGTCCATGCCAGGCATGACAGCAGGAAAAGTGGGGCAGTTTCTTCAGTGTGTGGAGAGGGAAAGGGAGAAACCTCAGAGTGGTGCATCTGGGCATGAATGACCTGGCACAGGACACAGTCGAGGAGGTGTAAGAGGTGTTCAGGGAGGTGGGAAAACTATGTGAGGAGATCGGGCGCGCAACTGGTTTCTCAGAAGTTCTCCCAGTGCCCAGGGCTAGTACAGCCAGGAAGCAGCGGATAGAGGAGTTCAACACATGGCTGGGGCAATGGTGCAAGTCCAGGAGGTACGGGCTGGTGGGGTAGTACACGGGGGAACTAGAACCCATATGCCCCTAACAGGATACATTTGAGTAGAGAAGGCACAATAACCCTGAAGCAGAGGCTGGGGGAGTATACAGCTACCAGGGTTCCATTAATCTAAGTGGGGGTGGGGTTGGCAGACAAATTAAGCTGGCAGGACAGGGAGGACCAAAAGACCCCCACCCCAATCAAATTCGAGGAGAGGCAGTAAGAGTGATTTAGAGAGGGGTTTGGAGGAGGGGAAACCAACTGGAGGGCAAGGCAAATTTTATTTTTCAGGCGCCCAATCCCACAGGCTCCGGATGCCTCACAAACAAAACATTTAAATTTATATATTTCACCATATAATAATCACATACCAGAAAAAGCATTATCCTAACATATGATCACCCTCTTTACTTTTAAAAAGGGACCGATAATCTATGTTCTGTCCAGTACCCAAGAAAGCCTGGCTAAACAGATAACACTGCAGGCGGGCTTTAAAAACCTCCACTGAAGGGGCCTCCCTCACCAATGGCAGAAGAGAATTCCAGAGAACAGGGCCAGCGACACTAAAAGCTCTGTCGCTGGCAGTTTTCAACCTTGTCCTGGGAATTGCCAGGAGGCCCCTTGAGGAGGATCGCAGGGAGCGGACCAAAGCAGCAGGTGTAAGAAGGTCCACCATGTAGCAAGGGCCCAGTCCATATAGGGCCTTAAAGGTGAGCAAGCCCACCTTAAAAAGCACCCTCCGTCAAACCAGCAGCCAGTGCAACTCCCGCAGCACCAGGGTGACATAACAGTATTTTGCTTGTCCAGTCAACAACCTGGCAGCTGCGTTCTGCACCAGCTGCAGTCAATGGAGGGTGCCCCCAGAGACCCAAAGGTAGCGCGCATTACAGTAGTCAAGCCTAGATGTTACAAATGCATGCACCAAAGTGGGGAGGTCCAGGGGCAAAATCAGGTGCTTAATCCTAATTAAACTAGTCCAGTATCTGCCCCAGAGGCCATCCTATCATGCCCTCCTGTTCAACTCCACCACCAGTAACTCCATCTTAGCAGGGTTCAGTTGCAACTAGCTAGAGGCCATCCAGTCACTGATCTCGGCCAGTTTAATTACTTCCACCGCTTTGGACGTCCCAGAGGCAAAGGATTAGTACAGCAGAGTATTATCTGCATAAGAATGAAACCCCAAGCTGTACCTCCTAATAATCTCACCCAGGGGGCAGCATATACATGGCAAACAACATCGGTGACATAACCGAACCCTGAGGAACCCCACAAGACAGATGGCTCGGGGACGAGGAAAAATTCCCCATCACCACCCTCTGTCTTCTGTTTGTCAAAAAGGACTAACCAGCAGATGACAGTGCTGGTGAGTCCACAGAAGTCCCTCAGGCGGTTGAGTAACACACGATGGTCCACTGTGTCAAAAGATGGAGAGAGAGAGAGAGATAGAGAGAGAGAGAGAAAGAATAGGAACTGTCCCCGCACCTCGATCCCTCGCCCTGAGGAGATTATGCACCCAAACTAATGTGATTTCTGTTGAATGTCCTGCATGAAAACCCGACTGGAGCTGCTCATAGATATCAAATGCCACAAGGTGTTCTTCCAACTGTTGCGCCACAATCTTAGACAACCTTTCCCAAAAATGGTAGGCTGGAGATCAGTCGGTAATTTCGCCTTGATGTCAGGATCCAATGAAGACTTCTTCAGAAGGGGTCTCACCAGCACCTCCTTCAAGGCATCTGGAAAGACACCCTTCGACAACGAACACAGGCCAACAGTGTTGACATCCCATTAAGAAATGCATAGGCACAGAGTCCAGCTCACAATGTGTGTGCTTCAGTTCTGAGGCCACCTCGATGACATCAGCCACCTCCACTGGTTTAAACTTCCCCCCCAACCAGGCATAGTGCTTTGTCAACAATCCAGGCAACCACTGTTGGCCATAACACAACTCACTAGTGGAATTCCCAGCCTGATATAGAGTCAAAAACAGTGGTTGAATTCAAGCATGCATGGGACAGTCATAAGGCAATTCTGGGGGGGGGGTAGATAGAAAGAAGTAGGCTGCTGGTTAACTAGGATCTGCAGCTTATCCATTAGGTAGGGAAATGGGCAGACTGGGTGGGCCAAGCGGTCCTTATCTGCCGTCAAATTCTATGATGGCAGACACCCTGTCCGAAAAAAAAACGAGCAAACTCATTGCACAAGGCCTCAGAAACTGCTTTTTTTGGTTGTAGACAGGTTGGATGCAATAGCCTGTTCATAGTCCAAAAAAGCATAGCTGGTCGGTTTCTTCCAGCAGCAATCTCCCTGGATAGGAACACTGCCTTCTTACGGTTGATTGTCCCCTGGTACAGACTATAATGTGTACGCAGGGCCAGTTTGTCCACCTCCAACCCGGTTCTCCGCCAGCAGCACTCCGAACCTTTATCTTCAATGCCTTGAGCTCCCCATCAAACCATGGGGACCTCAAGTAAGAAGATCTGGGTCGTACTGCCTCAGTCATTGACCTATTATAGGCAGCAACTGCTTCACCCACACCTCCCCTGCATGCACTGTCAACACTAGATAGATTTACCACCACCAGAAAACCCTCCAGGGTCAAACCCCTCAATGGGTGGTAGCCCACAGTCTCTGCAGGGGGAGGGATCTTGGAGGGGGCTCTAAGCAAGAACTCCACCGTGCAATGATCAGATAAAACGACCCAATCAGTTCTGAGATTCTCAATCTCCAGCCCCAGCAAGAAGACCAGGTCCAACATGTGGCCACCCTGGTGGGTCATGGTAGTAACTGCTTGCGACAAGCCCAAAGATGTCATCATCTGAAGGAAGTGATAACCCAACCTAGATGACTTGTCGGCCCAAACACTGAAATCCCCCAGGACCAAACATCTGGGGGACTCCAATGTTTCACCGAACACAAAGTCACCCACTTCCTGCAGGAATTCTCCTGACGTCCCAGGAGGACAGTAAATCAGAAGAATCCTGCAACCTGCGCCCAGACCCCCATGAATGGCTGCACATTCAAAAGAACCCGGTGTTCTCATTGGGTGCACGGCGAAGCCTAGCTCAGTTCTAAAACAAATAGCCACTCCTCTGCCCCTGCATTCCACTCTGTGGCAGTGCATGACAGAATACCCAGAGGGGACGGCGACCTCCAACACTGACCCAGCATCATCCCTCAACCAGGTTTCCACAATGCAAGCCAGGTCTACCAATGAAATCAGATCCTCAATAATTACAGTCTTATTATTGATCGACCTGGCATTGCATAGCACCACCCTCGGGATTGGTGGACAGTGCAGTCCTTTTAGCTACCTGCCCACTAGGTCTCATGGGAACCCTGGGGACAGGTACTAAACACATGTAGCATCTCTCCAAGCCCTGAAGCCCAGGGCATTTTCTGCACCCAACCACCTCTATATCCTGCTCCCTTCAACTGTGCGCGGGATGTCCTGCCAGTTTCTGCCCAAGCGTCTTCTTCCAATTTCGACCTCCCAGCAGCAACCGAGCTGTAGTACTAGATACTGGAAGGGCTGCAGGTCATAAAGCTGGAAACCCTGTACACGATCCTAGCCCACCCTGATTGCACTCCCCGACACATTTCTCAGTCTCCTTGAATGTGAGGAACCTGGAAAACAAGGCTGCAAAGTTGCAAGCAATGATGGCAGAAAGAGATGTACATAGCTGCCATCACTGAAACATGGGCCACCCATTACCATGACTGGGACCTGGTGATCCCAGGATGCAAGTTGTACCGAAAGAACAGGAGGAGGAGGAAGGGGTGGCTATACATGTGAAGGAAGAAATATCTTGTAGCAGGGACGGGAGGGAGAAGGGCAAAACGGAGGCCTTACAGGTACAGATACAGCACCCAAAAGGAAGGAGGGTGAGGCTGGGGGTGGTGTATAGACCACCAGCTCAAAGCAAAGATACTGATGGGGAGCTCGGGGAGCAGATATGGAGGGTCTGTGCAAAGGGTCACACTGTGACAGAGGACTTCGTCTGCCAGGGGTGAAGTGGACTACCCCCGCTACCTCAAACAGCAGGGAACAGGTCCTCCTGGAAGCTTTCCCAGACAGCTTCCTGGTGCAGTTGGTAAGGGAGCCAACCAGTGCTGACAAATGGTGACAGCATACAGGAGTTGGGGTTGGGGGTTCTCCTGGCAGGGAGCAACTACCACACTGCTGTTTCACTTGCTATGAGTAAGGGGACAGTGCCATGGCTAGGGCAAGACCTTAGGTGGGCAGATTTCTTTTTTTGTAATTACAGTTTGTTCTGAATAAAAAAAAAAACAAGTACAGATTATTATCTCATGCAAGAGATAATCATCATCATCATCATCCAACAGTTGATACATTCAATGTAATAAGGATATTAGTCTATACAATCTGGATTACGAATGTGGGGGTATTCCTTGAAATATTAAGATCCAAAGAGTGTCCAAGATATGCTGCACCCTACAAAAAGTACAGTTACGTAGGAACTTACCGCAACAGTAGATCTCCGAGAGAGATTCCTTCAGTAGGTCATTACATATAGGACTGGCACCACCTGGCGTCTGGCCGCACAGCAAACATTTCTAGCAATCCCTGATGGGGGACCGCCCACCCACCAAGTGACCAATGTCAGCATGGCCTTATATAGTGGGCGGTCCCCACGCCACCCTCCCTTCTCCCACCGGAGCCAGGAAGAGGCCAGACAGCAGGAGCAAACAGGATTTGGAGTCCCTGTGTAAGAAATAAAATGAGGGGAAGGAGAGGGGGAAAAATGACCTACTGAAGGACCTCTCTCGAAGATCTACTGTTGCAGTAAGTTCGTACATAACTGTACTATCTTACTTAGAGAGGGTTCCTTCAATAGTTCATTACATGTAGGACTGGAGTCCTAAGCAGTCCCTCCAAAGAGAGAGGCCGAGAGAGACAAGTGAGGAGGAAAAAAAATAACTCCAACAAAACTGGGAACAAGAATGGACCCAGCACAGGACAGAAGGACCTGTAAGACAGCTAGGCCGAAGCTTGCCCTCCGCCTAGGAGAAATCTCCGGACTGTAGTGTTTAGTAAAGGTGTGGACAAAACTGATGGGAACCAGCAGCGGTTCATTGTACTTTGGTTACAATACAGAATACAGTTGCCTAACAAGTTGGAAAGGCACAGCTTTGAAACCACTTTGCCCTTCGACCTGGGAGCAAAGGAAACAAAAAAGCTGATCACCGCTATGGATATCCTTTGTTCGGTGTGTGTAACACTGAAGGATCCGATGGACGTCCACGGTATGCAGGAGTGCCTCACCTCTGTTCGTCAGGGACGGAAAGTAAACTGGAAGCTCAGATTGTCTCAGTGTGGCTTTTGACACCACCTTGGGTAAAAACTTAGGATGTGCCCTGAGGACCGCCCGGTCCTTGTGGAAAATAAGATAAGGCTCTTTACAAACCAGAGTGTGACGCTCCAAAATCTTTTGAGCTGACATAATGGCAACTAAAAATAACATCTTCCAGGAAAGGAAGCATAAATCGCAGCTCATCGCTGGTTCAAACTGGGGAGGGGGCGGGGAGAGAAGAAGAGTGAGTTTCTCCAACACAAAGTTCAAATCCAAAGATGGGGTTGGACTGCAGATGAGGGGTTTCACATGGATGATCCCTTTCAGAAAGGTTTTTGAGACCTCCAGCTGAGCCAAGGGTTTACCCATCCACCAGCCTGTGGTATGCCGAAATTGCTGAACGGTGGACCTTCAAGAAAAAATATGACAGACCCGAGTCTGACAGATGGAGATATTCCATGACTTGTGGGGCAGAAGCAAAGGGGTTCCAATTCTTGAAAGTCGCTCAGATGGAAAAACGTTTCCACTTCATGGCATAAGTGGAACAAGTAGAGAGTTTTCTAGCCTCTAAAAGAAACCAAGCTACTCGAGGAGACCCCAAAGCGAGAAATCGCTATGTCTGCAGGAGCCACACATGAAGATGCAGAGTCCTGAGCCCCGGATGGACAAGGCGACCTCGATCCTGAGTCAAGAGATCGGTCACTGGAAGTGGAACTGGTGGTTCCCTCGTTAGCTGTTGTAGCAGCAGGAACCAAATTTGTCTCGGCCAGAAAGGGGCGATGAGGATCATCCTCACCTTCTCTGCCTCAAGCCCAAGAAGGACCCTCTGGAGAATGGGAAACTGAGGAAAGGCGTACAAAGTTTCCCTGTCCAGGAGGCACGTCATGCCAGAAAAACACCAAGCCCTGGAATGAGCAAGCAATAACTGGGAAGTTCTACATTGTATTGGGAGGCGAAAGGGTCGATTTCTGGACGCCCCATCTTAGGAAGAGAGATTCTGCCACTTCCTGATTTAATTCCCATTCGTGAGTTAGGGTCAGAGACCTGCTGAGACTGTCTGCCAGGACATTTTGAATGCCTGGAACATGCACAGCTACTAGGGCCAGATCGTGCTGGACCGCCCAGTTCCACACCCGCATCGCCTCCCTGCACAGCGGGCATGAGCGAGTTCCTCCTTGTTTGTTAAGGTACCAGACTATCGACATTGTCAGACTGGACCAGTAGTGATCCCTTGGGAAGGAGGATCTGGAAGGCCTGCAAGGCATACAAGACCTCCCTCATTTCCAGAACGTTGATGTGTAATGATGCTTCCAAGCTGGACCACAGTCCGAGCTTGGTGCTGATGTGCTCCCCATCCCATGTTCGATGCATCTGTAGTTAGGGATGCCGAGAGAGCCGGGCTGCTGAAAGTAAGACCCAAGGAAAGGTTGCAGGGGTCCCTCCACCACAGCAATTGTTTCTGAACTGCTGAGGAGACTAGGACCAGATGGTCTAGGTCATCCATGAGTTGGTCCCACTGTACCCGCAAGGACCACTGAATGACTAATGTGGCACCTTGCCAGTGGAACGGTAGTGATGGAGGCTGCCATCAGGCCAAGAAGGCGGAGGACCTCCCAGGCCGGGATGGTCCTGGATGAAACCACCAAAGAAGCCTGGTGGACCAGGGTCTCAGTCCTGTCTGGAGGAAGGAAGGCTCTATATTGGACCATGTCCAAAATCACCCCGATGAATTGTAGTCTCTGGGACAGGGTCATGGATGACTTGGAAATACTGACAGTAATTCCCAGTTTACCACAGAGGTCCAGAGTAAAGGACAGAGCCTCCAATAAGGAGTCCCTGGAAGGGGCTGAGATCAGCCAATCATCCAGGTAAGGGAAAACCGCAATACCCTGGCGGCGCAAAAAGGCCACCACCACCACCACTAGGCACTTAGTAAACATCCAAGGTGCCAGGGACAGACCAAAGGGGAGGGCTCAAAACTGGAAGTGCTCCCCTTGGAAAAGGAACAGCAGGAATTGATGGTGGCTGGGGAAGATTGGGATGTGCAGATAAGCACCCTACATGTCCAGAGCACACAACCAGTGATTCTCCAAAAGAAGTGGAAGAAGGTTCTGGAGCATTAGCATCTGGAACTTTTTGTACTCTTAGATTGAGAGTGCTTAAGTCGAGAATGGGTCTCAAGTCTCCAGTCTTTTTTTGGAACCAGGAAAAATGGGAGTACCCCCGCCCCTTTGCCAGAGAACGCACTCTATTGCTTCCTTGAGCAAAGGCTTTGAATTTCTTCCTAACAAGAACAGCCTGATCTCTGGAGTAGGAAGACCTTTTCGGCGGAGATTCTGGAGAAATTTCCAGAAACTAGTGTCTGAGACACCAGTTGCAGGACCCATGCATCTGAGGTTACTGCCTGCCTTTCCTGCGCATGGCAGGCAAACCTCCACCCACCTACTCGTCACGAGACTGAGGAGGTCGTGGGGATAGGGAGTCAGGAAGTGACAGGGCAGTCAGAGGGAGGGCCTCCTGAAAGTCTCTGGTTTTTGGAGGTAGGAGGAGTGGCGGAACCCGTGGCCTTACGTTTGCCCTGGCATCGAGCCGGGATCTGCTTCCTCTGCCTCCAGGTCCTTTTCGGAAAGGGCTGCTGCTGCTGAGTGCCCGATCAGTACATGGGGGTGTCTGATCGGAGGGAGAAGCCTCTGTCCTGGAGATCAGTAATATCTTTGGTGTCCCCATCAAAAAGCACAGAGCCCTGGAAGGGGGCATCCTGAATCACAGATTTGTACCTTGTTAGCAAGGCCAGAGATGCGAAGTCAGGAATGCAGTCTTAAGGCGACGTCAGTCGCTAAGGCGCGAGTTACATCATTGACAAGAGTCTTATGTAGCCTGCAAGGCACGCCTACAGGAGAAGCGAGAGGCGAAGATCCTTGACAAGTTCCTTCTTGAAGCTCGAGGAGCCTATCGCTTGAACTCTGGCCTCTAACCTGGCCAAGGTAGCTTTCTGGTGTGACACCATGTGGGCTACATAGGTAACAGACCTGAGTGCACATGTGGCCGAAGCATAAACCTTCCTGCCGAACTGGTCCATCTGTCTCGACTGTCTGGAGGAGAGGTGCGCACGTGCTTGGGTGCAGATGAGCGATCATGAGCAGCTGAAATAACGACAGAGTCCGCTAGGGATGCATCTTAAGAAAGGGAGCTTCCTTCGGCACCCAGTACACACTGTTTGCCCTCTTGGGAACAGCCAGGAGAGCATGAGGCATCTGCCAGACCGTAGAGGTGAGGTCTTGGTGAGGTCCAATCCAAGAAGGAATTGGGACCGGGGACAGAGACCAAGTCCAGGTGTTTGGCTAGTCTCTCTCATGAGGTCCTGATCCTCAGACTCCCAGTCGAAAAAATATTTCATAGACCTCAACAGGTCCAAAAAGGCAGGGTCCTCTTGGGGGAAGGGGGGAGAGACTTTGGGGAAACCTTGCCCTTCAGACCCTCGGGTTCCTCCAAAACCATCCTCCACCAAGTCAGCATCCTTGTCACCATCACCACCTTGTCCGGGAGACCACGAATGTCCAGAAGAATGATAGTTTGATGTGTCATCCCCAAGACGTGGACCATGGAAGAAGAGCTCATCGGGGACAGAGATCTGGGAGAGCGTGGGAGTGGGAGCCTACTCTCCAGATTTGAGACCAACTCTGAGCACATCCCCCTGCCACAAAGACTAGTTAAAGGTCTGGAAGTCCAGCGTAGCTAGAGGCGGACCGGTGGAGGAGGGTAATGATACCCTGGGTACAATCCCTACCAGGGTTACCATGGGTAACACTGTCCCAAGGAACTCCAATCAGGAGGACGACCAGCCGGTTAGAGGTCCCCAGGATACCTCGGTGAGTAATTAGGAACAGTTCGGGACCTGGGAAAAAAAATTCCCCGTCATCAGGGGGTCTGAGAGGGAGGACCCATGTTGGACCCGCCGTTGTACAAATCTGTGGCAGATCCGGTGTTGGGATAGCCAACGTCAGGGTACAGACATCGGTACCAGCACCACCCAATCCTGCATCGGGGCTGGACAAAAGGGACCCGACAGAGGGACCTTGTCTGGCGCCAGAGCCAAAGGTTGGGGCAGAACACTTGGCCCAGGCTGAGGAATAGTCAGAGGTTCCAGCATCTGGTTGGGTGTCGCTGGATCCAATGGTGGGACCAGGATATTTGCAGGATCTGAAGGGATCCCACCCAATGGGGAAGGGGTCTTCACTATAAGGCCAGACAGCTGAGGAGGACCTCCTTCCCCGTGACCCGTCGCGAGCGAGGCAGACCCCAAGAATGGTCTTGGACATTGAGGGTTCGCACTGTCCTCACCTGGGGTACCACCCCTGGCAGAGGGGAACTGGCAGGGGAGGATCTCCCGGTTCTACGGGCATGGCGCCGTTAGGCCCAGGCGGGAGTCTTACCAGACAGAGCCGAGCAGGGTAGGAGCTCCCTGCCAACTTATAGGCTGTAGCCGGGCAGGTCCCAGAGGCCTGAGGAACACACTTACCAACAGCTAGGCAGTCTCTGGAGGGGCTGGGGCAGATTTAATGGCTGTGGCGGTGCAGTTGGAGGAGAAGACTGACAACTGACCCGCGGAAGTTATCAGACTCACCTTCCAAAGTTCTCTTAGGTGGCGGCGACTGTAAGGCAGTCTTGGTCATCGAGAGCCTCTAGGCCACAGGCTGGGCCCTCTGTGGAGCTCTCCCGCTCCACAGGTTTCTCCTTGTGTTTCTTGGAGGGAGAAGGTTTTTCTGAAGAGGACTCACGGATCCAGTCCATTTGCTTTTCAAGAGAAGCAAGACCTACTTTTAAAGGGTGGGCCTTCAAAGCCTGCTGTCTCCACTTTTTGGTAACTTGATTAAATGTCTGGCACTTCAAGCAGGATGAGACAGGGTGGTCTGGGCCCAGACAGAGCACGCACTTCAGATGACTGTCTTTATGAGGAATTTGTGTACCGCAGGACAAGTACTTCTTGGGTGAAGACATAAGCAAAAATTTGAAAGGAATGGCGAAGGAAAAAATCTGACACAAGAACTAATTATTGCTACTGGAAGTCTGCTATGCAACTGACATGAGGTGATGGCGGGAAAGAACTGGACGGCGGGCGTGGGGACCACCCATTATATACGGCCACGCTGAAGTCGGTCACGTGATGTCGGGTGAGCAGTACCCCGTCAAGGATTGCTAGAAAAGTCTGCCGTGTGGCCAGACACCAGTCCAATATGTAATGACCTACTGAAGGAACCCTCTTGAAGTAAGATCTATGGGTGGTCGTCCCAAACAAAATGTTGTACAAACAACTTAACCTCCTGTGTTGATACGACCCCTTATCAATAAAAATGATACATCATTCCTATTATGTGCTATAGAAGAAAAAGAAACCATATAAACTGGAAAAGCCACCATATCCAGTATTATGAGCCATTGCTAAGGGCCCTAGGGAAAACTACACAGCAACTGTGGTGCAGTAATGATCCCAACTCCTACAACTGTTAGTGCTTAATTCAACTCTGTCATAACCCCACACAATTTCTAAACAATATGCATATAGTTTATTTTGTTCTCACAGTAACAACCCCTCTCCCGAGACCATCTTCGACAACTCAGTTAACCGATAAGAAATTTTTATTTTTTTTTTTTTAAACTCTTAATCTTTAGATTTTCAGTCAATTTCAACTTATTAAACAATACAAACCATATCACATTACCAAATCATAAAACAGAAAAAAAGCACAAGGATACATAAAAAATGAGTACTTTTAACAATTAATCTAGATCCTCTAAATACAACTTATTTAGTAACAAAGCTTAGAGAGGTATGCTCCCGAGAGATTACCAAGTATACATACTCTACAGTATGCATTTTCTGTCTAAGGAGTAAAATCAGGTTTTACTAGACCCATATATATAATCCATCTTCTCCAACACAAGTCAAAATTAGCCAGTCTTGGAGAGGCTGTAAAAGCTTCCACCCGGTAAATAGAAATCATTTCATACCAGTGAGACATGGCGGGTTCCTTGGGGGTAAGCCAAAGCTTAGTCATGGCTTTTTGCCCTGCTAGCAAGGCATACCTTAACAGTTTCCGCTTATTAGCACCCAGATAGTTTCTTGGAAAATCAAATAAGTACAGGGATTTAGTCAGTAGTAAATCCGTATCAAAAAGAGTGCAAGGCTTGCTCCATCTCATGAAAAAGAAGCCAGTCTAGGACATTCCCACATTACATGGTGGATGCCGGGGCACATCCATACCCTCTCCAAACAGATGTTTGGGATTTCTGAAATTTAGCTTGGATGACTGGTGTTCTGAAAAATCTGATAAGAATTTTCCAGGAAAAAATTCTCTCCAGCTAACATGTGATAGGCCCCAGTATACTCTTTTGAGCCCAAACCCAAGTTTCTTCAGATATCTGATTGGTCATATCCCTAGCCCATGCTCTCCGGATAGTGTGTGTTATCTCCCTGTGCCCAGTATAGAGAGATCAAATGATCCAATGGGGTTCTACTTTCTGCTGCCCTAAACATAACTAATATTTATTTGGGAATCACCCTTCTCTTGTCCTGTTTGTAGAGATCTAATGTAGTCTCACACCTGAAAATATCGGAATCTATCCCAAGGAAGGCCATAACCGGCCACTATTTCCCGAAAACATTGGACTTCCTCACCCTCCCAAGAAATGCCAAATCATGCGTAAACCTTTGTTTTCCCACCCTCTGAACCCAGCGTCCCAGCTAGCAGGGTAAACCCCCTCATATGTGGGAGACAGTTCGAAAGATACTGCCAATGTTTAAGACTTCTGTTACTAATAACCCAAAACCAAGCACTCAGGGTCTCCTCTGTATAGTGGTTCACTTCTCCTTGCACAGGGGGTTCTTCTGTCCCCCAGTAGGACCTTGTGTAGGTCAGACATATGTCCCTCAAAAAGCTCCAGTGTTTTCCATTTAACTATATAATCTCTATGAAGCCAGTATAATACAGTTCTCAGTTGGGCCGCCTTGTGATACAACTCAAAGTTAGGCAATGCCAGCCACTGCCGCCCCCCCTCCGCCCCCCATCTGAAGGATCGATAATCTGACTCTGTCTCTGCAAACCCCAGATAAACCTAGTTCTTCAACTGAGAAGATTGTAAAACTAGTCAGAGACTGGAATGGGTAATGCCTGCGCTAAATATAGGAACTGTGGAAGGACCACCATTTTAACCGTTTGAATCCTCTGCAGTAGGGATATAGACAGACCTTGCCATCTTTCAAATTCTGACCTAATTCCATCTATCAGGGGAGTATAGCTAAGTGCAAACATCTGTTCATAATCAGAACCCAGATGAACCCCCAGGTATTTCAAATGTTTTAAATGCCAACGAAAGGGGAACCTTTTCTTTATTGTGTCAGAAGGTTCATAACTCATCTGTAATACCTCTGTCTTGGTTGTGTTAACCTTATACCCGGCTATGCTACCAAATTCCTCCAGAATATGCCACAATCATGGCAATGTTTGCTCAGGGTCCCCCAGATACACTAATAAATCAGCATACAGTGCTAATCTATGCTCCTCTCCTCCCAATGTGATCCCCTTTATTTCAGTTATTTGCCTTAGGGCAGTAGCTAGTGGCTCCAGATACAGGGCAAACAGGGGCGATAGGGAGCAACCCTGCCTTGTGCCTCGCATCAACGGGAAGGCTTCTGAAACTCTGCCATTAATTTTAATATAGGCCTTGAGTTTACAATAAATGCTGTTAATGGCCTTTACAAAAGGTTCAGTGACGCCTAAGTGCCTCAATGTTGCTCCGAGGAAGTTCCATGCTACCCGGTTGAAGGTTTTCTCCGCATCCAAGCTTAAAATTGGAAGGGGAGACCTCAACATGGCAGCATGGTGCATGATACACAGTGTTCGCCTAATATCCTGGGTTTGCCTACCTGGCACAAAGCCTGTTTGATCAAAGTCAACAAGAGAAGGTAATATCCCCTCCAACCTCAGTGTCAGGATTTTGGCATGCATTTCATAATCTATATTAAGAACCAATATCGGTCTGTAGGATGCACACTGAGTGGTATCCTTCCCCGGCTTCGGAATACAGGAAATTAATGCATAGTTCCATGCATCTGGGAAGCATTCTCCCCTCTGTGCTTCCCTACATGCTGCTAAGAGTGGCTCCCCTCTCTCTTCCTTGAAAAATTTGGGGGTATACCCATCTGGCCCTGGGGCTTTACAAGATTTTAGGTCTGATCACTTGCTTCACTTCCAACTGGGTAATTGGAGAGTCCAACCTAACCTTGGCCTCTGGGCTCAGAGATGGCAATGTTAACTTGGATAGGTAGACCTCTACCTGCGCCTCATCTGCCAAATCTTCAGGGGTGTGTAATTTCTGATAATGGGATCTGAAGCAGGATAGTGTGTGTTCCGGTGTTCTCACCAACTTACCCGATCCGATTTAATATTTCTGCTTAGTATTCACAACAGATGAGGGGGAGGTGCCTAAACCAAACAAGAGAAACTCTCAATGGGGGTCGTCGATACCAGTCCATTCACAGAAGAAAGGGTTTTGAAAGAACTCGAAACTGAGGGTGGACAAAGCAATGGGGCTTGATGGGATTCACCCAAGAATACTAAAAGAACTAAGGGTAGAACTAGTAACACCACTGACTACTCTCTAACAAATCATGGGAGGATGGAGTGGTACCAGAGAACTGGAAGAGGGCAAATGTGATTCCACTTCACAAAAGTGGGAGCAGGGTAAAGCCAGGAAACTACAGACCAGATAGTTTGACTTCAGTGGTAGGGAAAATGATGGAATCACTTCTGAAGGAAAGAACTGCTGAGTACCTAGAGGCCAGTGGGGCACAGGACCCAAGGCAGCATGGTTTCACAGCAGGAAGGTCATGTCAGATGAACCCAATAGATTTCTTTGGCTGAGTGATCAAAGTAGTAGACTAGGGAGGGGCTGTGGATATGGCCTACCTAGATTTTAGCAAGGCATTTGACAGTCACACAAAAGATTAATATACATGTTAGCCAGCCTTGGAGTGGGTCCCAAGGGGGTAGCATGGATAAAAAACTGGCTGGACAATAGGACGCAAAGGGTAATAGTAATCGGAGTCCACAGTGAAGAAAGGAGGGTAACTAGCGGGGTACCACAGGGTTTGGTACTAGGACCGGTCCTCTTTAATATCTTTATAAGTGACATTGGAGAGCACCTGGAAGGAAAGGTATGCCTCTTTGCAGATGACAAAGATCTGCAACAGGGTTGATACACAAGGTGGGGTGGAAAGAATGAAAAGGGACTTGGCAAGGAATGGTCAAATACGTGGCAGCTCAGATTCAATACAAAGTAGTGCAAGGTAATGCATCTGGGAAACAAAAACCCAGGGGAAGAGTACACAATGGGGGGGTGAGTTAATAAAAATTGAAAGAGACCTAGGAGTAATTCTATCAGATGACCTAAAGGTGGGCAAGCAATGAGAGAAGGCAGTAAGGAGGGCTGGGATGCATAGGGAGAGGCATCAATAGTAGAAAACAGGAAGTTGTTATCCCTCTCTACAGGCAGTTCGTGAGTCCAATCTGGAGTACTGCGTGCAATTCTGGAGACCCCATCTCCACAAAGACAGAGTGGAGGTTGTTCAGAGGAGGGCAACCAAAAGGGTGCAAGGTCTGCACCAGAAGACGTACAAGGAGAGACTAAAGCAGCTTAATATGTATACCCTTGAGGAAAGGAGGGAGAGTGAGGACATGATAGAAACTTTCAAGTATCCCAAGGGAATTAACAAGGTACAAGAGGGTAGTATATTTCAGAAGAAGAGATGTACAAGATTTGGTACCAGTGGAAGCTGATTTCCAAGTGGCCCACACCATCTCCTGCTGAACACATCTCTAACTACTGTAACTCCTTCTGTGTCTAGTTGAATTTATGTGCCAGGGTTTAATAATTTGTTTAATCCTTACAGTAATTTTTAAGTTCTGAGTTGATATTAGAAGTGAATTTTGTGCCTTGACTGTGTAAATCCTTCTGCTCTCTGGCCCGCAACCTGTCTCCACCCCAACCCCCAAACCGTCTGCTGTGCTGCAGACTTTTCCATTAGCAGATTATATCCTCTCACCACTAGAGGGCTATATCTCTAGTAGTAGCTCCTATCCTATCTGGCACATCACACACTGTCCTTTTATCACCACAATGCTCCCTCCTCACTTCTGTTTCTAGCTGCTGTCTACCTAGAGGGGTTAAATGCAGATGCTCTCCCATCATCTGTAAACACACCTCTCTAACAGTAGCTGATTGGTTGGCCCTGTCTTCACTGCCTTGCTTTGCTCTCTGGGAGCTGTGCCCATTGACTTTGCATTAGTTTTGCAATAAATTTCACCCCCCCCCCAACCTTACTTAAATAGACCACTAACCCCACCCTCCCTCTTACATATCCCACCTCCCGCTGCCTACTGGCCAACACTTGTAGCTTCCTCTGCTCTACCTATGCCTCCCATCCCCCTTCTCTCATCCCACGTAGTGCTTACTGATTGAGGTGCTCCCTTTCTCAATCTCTTTCTATCTGCCTCCTGCTAGCCAAGTTAATCCCTCCTTTTCAACTCACTTCCCCACCCCTACTGTGCTAGTACGCAAGCCATGCGGGTTCTCTCACCTCTCCTCCTCGCTTCTACCCCCTCCCTGGTCCTAGCCACCCACCGCCCCCTCTACTCTGGTTTCCACTGCTATTCCAAGAGAACCCTCCACTTCCACTTGAAGACTGCTTGGTCCACCGTTTGGATATTCCTGGTTACTTACCCCGACCACTACTCTCAACAAGTGTGGCCACCTCTCTGCACTGTACCACCTTGCAGTCCATATGGGATACCGCCTGGAACTTTGCAACCTATACTCCCGTAAGCAACGATCAAAACCATCTCAAAGAGCTGCGACTCTGCTTCTTAAAACTCCTACTCCTCATCTCAGGCAGCGTCCATCCCAATCCTGGGGCCCTAGAAGCTCAGGCCACACAAACTCCAGGTGCCCTTATCCTTGCAACCATTAATATCTGCAGCCTACTACCAAAGCTAGATGCATTCCAAGCCTTCATATGCCAACACAACCCTGACATCCTTGCAGTGGTGGAAACTTTGCCTAAAGTTCCTAACTCAGCAGTAACAATACAGGGCTACAATGTCCACAGGCTGGACCGGATATCCAAATGAGGTGGTGGTTGCGCAATCTATAGCAAAGACTCCCTGTCATGGCATCCTGTAGCAACTCCATCACTTTCTGCCTCAGCCCAGATCTGCTAATAAAAATCATCCTAGGTCCCAACCATAAAGCCCTGACTATTGTCGCCGTATACATCTCACCCAGGGACCCTAAACATGGCTTCAACGACGTCCTAAGCTTTATCAACTCTCATCCTCCTGAAGCTAAAACTTATTCTACTAGGGGATTTCAACATAAACTGGTTAGCATCGGGCGCCAGTGCCTATAAAGACTCCATCTCAGCTGCTAAACTCAGGCAAATGGTAAACTCCCCTACTAGGATTAACTAAGACTGGCACCAGTACCCTCCTGGATTGGGTCCTCACCTCACCCCACAAGGATTTCTTGTACAACCATTCTCCCAGACTCTCAGTGACCACTCCCCAGTCATATGTGCATGGTCAAATTCCTCAAGCCCCCTCCCAAAATTATCGCTAGCAGAATCCTTCCTTGTGGAAAACTTCCACATCTCAAATAATACCTGCTGCTACAAGAATGGCTACCCATCTACGAAGCAACAGATGTTAACTTGGCTCTTGATCAAGTCATCTCACTTTTCAACAAAGCCTGCGACCTCTTTGCCCCTGCTAAAAGGTGCAAAATAAAATCTCTAACCCATGGCTCACCGTGGCTGCTCTTTCACAGCTGAAACTAAGGGACCACCTCTGGGCAGTTGCCAACCAACTGGCAAACAACTAGACATCCAAAATTACAAACAAGCACGAAATGCCTGCACAAAAGCCATCCGGCTCACGAAATCCACCTATTACAAAGACGCTCTCACAATACATGGGGAAATGGTCGTGCGTTCTGGGACAATAACAAGGATGTCATGGGGAAGCAGACAAAAACCTTTCCGGCCATGTTAATGGTTGATGGATCCTCAACCCTCGACCCCAAGGTGATCGCAAACAACTTTAACATGGCTTTTTCAGACCTTAGTGCTGTCCTACCCCATGACGTTCGAAAACAAGGCCTACTCCCCAAATAACTCAGCCCCACAGTCTAACCATCCCCTCTTCTACTTCAGGGAGGTAAGGCTGAATAAAGCTTGCCGCTATATTACTGCAGCTATCTTTAAATGTAGATCTAGTAGTGACACCCTGGACCTTAAGCTTCTGTTGCTCACCCTCTGAGATAATTCATCCATTAGCAAAAATCCTAAACCTCTCTCAGAGCTGTGGAAAATTCCCAGACTTATGGTAAACAGCCACAGTGACACCTGTCCATTAAAGTGGGGATAAGATGAATCACTCAAATTATCACCCTATCTCCATACTTCCCCACTCTCTAAGGCACTCGAGCGCATCGTGGCTGATCAACTTACCGACCACTTGGATAAATGCAATATACCTTGTCCACAACAACACTGTTTCCGGAAAGGTCACAGCACCACCACAGCCCTTCTCAAGTTCACTGGAGTTTTGCACAAATCCCTTGACAACGGCCTTCTCACAGGGGCAGTTTGTCGACCTCTCCAAGGCCTCTGATACAGTACACCATGGACTACTAATTGACCAACTATTGAATGCCAGGCTATCACATGACTCTTCTCTCTGGTTTAAAATCTACTTTGAAAACCGGTCACAGAGAGTAAAGATTGCTGATGCTCTTTCTGACACCCTGCCTGTTCGCTTGGGTGTCCCACAGAGATCCATATTGGGCCCCCTCCTTTTTAGCCTTTTCTTAAACTCCCTCACCACTGTTCTGAGCAGTTCATACTATATGCCGATGATGCTGTTGTATTCTCCACTCACAAAGATCCTGCAACTCTTCAATACAACCTTCAACTTGGTTTCAGTTCTGTAGAGACAGTTTAATCATAAACTGGTCCTCAATAACAAGAAAACCAAATCTATGCTCTTCTGCAGCTCTCATAACCCACACAAGCTACACCACTTGGCTATCTCCACCACCCAGGGGAACACTCTAGATCAGGTGGGGTCCTTCAAATACTTAGGGATACAGCTTGACCCTAATCTCTCCTATGGACCTCACGTAGATAATGTAGCTAGAGCTGCTAATACACGGCTTGGTCTCCTCTACAAACAGACACCTCACGCCAGAAGCTTTAAAGGTTGCAGTCCTGAGCTCTGTGATCTCTGTAATAGACTGTGGTCTCATTTACGGCTCTGCCACAACCACAACCCTTAGACACCTCCCAACTGCCTTATATAAGGCATGCTGGCTCATCACTGGTGCTCACCATCTCACCCACACGTGACCTGTACACCTAGACCGGCTGGCTCCAACTATCAAACCACATAAAGTTTCTCACCTGCTCCATGGCGAAAAAAATCTACCTTGGCCTTGTACCTTCTGGGGTCTCAACTCTTACACCACCAAACCAACAAACTGTGCCTTCAGAGATCCATGCTACAGCTACTCAAAGTCCCCCACTGTCGCACTTCACAGGGACAATGCTCTTTTGCTTATCGAGCGCCACTCTGGTTCAATGGCCTCATCTCCTCTGCCCAGACAATTGGTATGTTTAAAACTAGGCTCCGGGACTATCTCACTACCAACAGCTCCTGTGACTGCCCAATTTAACCTCGTTTCTCCACTTCCCTGACTGCTCTAGTGGTCCCCACCCTTCCCCTCCTACTGGATTCTACCCTCATATCTTGGTATACACCATGCTGCATTTTTCACCCTCTCCCCACCCTACCTACATTCCTTCTCCCCCCAATGACTCTGGCACTTATCTCTTGTCTGTTTTCTCTAACAAATGCCGCTGGCTGCCTTGCTTACAATGTTACCCTTGAACTGTATTAATCTGTAATTTGTTTGCAATGTCCACATTGTTGTAATGTCTGTCTTGATGCTCCCCATAATTTGTATTTCTCCAACGTGGAACCTTTGTAAAAGAGCCTTGGCTCAAAGGTATTTGTAATCCTAGATTTGGTAAATAAAAATAAGGGGGCACAATTTGAAGATAGAGGGGGGACGGCTCAGAGGTAATGTTAGAAAGTAGTTTTTCCACAGAGAGTTGTGGATGCATGGAACAGCCTTCCTGAGGAGGTTGTGGAGTCAGAAACAGTGGGAGAATTCAAGAATGCATGGGACAGGCATAAGACAATTCTAGTGGGGGGCAGGAGGAAGTAAGCTGTTGATCAACTAGAATCTACAGCTTATCCATCAGGTAGGGAAATGGGCAGACTGGGTGGGCCAAGCAGTCCTCATCTGCTGTCAAATTCTATGATCCTGCCTCCCTAACTTGGGTTATGGTAAATTGCAATGTCTGTTGAAGACTGTGTGCCAGAAGTCTGGCTGCGCTCTGACCCACCTCTCCATACTTCTGCCTTAACCTTTGCAGGGTTTGTTCTGTTTTTATATCCATTTGTTTCTGAATTTGCAGGGCCAGAATACGAGCCAATGCCCCACCTTCCCCTTCTGCATGGAGAGCCTGTGCCTCCTTCAATTGTTGGACATTCCCCATCAGGGCAGTCTATTTGTGAAAATGGGCCACAAATTTAATAATCTCCCACCTCATAACAGTCTTTACTGTGTCCCATATTGTGGCACTAGAAACATCCGGTGAGACATTCTCCCCAACAATCTGTTGAAGTCTAAGCTTAGTCATGTCAGTAAATTCTTTCACATTTAAAAAATTATTGAAGTTCCACAATGTCTGACCTCAATATCCCAATCAATACTCCGAGAAAGCTGCGCATGATCCGAGGGGACTGAGGGGGGTCTGCTCACAGGTATTTATTTGGCATTGATGCCTGTGTGAAATCAGAAAATACGAGCCATGTGGAGGGGAGAAATGGGTGTACTCTCTCCGGTTAGAGTACATTAAGCACCAGGCATCCACCCTTCCAGTCCTCATCAAAAATCTAGCGACAGCCTTACCAGTAGAGGTGGGCCTAAAGGGTTGCGATTTGGTAGTGTCCAGCTGGTTCCACACCCGATTGAGATCTCCTCCCACCATTAAAAACTCCCTTATGATATTCTGCAATTTTCTGAAGCAATCCTCTTGCTGTTACCATGCCTGAACCTGGTGGTAGGTAAAGAGATGCTAGCGTGATAAGCTGCCCCCCCAAAGTCTCCCGATACCACCAATCGGCCCTCAGGGTCTATATACTTCTGTAACTTAAATACAGAACCCCTAGGAATCAGAATGGCAGTACCTCTCTGCTTCCCTCTTCCCTCCCCTGTGAGACGAGGAGACTACCAGAGAGAAGCCGAATCTTCCCAGTTTTGCGTGTTCAGTTCTACTCAGGTCTCTCTCCTGGAGGAGTACAAATGATGGTTTCTGCCTCCGAATAGCTGAAACTACCACACTACCTTTCACAGGGCTATTTAAACCATTCACATTATGCGATAGTATTTTTATCTCATGCTTGCCCACCCTGTGTAACATTTATAGGGCATCTCTATATGTTCCAGCGGATCCACCTCAGGAAACATCCCCCCCTCCCTTTCCATGGATCCAATGCAAAATTCATAACAGTAATGTAACACATAAAATATACCATCATAGTAAAAAAAAACTGAATAGGGATTATAACCCTAAACTTTAAACTATTAACCTTGGAGGGGGACCATTCCACTACTCCCCCCCCACACAGAACTATATACAGGTAGACCCCCAAGGAAGGAGATCAATTAAACTGTCCCGTAACCCTGGCATGGAAATTCCAGGGTAGAGGAAATGGAACTCAATAGGAGTTCGTTCCTCTTGGACCCTAACCTTCCTGGGCCCTGGCCTACTGTCATTGGCCAAAAGACGTGTCAGTCTCGTCTCCTGTTGTATATGTTAGAGGGTACTTGATTCCTATGGCAGGCCAAAGGACAAAAGCTCCCTGTACACCCAGAAAGTGCAAAGGCAAGGCAGCACCAAGAGTACATCTCCAACCCATAATAGAGAATACCCCCAAAAAGGCATATAATATCTATGCATCATTGTATCCCTCATTCCCCATTTGTATTGCTTCCTTTTTGGCAGTGGATCCCTATACGCCATTCATTATGCATACCAATTTTAGTTTTCTTAGTTTCCACTCGGTTTAACTTGTCTGCCCTTCAAATAAGATTTTCATTTGTAAAAGCTAGATCGTTAGCATCTTTAAACATATTCAAAGCCTAAGCAGATTCCCTCCCCCATGGCATCGGACAGAAACATTATGCATCACATTAATTCCTCATGAATGATAATAACTCAAAGTTCAGGATGGGTCCTTTATTTTTAGACAACCAAGTCCCGGGTGTCCTCTGAACAGCATTCCTGTCTGTGCTGCTCAATTAAACATAGATCAATCTATTGACAGAGTAGGAAAAACCCAGACTACAAATCTAGACAGTCTGTCGCTGTCTTCCCCCCAACCATTTCAGAGAGCCTAGCCAGATGCTGTGGCAGCCACGGAGATGGCTTGTGGCCCCAGTGGTTAGGAGGGACCGGGGACCTGGATAAGAGAAAACCAGCAAAATCAGAGACACTTAGTACCCAGACTAGGTTTTCCCATCTTTCCGAGATGTTCTCTGCTCTGTTAGTTGGCGCAGTATTCCTTGAATGTCCCGCTCAGTGTTTGGGGGGCTGCTCCTCTTCCCGAGCTCCGGCTGCTGCGTGAAGGCGCCATTTGCCATTCCCATGGTGGATCACGATCCTGGGACAGCCAACGGGAATCTAACCTCACTTCATGCCCTTTTTCCTTCAAGGCTTGAACCGGCTCCTCTGCAGAACAGTAAAGCTTTATCCCCGACTCCCAACGAACCCGCAAACTAGCAGGATATGGCGTCAAATTTCACTCCCAAAGCCTTCAACACACGAAGAACTGGTGCATATGCCACTCATCGCTGAATCTGGGGAGGGTAGTCCTGGTCAAAATATAGGCATGCGTCATTATATTCCACTTTTTGTTGGTGCCATGCTGTTCGGAGGATGGTTTCTCTATCCTTAAAGCTTGCAAATTTGACCGCCACAGATCTAGGTCTAGCTGTTGAGGAGGTGGGTTTAGACGCGAGAGCTCTATGTGCTCTTTCAATCCAGAAACTAAATGCTTGTAGTAGATCCAAAACATGGCGTAGCATATCAACTATAAAATCTACCATCTCTCCCACCTCAGAATCTTCTGGCACCCCATAGATTCGCAGATCATCCCTCCTTGCACAGGCCTCCAGGTCCAGACATTTAGCTGCCGTGCTCTCCTGTTGTCGAGTGAGTGCTTCAACTGCCTGTGATAATCTGGCGATATCTTCTGCACTAGAGATTCTATCTTCAGCTGTAGTGACCCTGGATTCAAGCTTTGACAGGTCAGCATGTAGTTTATTGAATTCAGCCTTATTCTCGCTTCTGAATTGTTTTATCTCACTTAATATTTCAAAAAGAGGCCTTCAGAGAGTTTCCAGTTCGGCCTCTGTATCCACACTCACCATACTCGATAGGGATTCTCTGCCATTATCAGCTGGTTGCATCGGGGGACTATGACCTGCTGTGTGCTATTTTTAGTAGTTTTGGAGCAGGATCTTAGTCTCTGAGCCTTCACAACCAGATTTAATATTTTCTGCCATATCTCCGTTGATATCGTCTTGTGGGGCAGTTCTTTACCTGTGGGTTAAGGAGCTCCACTATTAAGCCGCCATTACTTCGGTGACATCACCGGAAGTCAACCGATAAGTATTTTAAACAAATTTGTTTAGCGGGCTTTGTACATAAGCTGTCTGCTAAAGCCTCTGAGGAGTGAAACAGTTGAAATTTTAAGATTTTAAATGTCAGACGCAACAAAATTGCTCCGATTTACTTGCTCTAAACAGTCCTCAAAATATTCAAGTGTTCGGTTCTGAATCAGTCATCTGTATTGGCTCGGGCAAACTCTGCTAAAGCTCTCCACTTTTTTCCCCCCCCTGCTTCAGGATCAGAGAATTGGTACATTTACCCACCATAGAAAATTCTTAGACGAGCCAGCATTAACAATGAATGGGCAACGCCTAGGCTTCTGAGCTTAGCAGACTCCATTGAAGCGCTTTCTCCAGTTTCAGGTAGCTAAAGAAAGGTCTGGGAAAAGATGGACTGATTTCCCTTGGTAACTCAAATTTCCTGATCTCTTGGCAGCCTGCATTAGAAGATCCCTCATGGCCGCTCCAGACATAACCAACACAAGTGTTTGCGGTGCATCCTCCTGCAGACCTTGGAGAAACATGGTAAGCCTTTAAGAAGCTGATAGAGGAGAAGTCTGTGGTAAGATGTAGAGTTTTCGGCAGCCAAGAATGGAGGAAGTTGAGCAAATCATCACCCTCACTGTGCTCTGGCAGACCAACTATACGAATATGTTGGGCCCTCTGCATTCTCAAGCACTTCTAGGCTGTCTTTCAGCTGGGAATTTTCTTGTGCCATTTTCAATGTAGCAGCCAGCGCCTTCATTGCCATAGATTCCGCTACTACCGCAGTCTTAGCCACGGATTCCATTTTGGTATCCTGTCCGGCTATTCAGGTTAGAGTAATCTCGATTTTATCATCAATTGCCTGCACAGATTTCTGGAGGGCCTTCCACAGGGGTTCAAGCCCTGATAGAAGTTGGGTTTCTGCCAATGATGCCATGTCCGCAGGTTGTTTTTTTTTTTTTATCCTGTTCCCGTTTTGTTAGTGCAACCCATATTCTGACTTTTATATGCTTCGAATCTTGTGAATAGAATAGATTTCTGGGAAGCAAACTCCAACTTCAGCCCAATAAAAGTAGATTTTGTGGCTTTTAAATAACTTATTAAGAGCTCTCCTTAAGCACGTCTTGTTAGTAAGAGTGCTCCATAGCACCCCTCAGGTGGGCAGATTTTGGAAGGATAAGGGACATACTGGAGGGGCAAATCGCCAGAATCCAGCCACACATGGATGCCAATCAGAAATGGGGGATCATCAAAACTGGGTTAGTGGAGGCCACCAACTCATGTTCAAAGCCCCAAAGCAAGGCGACCAGGTCTAGCAGGCCAAGCTGGTTAAGCAGAGGGGTGTTAGGAAGGGTTAAAGAAAAAAGGGCTACCTTCAGGAACTACATGAGATCCAAACAGGAAGAGGATAGGGAGGAGTACATAAAGAAATCAAGAGGTGAGCAGGTTAGTCAGGGTAGCCAATGCAGCAAGAGAGCTTAGGCTGGAACAGAGGAGAAGGGGAGAAGGATTTCTTCACGTACGCAAGAGAAAAGAAGCTCTAAGGATCAGATTGTTAAAAACAAGGTGGACGAGGCATGGGCAGAAAAAGTGATGTAACAGGCAGAAGCGCTCAATGATTGCTTCTGTTCTGTGTTTACCAGGGAGAACCTGGGTCCAATGTCACAGGAGAAGGGAACTGTGGGTACAGGTGGGGCAGAACTTAGAGAGGGAAATCCTAGAGAGCAAAGTGCTAGAAAATCTTTGAGCTCTGAGGGTGGATAAAGCACCAGGTTCAGACTGCATCCACACCAGGGTGCCGAGGGAGAGAAAAGATCCTGGCAGGACCACTGGCAGACTTGTTTAGCACCTCTCTTAGGACTGGTTGCATGCCCCAAGACTGGAGAATGGCATATGTTCTGCCCATCCTTAAAAGTGAGCCAAAGGATGAGCTAGGGAATTATAGGCCAGTCAGCCTCCCCTCCATCATGGGGAAGCTCATGGATACTGGTAGCCTTTCTGGAGAATGGTCTCCAGAACAGCAGGCAGCATAAGTCTGTCTCTGGTAGATCCTGCTAGACAAACATGGCTGACTTCTTCGACTGGGTAACAAGGGTAATGGATAGGGGCCAGGCAGTGGATGTCTGGTACTTCAGCAAGACCTCTGATTCTATACCACAGGGCAGGCTGGTTATGCAAATTGGGACATCTGGGAAGAGAGATGATGGAGTGGGTCAAAAACCTGGCTGCAGGATAGGCAGAGGTTGGGGCGGAAGACTCATCTCCAAGGGCTGTAACAAACAGGATTTCCCAGGGCTCAGTGCTAGTTCCAGTATTTGGCATCGTTATTGCAGACTAAAAAAATTAGTCACCTTAGTAATTATGTTTCTTCTAATGGAGTCTTGCTGTATTCTGACAATTGCAGTGATTCCCAACCTTTGAACTGCCCCAGAGAACAGAGAGTTAACTTTCTATGCAGGGCATAGAATGCTGAGCTAGAGCTCGGTTGAAATCTCTGTCTGGAGTGTTTCAAACCTAAACAGTCAGATTCTTACGAGCCCAACTAACTAAACATTCTATGTGGAAATATGGAAATTGTAAAAATTCCTACTAGCCAACTGGCTGAAAGAGTTTTGGATTCCCAAGGAAGACTCAAGTCAGGAAAACTAAAACCAATCTACTACAAACAATAAATAAATCAGCACCCAAACAAAAAGGAGGAAGGTGCAAGCAAAAAACACCCCAGGGGCGCAACACTGCACCTGCCCACTTCCCAAAAACAGGTTCTGAGAGGGGAGGCAGGGAGGGAGGTCAGAATACAGCAAGACTCCATCAGAAGAAACAATTACGAACATGAGTAGTTTTTCCTTCAAACATGAAGTCTTGCTGTAGTCTGACAATTGCAGACTACCGAGCAATACCTCCAAGGAGGAGGACAGAACCTACTTTGGGAATAGGCTCTGAAGTACTGCTGTGCCAAACAGAGCATCACTCCTAGCCTGGCTATCCAGAGAGTAATGCTTGGTAAATGTATGGACTGTTTTCCAGGTGGCTGCTTGACAAATTTCTAGGAGAGGGATATCCTTGGCAGCAGCCAGGGAATCAGCTGTACCTCTTGTGGAATGAGCCTTCAGGCCTGAGGGTGGAGTTTTTCATAGCAGAATTGTATACAAGACGCAATCCACCTGGCAATAGATCTTTTGGTGGCAGGTTTGCCCTTTCCCACTTCTCCATAAGTGAGGAACAACTGTAGGGAGTCAAACCTGTGACCCTCCGTACGCTCTATGTAGTAACTAAGGGCTCTTGACATCTAAACTGTGTAGCCTCCTCTCTCCTGAGGAAGAATGATCCGTGAAGAAAACAGGAAGAGACAGACTTGTTTCAATGGAAGTCTGAAACCACTTTGGGCAAGAACCTTCCTATTGATTCTAAGGACCACTTTATCCCTGTGAAATGAGAAAATGAGGTTCCACTGACAGGGCTTGCAATTCACTGACATGCCTGGCAAAGGTAATGGCTACTAGGAACACAGTTTTCCAAATAAAGTACTTAAGCTCTGCTGAAGACATAGGCTCAAAGGGGGGTTGCATAAGTTGAGCAATGCAAACATTCAAATCCTAGGCAGGGGCAGGGTCTCTAAAAGGAGGATTGATTTGAAGCAATCCTTTAAAAAATTTACAGAACACAAGATGGGAAGATAGTGAGGAAGACTTCCCCACAGACAAAAACGCATAAACAGCTGACAAGTGTACCTTAAGAGTAGCTGGTCTGAAGCCTAGGCCATTAAGATGGACCATATAATCCAGAACTGTAGGCAATCCAGCAGTGTCTGGAGAAATATGCTTCTTAGAACACCAAATGCTGAATATTTTCCATTTGGAGTTATAAGTCTTTCTGGTGGAGGGTTTTCTAGAAGCCTCAAGTATATCCAGAACCCCTTGGGAAAGATGCAGATCTGCAAACCAACTCTTCAAGAGCCATGCCTTGAGATTGAGAGACTGAAGATTGTGGTACCAAATCCTCCCCTGAGAGGATGTTAACAGGTTGTAATTCCTGGGAAGATGGACTGCTAGGGACAGCAACAGGGGGTACCAGGACTGTGTGGCCCAATCTGGAGCAATCAGGATCACCTTGCAAGGTTGAGACCTTATTTTGACCAGAACTTTGAACAGGAGTGGGAAGGGGGGAAAGGCATACAGAAACTTCCCTTCCCAATTCAGAATCAGGGCGTCCAGAGGGACTGAGCCCAAGACTGGAGGTCTGCAACAAGAGAGGGAGTTGGTGATCTGGGGCTGCAAAGAGATCCATCTCTGGAGTGCCCCAACTTGAAAAAATCACTTTCAACACCTGAGGGTTCAGGGACCATTCATGATGGCCCCGAGAGATCCTGCTCAGTGCATCTGCTAGCACATTGTCCTTGCCTGGAAGGTGAACTGCTACAAGAGGTTTGCAAGGAATAAGCCAGGGACCACAACTTCATTGCTTCTGTGCACAAGGCCGTGGACGGAGTGCCTCCCTGCTTGCTGATGTACCACATGGTGGTGGTGTTTGTTCTGACTTGAACCACCTTGTTCTGTACCGACAGAGAAAGCTTTTAGGGCCAGAAAAACTGCCCTGAGCTCTAGGAGATTGATGTGGAGAAGGGATTCTTGGGGGGGACCCCAGCTCCTGGGCAGCGAGGGACCCCAGATGGGCTCCCCAGCCCAGAACAGAAGCATCTGTGGTAAGCACCACTGAACAAGGCTGAGTAACAAAAGAAACATCTCGTCTTAAATTGTCCTGATCCTGCCACCATTGGAGGGCTTGGATCAAGGTCAGAGTCTCTGGGATCAGTTTGGTAAGGGAATCCTTCCTCCGAGACCAAAAAGCTCTCAGGTGGAACTGAATATCCCTCATCTGGAATCTTGCCCCTTGGACCACTGTTGAAGCTGCCATGTGGCCCAAGAGCTGGAGGAAATTCCTTGCTGGCCGAGATACCTGAAGGCGGAAAGAAGCAGCTAGTTACAGAAGAACCCTTGCCCTTTCTAGAGGAAGAAAGGCTCTTGCTCTGAGGGTGTCCAGTTCTGCTCCTATAAAGGTAAGAAGCTTTACTGGTTCGAGAACCGACTTGGGAAGGTTGAGAAGAAATCCTAGAGAAGTGAGCACTTGCTGGGTCACTTGACTTGGTCTGGAGACTGATCCACTATTAGCCAATAGTCCAGATATGGAAAAATGAAAATCTTTTGCCTTCTTAGAAAGGCAACTACTACTGTCAGGCACTTTGTGAAAACCATTGGGGCTGAGGTTAGGCCAAAGGGCATTGCTCTGAACTGATAATGGCCTAAGGGCAACTCAAACCCGAGGTACTTTCTGTGGTAGCACCTGATGGGAATGTGAAAGTAGGCATCTTTGAGGTCAAGGGAGGCTAGCCAGTCCCCTGGCCTTAGGGAAGAATTATTCCCACAGTTACCATCTTGAACTTTGGTTTTAAGAGAGGTTTGTTTAGGTATCTTAGGTCTAGGATGGGTTGCCACTCCCGTCTTTTTGGGGGTCAGGAAGTACCTGGAGTACAGTCCTTTGCCCCAGTGTAGGGTAGGTACTCTCTCTATGGCTCTTAAAGCTAGGAGAGAAGAAACCTCTCCATCTAGGGCAAAGGTTTCCGAGAGATTTGCAGGTGGAAAAGATCTGGCTCTCATCTTTGGAAATTTTTTGAAGCTGAGAACCAGTCCCTGGCTTACTACTTCCAGGACCCACTTGTCTGATGTAACAGACATCCGGTCATGGACAAAGTAAGCCAGCCTGCCCCCTACTGGAATAGGAGAGTCGACCCGGGCAAGCCCATCAGGGTGTCTGCTTGGCAGGGGCTTTAGGCTGAGGAGCAGATGCAGCCCTGCTCATCCCCCTTCTGCCTCTCCCTCTGAGAAAAGAAAGAAGAATCCTGTGCTTGGTAAAAAGGCCTTTGAAAAGGCCTGCCTCTAGACTGCTGCCTTCGAGGAGTTGCCTGCCTTTCCTTGGCCTGAGCACGCCTGTAAGTGGTCCTGTATTCGTCCATTTTCTTCATGTAATTCTCTGTCTGCTCCCCAAACAGAGAATTACCCACTACAGGAAAATCCATGGCCTTAGCCTTGGGTGTATTGTGAGCCTAGTACATTGAACCAAACCATCCTCCGAAGAGCCACAGATGTAGCCATGACTCTTTATGATACATCAATAGAGTCCACACCAGCATGAAACTGAACCTTAGATGCTTCAATCCCATCTGCAGCCGCCTCCTCCAGCTCCTTGACTAGCTGGGGGGAGGCCTGTTTAGCCAGTGCCAGTACAGTGTCTCACCTGGACTTCTGGTACCTGGCTGTATAGGCCATGTAATTCACCTGCCTGAGTCCCAAAGAAGATGCCATGTACTGCTTCTTTGCCATGGCATCAATCTTCCTGGAGTCCTTGTCAGAGGGGTGTGAAGCCAAGGGAATATTTGCCTCATCACAGGCAGCAGCCTGCACTACCCCAACATGGCTGCATTGCTGATATAAGAACTCTGAGCCTGAAAGTGTATACTTCTTGTCCCTTCTTTTATACACAGGAGGCATAGTGCTAGGAGACTTTAGGATTTTTTGTGTCAGTTTCCCAAAAGATTTGTAGAGGGGAACAGACAGACTCCTGGACTCTGGGATGTCCATCATCTCTACATAATCAGGCTCCTCTTGATCTTCCACAGCCTCCTCCATAGGAAACTGGAGGGTTTCAGCCACCTTTCTGTAGAACAAAAAGTGAGAAGGGGACTCAAAGCCTAGGAGGGGAAACACCTGAATGTGTCTGGGGAGATGTCCGGTTCCACAGGCACATCCAGACCCTCACTTACATCATCGTCGTCAAATTCCCCTTCCTCTTCAAATTCCGGTTCATAAAAATCTTCAAGGGTATAATCTTGAACCGGGGGAACCAACCGAACCAAACCCATGCCAGAAGGAGCCCGATCGGTCGGAACCGGACGGAGCGATTCCACAATCTGAATCGCTCTGGCTATATCTCTGGCAGTCGGAACATGAACCTCTGGATCCAAACCGGTCGATTTGTCTTTGCGTTTTCTTTTTGTCAGAACCGATCCCTCAGAATCGGCTCTTTTTCCCCGAAGAAGTATCGCTCTGGTCAGAGGGCACTCCTGGTTCGCTCGAAACCAAACCGGGCTGGCCATCCGGGTCAGCAGACTTCTCAGCCTCCTTTTCCCTCAGTCTACCTAATCTCTTCTCAAGGGTAGATTTGGGAAAGTTTTTACATATTTGGCAGTCTGAATCGAGGTGGTCAAACCCCAGACAATAAGCACAGGTGGCGTGGGGATCGGCCTTAGCAAAGTCCTCCCCACACTCACTGCAGTGTTGAAACCCAGTGGGCCCGGTTTTTTTCTTGGGTTTCTCAGACATTGCCAATCTAACCAACTTACCCTTTTTATGGCAACCGCCAGGCAAGGCTCCCTTATCGGTTCCTAACAGTGTCATGGGTATTGGAAAGAAATGCACTAAAATTTTTTTTTTTTTTTTTTTAAAGAACTGATAAGAACCGGTACCCACACACTAAGTAACACACACAAAATACAATATTTCACTATGAAAAGGCCGGTTCAGCCGAACCAAGCTGCACTTTTACAAGTTCCACACAGAAAAAAACAGAACAATTCCCATCTACTACTCACGGCACCACAGACAGAGACTGAACTGACTATGCGGACACTTTCGGTTTAAAAACAGACGAAAACAAACTTTAACAGACTTTCTAACCGAGCTGAAGGAGAAATCTCCGGAGCGACCGTTCAGTGAGGCGGAGTAAAGAATCTGACTGGTTTGAAACACTCCAGAGACTTCAACCGAGCTCAGCATTCTATGCCCTGCACAGAAAGTTAACTCTGTTCTCCGGGGCAGTTCAAAGGTTGGGAATCACTGCAATTGTCAGAATACAGCAAGACTTCATGTTTGAAGCCGCAGTTGGGGTTAGCAATAAGATAAGCTTATTTGCAGATGACAAAGATCGGAGCAGTGGTGGACAACACAGAGGGGTGGCTAGGACTGCAGGAGGACCTGGATAAACTCAAATGTTGGTCCAACACATGGCAGCTGTATTTCAACGCAAAGTGCAAAATTATGCACAAGAGAGCCAGAAGCCAAAAGTTCTGCTAGAGGCTGGGGGGGTACAGTTATCCACTACGGAGGATGAGAAAGATCTTAGGGTGATGATCACAGGGCAAATGAAACATTCAGCACAGTGCATGAAGGCAGCAGCTAAGGCTAATAAGATGGGGTGTATTGCCAGGGGAATCACCTCAAGGAGGGGGGAGGTTATCCTACAACTGTACAGGTCACTGGTCAGACCAAACCTGGAGTACTGCATGCAGTTCTGGCATCGCTACTTAAAGACAGATGTCAAGCAGCTGGAGGGGATCCAGCATAGAGCAATCAGGATAATCACCAGAGTGGAGGACAGACTGAAGGAGCTCAACATGTACTCCCCAGGGTTTTAAATAGTTGGTATAGCATAGTGAAATGAGCAAAACAGGGAGTAATGCTAACCATTTTGAGAAATGGAATTTGGAAGTGGAATATAGAAACAAAAACAGTAAAACAAATATGGGACAAACTGAAAAATAAGTTATTAAATCTAGATTAAAAAAGTATGTGCTAGATAAATGGTTATATAATAAAAGAGGTAGAAAACCCTTGCGGTGTACTGGTAGAGTAATAAAAGCTTGCCTAAAAAATAAAAAGGCAATAAAAAAATGAAAATACTACAAACAATAGATTCTGTAAAATACAGAGATTGTGTAAAGGAAGTTAAACGGATTATACATTTTGAAAGAAGGAAATTAGAACCAAATTTGGCTTATAGAAAAGACAATGGGAAAAGCTTCTATGCATATATTAATCAGCAAAGGAAAGGTAACCGGGGAGTAGGACCATTAGAGGTGAACAGTAAGGAGATCAATGATCCCAGTGAAATGGCAAACAAACTAAATGATTATTTTGGGTTGGTTTTTGAGGATAGAAATGACGCAAGTAAGGCAGAAGTGGATAAGAACCAACAAAATCTGGATATGGCTACTACTAAAGAGGAAGTAGAAAGAATAATAAAGAAGATAAAAATATATAAATCTGCAGGACCAAATAAATATGTTACATCCAAGGTATATTAAGGAAGTACTACCATTAATCAGAAATTCTGGTGTGGATAATTAATAAATCCTTAAAGACTGGTGAGGTACCGGAAGATTGGAGACAAGCAATTGTGGTGCCTTTATTTAAAAAGGGAAAAAGCTTAATAGTGTCAAATTACAGACCAGTGAGCCTGACGGCAATTCTGGGGAAAGTGGTTGAACGTATATTAAAAGAATAGAGGAAAGTATGACGTTGATATGATTTACAGATAAAAAAAACATGGATTTAAAAGAAATAGAGCATGTGGTACAAACCATTTGCGCTTTTACGAAACGATAAAGGAGGATTTAAATAATATACCAGTGGATATAATATTTTTGGACTTTCAAAAGGCCTCTGACAAGGTGCCTCATGAAATTTTGATAAATTAAATAAAATAGGTATAGATAGTCGAATCGTTATATGGGTGAAAAATTGGCTGAGGGATAGAAGTCAGAGGGTGAGAGTATCAGGAGAGCTGTCTGAATCAGTGAGAGTAAGGAGTGGGGTGCCACAGGGTTCTGTGTTGGGCCCATATTATTCTCATAGTATGTTAGTGATTTGCATAAAGGTATTGTTGATCAACTAGAGAAGTTTGCAGATGACATCAAGCTGGGGGGACCAGTAAGAATAGGACAGCAAGAAAGTATGAAAAAGGATTTGGAAAAAGTGAAAAAATGGTCAAGTCAAAATAAAATGAAATTCAGCTTAGAGAAATCAGGAGTAATGTATTTAGCAAGGGAGAGTAGAAAAAAGGGGTATATATTAAATGATAAAGAACTAAAAAAGTTGAGGAAAGGATTGTGGTATAATGATTGATAGAGAAATAAAATTTGACAAAGAACGATAGCCATTCAAAAAGCAAATATTATAGTAGGAAACAAAATGTACCTTTAAAAATAAATCATTGGGATGCATGGTGCCAATATATAGGTCTTATGTTAGGCCATATTTGGATTATGGCTCCCAGTTGTGGAATCCATAATTAAAGAAATAGGGAGAGTGGAGAGAGTACAGAGGAGATATACTAGGATAATAGAGAATTTACATAAATACGAATAGTGAAAGATTACAGAGGACAGGACTATAAGTTAGAACAAAGGACAAGAGGAGACTTGATGTTTCGAATAGTAAATGACCATGAGTTGGTAGAAGAAATGGGTATAAAACTAAAAGAAGGGTTGAGGGGATTGAGAAGTCATAATTAACAAGTCAAACTTAAGACAGTTAAAAAAAAAAAAAAACAGTATATACTATTCCTTTGTTAATAGGACAGGGAGAGTATGGAATACATTACCAGAAGTGGTGGAAAGTAAAATATTAGAAGAATTTAAAAAAGGAATTGATAAATATTTTCTTAGGGAGCAATGAAAGTGGACCCACTATGGTGGGGAACAGTTTATATGGACCTATTGGTCTTCTACTGTTCTATGCCAAGTATACATTTTCAGAAATGCTTAGCAGTATATTGCGAACCATTTTTGAGTGCGTTCATGATAGTACACAAAACTATACAATTTTTTTTAAATTTTGCTAATCAGTCTGTGCCAATTGCTATGCATTTTCACAACTGATTAGCACTTTAACGTATCAAGCCACTAATCCATTTTTTTTAGCTCATTTAAAAGCCCAACTCCCTGAGAGATGGAGGGGATATGATCAAAACCTTCAAATATGAGTGGCATAAACAGGGCTAGTACAGAGGGGATTTTTAGATTGGAGGGAGAGACACTAAGGGGCACAGTCAAAAACTGGAGGGGGAGGGAGGGTCAAGAGGGAAATGAGAAGACTACTCACAGAAAGGGTGGTGGCTGGGTGTAACGCACTGCCAGAGGAGGTGGTAATGTTAAAGTTTGTGGGCAGTTTTAAAAGGGTCTGGAACAGGGTGGGGGGAGGGGCTGCTGCAGAATAAAATACTGATGGCTGCACACTCGACAGACGTTAGGGCCTGTATCTGCTGGCATTTTTTTGTATGTTCGTACGAGGAAATAGGTTGGAAACTTAAGAGGAAAGCACACCGAGACACTGATTTGGGCTACACAATACACCCAAGATCAGAGTTACCTCACAAATAAACGGACAAGACAATTTTTGGCTAAATACTAAAAAAGTAATTTCATAGATGACTCCACCTCAGTGGATACCCATTTGGAAAAATTAAAAATATTCTCCCTGTCTCTATGGATGCAGCTTAAAACGTGGGCAAATCAGGGCCTAGTTTATGTGCGGCAGCTTCAGTGGCGGATCCAGGAATTGATTGGGAAGTGGGTGTGCACTTGGCTATGAAAACCAAACCTCAGGGGGAGGGTCTGGGGGGCGCACACACACACACACACACACACACACACACACACTCCCCCCCGGTACATTTTGAAAATATAGGTGTGAAATGGTGCCTTTTATGCCCAGTTTCAGGATCAAAGTGTTGACTACCCACCCAGTCTCCATGTTATTTAACCCAGCTACCAATCCATCATGCAAGCCTTCTTTTGTAACCTACCTCTATACTACTGTACAAGTGTCACAAATGTAATATTTATAGTTAAATAACCTGTAAAGTGTACATCACCTTTTAGTAAATGCTTGATCATTAACTGTAATGAAATACAATTTTCTAACAGATGTACTGCATAGAAACATAGGCAATGATGGCAGAAAAAGACCAAATGTCCATCTACTATGCCCGGATTCCATATTTTGCCCCGGCCCTACTGTTCATCCTGCACGGTTTCAGGAAATACCATGCTACCATCACAGCACAGACAGCTAACAGACTATCTGCACAGAGCAATTGATGAGGGTGATTACAGAGAGAATAATGGATGGGTAGCTGGTAGTAACAAGGAATTTACCCACCCCCGAGGGGTGGGATGCCACATAAACCCCCAAGAGCAAAGCTCAAGGTGTTTATTAAGGCATCCCACCCGGGGGGGGGGGGATGTAAAATCTGAGTTTCACACACCTACCCATCCTTTATTTTGTATAATTGCTGGGGGTAATTTTTTTGCCACAGCAATTATACAAAATAAGTGGATCTCTCTACAGAGTCAAGCCACGAACCGTTGGCGTTTTAGCACGGTCCGTAGCGGCTGGCTTTTAAACTGAAGCAGTTTTTTTCTGTCGAGTCCGATTAGGTAGTTTTTTTGTGCCCAGTAGTAATTTTTGTTTAATAAAAGGACTTACTGCCAACTTCTGTCGGGGGGAGTTTGCAGCGCTAAAGAGAGGGGACGGACAGCACAGAACAGGAAGTTCACAGTAGGCACAAGTGCCGAAGTAGGGAAACCAGGTGTGTGTTCATCATTATAGGTTATGACGACAATTATGACTCTTGTTCCTTATGGGAAAAAACGGTCACCAACATATATATCTGAATTGTGTTTACTGACCTCACAAAGGCATTCAGTCTTGTTGGGCATGTGCCCCTGACAGTGAAGCTGTCTGAACTGGTTTTCTTAGAAGAGGCAGTGAACTAGTTCACCAGCTGCCTCACAGATGGAATACTAAAATTAATGACACCCTCTCATCCCCTAGGAATCTCAATGCCCACAGGGGTCAATTCTGGGGCTGTGTTATATAGCCTCTTTGTGAATAGCCTACCTACTGTCTGTACTAATACAAAGCTTCTCCCATATGCAGATACAGCTGTTCATAGATGGAGACGGGGTGCTTACCAGCAGTTTGACTGCTTGCACGCCTATCTCGATATATTGCGGAGACTGGTTATGAAACATGCCTTACTACTAAAAGTAAACAAAAGTAATGATCTTTGGCAGCAATAAGAAACCGGGTTATTTGCAATCATTCCATAACATTGACTCACTGGGGGGAAAAAAAGAAACTGACTTGGTACCAGTTTAAATAAGGTATCTTGGACTATTACTGGACAATATGCTGTCTGTGTTGACTATCTAGTTAAATCAGTTAACAAGAGACGGAGACTTTTGTATAGGAACACAATTAACTTCACAGAGCAGACCAGAAAGCTGGTAACCCAAAATGTGTCAACTATCCTTTATGGACTACAGCATCACAATCTGTTCTGCAGTAATTTACAGCACATTTCCAGAATAAAGTCCTTGCTCAAAATCGGTCAGTCTGTGCTTGAAGCTCATATTTGTGCACACTACTGCGAACTGTACAGTATACCAAAATTTGAGGGTTGGGGGAGAGGCTGCCATTCAAACAGAGGCATCAATACTACACAGATGTGGCTGTGGATAGCATCCTGCTGCTCATCTTACAACTTCCCCACCCAAGACTCGAACTATCTGTCAAGTAATGAAATACAGTACCTTAAACATTTGGTGGCTTAGTCTTTATCACGCAAGTTTGAAATTGTTGCAGGGATACTGTCACAGACTCCATAATTCAGCTGTCTGCTGCTTTATCACAGCTCTCAGTGGAACTCTGTAGTCAAAGTTAGTAATATGAAGTGTTTTGCTGGAAAACTCACTACATGTAATATAAGCCTCTCCACCTAAAAAACAGAGGGGCTTCTGAAGGGTAAAATGTGGAACACTTAAAAGGTAGGGAGTAGCTGTTTTACACAGACATTCATCGACATGTGCCGGCAGAAAAGGACCTTCCTGACCCATCGAGTCTGCCCTATCCCTTTCTTTACATGCCCTCTTTCCACTTAAGAGTCCCCCCTTTGTACCCTAGACAGTCCCTTGTAATAGTCCCAATCCCGCCAGCGTTCCTGCTTCTACCACCTCCACCGGCAGACTGTTTCAGGGCACCACCACTCTCAGTAATGTCCCCTCACATTCCCCTTAAATCTTCCCTCCTCCACTCTCAGTCCATGCCCTCTAGTTTTTGAGCCTGCCTACCTTCCGTCAATAAGTTCCCCACTTTATTGATCCCCTTCACAAACTTTAATGTTTCTATCCCCGGGGGGGGGGTGTCCCCTCTAATTTTCAGCAGGTACAGATCCAACAAGCTCAACCTCTTCATAGGAGGTATCCCTTAGCCCATGCAACATCTTTGTGGCCCTTCTGTGCTCTTTCTATGGCATCTATATCTTTGCGTAGGTGAGGCCTCCAGAACTGAACCCCATACTCCAGGTGGGGTCTCACCATGGAACTGCAGAGTGGCATCAGCACCTCCCATCTTCTACTGGTCTTCCCTCTCCCTGTGCACTCCAGCATTCTGTTGGCTTTGCTTACTGCATTGCTGCGCTGGGTCCCTACCTTAAGATCATCTGCGATTATGATACCTAGGTCCTTTTCCTGCTCAGATGCCTTTGTTACCTACCCTCCCAGTGTGTATTTTGTCCACAGATTATTTCTCCCTATGTGCATCACCGGATGTTGAATTTTAGCTGCCATGTTTCTAACTACCCCTCCAGCAACTTGAGATCCTCCCTCACAGCCTCCACTCCCTCTGGGGTATTCACCCTGTTGCAGATTTTTGTATAGTCTGCAAAAATGCTGACCTTCACCTGCAGTTCCTCCGCAATATCACAGACGTAGATATTGAACAGGATGGGCCCCAGCTTGTCACCCTCACCTCTCGGAGTGCATTCAATACCCCCCATTCAGCCAGTTCTCCACACACCTGGTTATTTTCTGTCCCGCCCCAAGTTCTCCAGTTTGTTGACCAGCCTTTGTGGGGCAGTGTCGAATGCCTTCCCAAAGTCCAGACAGACCACGCCCACTGCCCCCACCCCACCCACTACCGCAGTCACCTCATCGAAAAACGTGTTCAGGTTCATCATGACCTCCCCTGTGTAAAGCCATGCTGACAGCTGTCCTGCAGCCCGCTGTCCTCCAAGTACCTAACCACCCTTTCTTTCAATATCACCTCCATCACCTTACCCACCACCGAAGTGAGGTAGACGGGACAATAACTGGCAGCCTCTTCCCTGCTGCCACTTTTGTTAAGTGGCACCACATCCGCCCTCTTCCAGTCCTCTGGAACTTTTCCTGCGCCCCAAGACAAGTTAAATATCCTTGCTAGTGGTGCCGCCAGCTCCTCCCTTGGCTCCCGGAGCACCCTTGGATGCAGGACAACTGGACCCATAGCCTTCTTTATCCTTAGCTTACCTAATTCTTCCCTGACCCTGTCCTCACTGACTGGGCTAGGATCCACCCCCCACTTCCCCATTTCCCTTCCCCTCCAAGTCTGATCCCCTTCAGTAGTTCAAATAGAACTAATTTGGATTTTTCCCTTTCAAACCCAAACTATGCTTGTTGCCCAACAGCCCTGCATTAAAGTAAAGTCAATCTCCTCCAGCCAAGCTAAATGGGACCACATTCCGTAGTGAATACTGCTATTGGGCAGCTGTGATCTCATCCTAGCGCCTTGCATGTTTTAAATGATTTCTTTGAATGACTGCCTTTATAGGTTCAGTGTTCATTTCCATGAGAGAGGAGTTGTGGGCTGTACTGATCCCTTAATTTAGGATTATACACTACACATACCATAATGTATTCAGTGCAAATTAAAAACGGACTGCCAGTATGTTGTCAAAACGCTGTGCTATGAACGTAAACGGGAAAAGCATGCTTAAGTTCTTAACGACCACAACAAAAAAGTATGATTTACACAGAGATGCACAGATTTACTCTGGTAAAGACTGGGCAGGACAAAGCTCAAAGGTTACATTCGTGACTTTAGGGCACTACCACAGGTCAAATATAAAGCAGCAGGGATATCAGATGTTAAATTATTGGAGATTAGCCATTGAATCAGCAAACTTAGTGGCAAAAAATTAAAAAACATTAGGCTCCTGCTGCTTCAAAACTTACTAGGACAGCTCACAACACTAGGGTGGCAGTATCATGCCTGCACCTTTGCAGTCTTTAGACATACCCAGGGTCAGAGGACTAGTTAGGGAGAAATAAATGAGAGATCGGACAAACTGAAGAGGCACGCTCTGCAGACTGACCTTTTAAAAACACAGAGTGGCAGGACCGGAATTAATTATCTGACTTACCTGCACTTGTAGCAGCAATGAAGATCTGGCAACAGGACTCTGCAAACGGGAAACAGCAGCAGGCAGTCAGGGAAACAAACGGACCGGTGGCACTTAAGACTGAGTGGAGTGGGGGGACAGCAGCTAGCAAGGCAGCAGCATGGACCGAGCAGTCCGAGGCAATCTTATACACCTCAGAAAGACTGCTAGCATGCTGGCGGGAATTACAAAAGAAAACATTCCAGAATCAATAATGATTGGTCCAGCCTCCAATGTCCACACTGTGTGCATGCAGTATCAACTGCAATACTAAATTTTGGGTAGTCAGCCCAGACCGAGAAGAGACCAACCATCACCGGTGCCAACTCCCTGCTTCTTTTACCGTTTTACAACCTGCTCAGTGAGCTGGTATGAGTTTTCCCCCGCATAAGTGTCTGGTGTTCATCTCTGAACTGAATTACACGGGGGAAGATTCGAAGACGCATACCAGCTTCAGTTTCAAAGGAAGCATTTTAGCTAATCAGTGTGCATGCACCCCACACATCAAAGGGTGTGGCGCATGTGCCAATGCATGAATCCACTGCTGGCTGTATCTGGCCGAGTGGTTTAAATATTTTGTCCATCTTCAGCAATACTTCAGACTGCCTCAATCGGACATGTTCAGATTCTTAGACATTTCTTGCAAGAAAGGGACAATACTGGGACACCGTGGGACCCACATCACCCACTGACTGAAAATTTGCACATCCTCACACCAACTAGAGAAGCACAATTTCTAACCTCTATACCATACTTAATTCTGATACAGGTGGTACAGAAGTGGAACACATGCAGACCAGATGGGAAGAAGAAATGAATCAAACACCCACTTTCAAACAATGGCTGCAAGTATGGAGGTCAGTCGATAAAACAACCTTAGCGAGCTGGAGGGAATTTCGCTGGAAGGTGGGGAGTCTTTTTCCTAACCCCTGATAGGATGTGGCACTATAATAAGACTGCTTCATACAGATGTTGGAGGGGGTGTGGTGAGAAAGCACTCCCATGCATATCTTTTGGGGATGTAAGCTTTAAGAGAGCTTTTGGGAGGAGGTAAAAAAAAAAACTGGATTATAAAAATTTTGGATACACCCTCCCATGTAATTTGATACTTGGTTTGGCTCCAAGAGGCCTGAGAGGTCAACCCAAGAGATACCTTTTCGACATTCTAATTGCAGCAGCACTGAAAACAATTACTCAGAAATGGCTGCAACCAATAATTCCGACCAGGGGAGAATAGCTTCAAAATTGCCAAAAGAAATAAAGTTATGGAAGGAATTTCAGCTAGGTTAACTCTGAAAACTGATAGGTTCAACTCTAGATGGCTGCCCTTTCACCACGATAGAAAAGTTAGAAGGAATACCTGTACTTTAACTAGTAACAGACAACTATTTTTATGAAATATTCGGTAAAATGCAGTAGAAACAGCTTGCCAGTTTTGAATTACTACGTTTAGTTCTTTCTGACCTACAGTTGAGATCAGCCAGGTTAAGTACAGCTTAGCTATATTTTATATATGAATTACAGAGACCTCAGGTCTTTCTGAGAGAAAGGTTGTTCAAAGATTTTAATACGAGGGACATACCATAATTGATGCAGTGAATATGTTGGAAAGATATGAAATTTTAACTTTGCTAATATTGCTTTCATATATTGAATGTAAATATTTTCTTTGTAATAAACTTGAAGTTTAAAAAAAAAAAGTAGGTACCGAGGCAGTGAAAATGTAAATGTTCCGCAGCTTCCAACAGTAAAAAAAAAAAACCCTGTGCCAAATTTTTGCTCTGTTTTGAGGCTCATCACATGTAGGGATAAATAAAAACTTAGCACAAATCACTTTTATTACTTTCCACCTCCTTTTCCTGACATTTTGCACAACTAAAATGCGACATGAGCAAAGTGTTTATAATTTTTATTTTCCTTTAAATGTGACCCTTCCATAAAAACATTGGTAATGCTGTCCTTTACGTGTTTGATACTGTGGTTATTGCTTTTTCACCACCCACTGAGTTTGTATTCTGTGGTGTCTGAAACTGTACTGTGCAACTTATTCTGCTGTTATTCTGTCCCCATCCCACTTTAGATTTTAACCCCCCAAGTTCACACTGCTCCACTGAGTCAGTGTGATCAACCTTGCTCCCCACTCCAGGGACGTGTCTACATCTGGAGGACATGGAATCACCATCACTAGGATCCAGTGTGAGGCTTTGATGTGCTACAGGATTTCCATAGAGTGCGTAGTGTGGGCAGCTCCACCACAGTTTAAAAGCCACAGTTACAATTTCAGGAGCCCTTTTACAGCAGAGGAACTAGCTGTTGAAACAGTGATATCTTCAGCTTGATGCCTTAAGTGCAAATGGCACAGCGCCCAGCCATCGTATGAATGCCACTCACAGCAGTCTATTTTCCTGTGAAAAGCACCTGTTTGAGGGGGGAAAAAGTTTAGCCACTGATTTTCTGAAAGCCACATTTGTAGAGGCAGAGAGTAAGTAGGCTTCCTGTGGGCCAATTTTTAGGTTTCTAATAACGTGATTTCAGACATTAATCACAGTGGTATCTGTGTGCATGCCTCAAGCTCCCCATGACTGTCCAGAGTGCATCCACCACGTTGCATTTTTTGTCTGTGTAAAGTAAGTCACGTTTTGCACTAAAGTCAGTTTTTAGCCAGATTGCAGCAAATATGCTTTTTTAGGTATTTTTTGGAGCTGTGCCTTTATTGCAGAAATTACATGTTTAAATGCTTGATCATCTGTTGATGGGGTGTAGGCTGAACAAGTGATACTGGTCACCGATGTTCAATTTTGTTCACCATGTGTTTTTTTTTTGGGGGGGGGGTTTGAAGTAGTCCTCCATGTTTTTACATGCTAAAACACCTATGATCTTTATGTCTGACCATAGCTGGCAAAGCACACCTGGATAAATTTTAAAAGCGCAGTGTGCAAATTCTGTCCCTGCCATTCTTTCTCCAGGTGTGTTTGGTCAGATGTTCGGCCATTTTATGCACCATGCAGTCTTATTTGTGGTGGTGGTGCAGTTGTCCTACAAGTTTTTTTGAAATGCTGTTTGCATATGCATCCTCTCCATCTTCAGTCCATTTTCTTTATCGTATGTAGCCTCTCTCCTTCACTCGTGGTGTACACCCTCTGCAGCCTCGCTACTGCAGCCTATCGTACTGTTCAGGATGTGCAGCTTCCAAGGTACACTGTATCCAGTAGAATGCACAGCTCCTTCAGTACGCTGTGTTGCGTGTTGTGTGGCCTCCTCACCATATGCTGTCTCTACCACAGTCCATCTGTCGGATGTTGATACCCTCTCATCCACGCAAGTATTTTTCATTAGTCAGTTGAGGTGGAATGGTTTGGATCTGCGAACTGTCCAACTTTGTTTTTTCAAAATGAACAACCAGGGCTGGCCGGTGGCACTATGTCTTACCTCATGTCTTTCACGGCAACCGGGTTCAGGAGTGACAGGTCGTCTGAGAGTCAGCTGGGGGAGGGACGGAGCGGGGATCAAGCCACCTAATGGCAGCTCTCTTCTCCAGGGGTGGCTGTGCCCCCCCGTGGTTCTGCTGCTACCAGGTGAGATCCAGTGGCAGCACAGACGCAGGGCGTGTGTGTTGGGAAGGCATCTCTGAATACAGCATATGCGTGCCACCGCACGTGCACACCCAAGAAGGGGCAGGGTGAAAAATCAGGGGAATACACTAAAAATGTAAATTTTTAAACAACCACCAGATGAGAAGTCCATGTGTGTCTGCAAACACACTACTGAAAGATGCAGAGATTTCCAGCCCACTCTCGGAAAAAGATCTTGCCATTACAAAGAAAACTTTAAGACAGACACTAAACATTATGAAGAATATAAAAGGAAATCCATGTCCCATTCACAGGTATACAGGGAGAATATGGAAGCATGCTAGCCATCGACAGAAAGAAGTAGTGAAGGACGCAGTACAGACCGAGGCAGAAAGAAGTGGGCAGATAGTGTGAAGTCCACTGTGCCAGCCAAAAGAACCACCAGGAACGACAAATATCCAACGAGAGCAATGGAGGAAACTGAAAAGAGCAGCATGCATCGATGTCAGCACAGAAACAATTACCCATCCATAAAAGAAGACATGCAAAGTATCAAGAGGTATGCAGGAAAAATGGCTCAAGTTGCCACCAGCATCTCCCCCCCCCCCCCAACCCACAGACACCAACAATGGTGCCACAGACCATTAATAACCCTGTCACACTTGATCCCCTGTTCAAAAGATGCCATCAGGAAAGCAGTGCAAAGGGCACGAGCAGGATTTGCATCACCAGCTAAGTTCAAAGCCATGAAAGAAACTGAATTCTGTAAAATGCCCCAAAAAGCAGGAGGAAAGATACTTGACGAGAATTAACAAGCGCTTTGACCATTCTAAAGAAAAAAAAAAAAAACAGGTTGCTATGGGCTGCAAGCCATACACTGGGGATCAGTTGGACAAGGAAGACCATAGAGGGGTCTTAAGCAAGCAACCCACAAATCTGCATTGCCAGCTGAAACCGTCCAGCGAGTAAAGGACTTCTATGAAGAGGCATTCTCAAAAAGAATGGGAAAAAACAAAGCATTCCTTGCAAAATACTTTAGTTTTGCAAGGAAAATTCAGAAGCATCACTGGGGAGAATCAAATTCAATACTTTGAGACAGCACATCAAACTTGCACAGAAACAGAAGCTGAAGCAGTGCCTGTGTGAGTACTGCACAAATGCAGTATTAAAGCTGCGGGCATTGAACCGGGACGCCGATGCACATAAAGGCATCAGACTATAAAGTGACAAATCACATGGAACTTACCATGTGCAGAAAGTTACCTGGACAAACCCTTTTCCAAAAGGAAATGTGTTAAGAAAATCTGTGAAAACTGTAGCACCAGTGCTACTGAAGATAGATTTGCCAATCTACTGAAAGGGCATGGTAATGAAATGGGTGAAGTGACAACACTAGGACACCGTAGAGATTAATGTCAACAATGGGCAAACTAAAAAAAATTGAGGAAAGTCTTGAAAACCAAGAAAGCAACACTCTGCCAGCTGATGAGAATAATGAAAGACTAAAGGTTTCTGGAGCGCCACCTACATGTGGCATCATGGTAGCAACACTAGTTTACAACATTAAAAGACAATATAACTGAGAGACAGGTCCTGATGGTTTTGGATTTTGCAGAAAACTATGCCTCCAAGTATAAAGACAAAATGTAATTGTGTCACTGGCATCACGAGAAAGCCACTATTCACCTGGTAGTTTCCTACTATTGGTGTGAGCACTGTGCAGGCACAGTCACAGAATTCTTAGTTTTCATTTCAAGTGACCCAAAGCATGACCGACCACAATGCTGTGTGGCATTTTGTTACAAAGTCAAATACCCACATTCATAAAGTCCGATCTATCATCATGACTAATGGGATGCACTTCACAGATGTCTGTGGGAGCCAATACAAATCAAAGTGGGCTAAGAGAATTCAGCAGCACACACCAAATATGGCTTTCCAGCTGAACGTGCCTTTTTTGGCTTGTGCTATAAAAAAAAGGACCTTCAGAGAGAGTGCTGCCAAGTCTATGGCAACTAGGACTGTGCAATCCAAGCTAGCAGTCATTGCCTCAGCTGAAGACCTCCAAGTACTGCAAATAAAACCTAACATGACAGACTACTGCCGATGGTTGTAACCATTTTAGAAGAACATTCTTTTGGATGGATGACAGTGAAAGAGAGAGAAACCTGTTCTCAAAACCGTACAGGGGACCTGCAAAGTACAAAGAGCCAGGTCCATCACCAATGCTGTGGTTGCAACCAGAAATTATAGCCGTTTTTGCACAGCTTGTCAGAATGGTGATGGGGCTATGAGAAAATGCCAGTTGTGTGGATGATAAAGAAGCTGAAGGATCCCACTGGTGTTCTGCATAAGAAGTTGGACAACAATGTGCCATCAATGTCTGATCATGCCAGTCCCACTACACATACCAGCAACATGCTGGAAAAGAATACTTCAGCTGTAGAAACTGATAATGCCAACGCAAACACAAAAATGAACACCGTACCAGAAAACACTTTCAGAAAGTGCCCCTGTCAGTACACAATCCATCACAATGCCTGTTAATGTGCACTCTGCTGTAGAATCCACCTGCGGTCCAGAACAGAAAAAAGCCAAACTGGAGCACTGCCATGTGGTACACTATTCCCTTCCAAGACTTTTTACATAGAACAAGTAAAATCAATTCATGAAAAATTTCTCCATTAGCATGGGGACGATTTTTTACATGGCCCTAACATGAACCATGATAACATAAGGCAGCAATTTTCCACAGATCAATAAACGTGTCTGGCAAGCCACCTTTTAAACTCCCACCTGAAGAATTGCAGACAATCCATGACAAATATGAGACACTGAAACAAAGGTGGAAGTACTGCAAGCCACTTTGGTATTAAATTGGGTGGTCTGGACTACATTTCTTTGGACATTACACTAACACGCCTTGTTATGCCATTCTTGCATGCCAGTCATTGACCCACAGACTTGCCACCGAGTTATGAAAAGACTGATTCATCATGACTGCTACAGAGGACAGAGCACTTTGCGTCTCTCAACAGCTCATCACAAATCAACGTATGCCATTTCATGACGACATGCTGTTCAGAGATTGTGGGTTCATTAAATTGGTCAGAATACATTTATTTTATTTAGTTTCTGTTGGCCGGGTAAGTGCACCAGACAAATTCTGCCTATTTTCAGGCATGACCCAGGGGAGGGGGATACAGATCAATGCCAACTGATCTTTTATTTTAGTCTTTGGTGACCGGGTAAGGCCCCCTAGGTACAAGTGCCTGTTTTCAGGGGCGACCTGGGAGCACTGGGCAGTTAAGTGACTTGCTCAGAGTCGCACAGTATGCAAGTGGAGGTTGTGAGAATCAAACTCGGGTCTGGTCTGCTGGATGCATTAAGCTCGTTCACACCTCGTTCCTCTAACCTCTAGGCTATACTGCCAGCCCAAGATTGAACCAGATTAAACTGCGGTGGCATTTTTTAGTGAATGGCGGAAATTTGGCCAGGGCACCGGGGAAATTCCCCAACTCTTTCGGCAGAGGGCGCTGTTCCGCTGCACATGGAGGAACCCAGCCCTGAAGCAGCTTCAGAAGGAGACTGACGTGATTCTTCAGACTCTCCTCAGCGACTGTCCAAAGCAGCTGGAATGCACTTTGGACAGTCAGAGTGGCCACCACTCCTACTGTAGAAGCTCCAGAGAATACTGGAGTGGAAAAATGTCAGCACCTGAAATTGTTTCACCAAGGGTTCCTGACGAGGACATAAATGTTTCACCCATTTCTACATCCCAGCAACTGGCTGAACAAGAAGCTCACCTCCAAATATCAGCTCCTAGAACTGGATATTGAGCTTCTTCGAGAGCAGAGGACTGAGGATGAGAAGAAACTGAAACGTAGCCCGGAAACCACGCCAACGCACTCCGCAAAAGTTTTTCTTTGGTTCTGGTGACAATTCAGCGCAGGAAGGAAATCTGCAACAAATATCAATGGACCAGGCTCCAGGAGGGTCCCCAGAATGACCTTTGTGGCGCTGGATGGCATCAGTTACCAGGGATAGTGGATGGCATGCTGATGGGGTAACAGAAGATCCTTCACAGTTAAAGGATAACAAATTCAGTTCGGGCGCCAGAAATTGGCCCCACAGCAGAGGGAGAGACACAACCAGTACAAATCAGAAGGACTAGAAAAGAGGCCTACAATGGAGGAACCCCAGGAGAATGTCAGGTAACATATCCTTTTCTCCCAGGCAATCTCAACCAGATATTTTTTTTTGATGCTACACCAGGGGAGGCAGACCCTCTTGACCAAACCACCCCAGGACCTAGTGATAGGACAGGGGACCAGGACAAAACAAGGGCCAGATCACACCCTTCCTATGCAGATTTATTTTGTAAACCAGTCGAGTTGGCAAAACGAAATAATGTTATACACCTTAGGTATTTGGGGGACCATGTTCCAGACAGATATTTTGTGGGTCGCATTTTAATAAAACAATCCTTGGGCTTCACGTCCTCTGAAGTGTACGCCCCAATTCATGCTCCAGAGGAGCACACTTGATTAGTTTTAGGAGACCTGAGATTCTTGAGCGTTTTGGGGTGAAACAGGACTGTTAAAACCAACCCATTATGGATGCCGTGTCAAGCGATTCCCCTTACAAAACAATCTTTCAGAGTTATAACTTTTATTCCGAAATGAAGGTGTGAACATTTCGGACCTCTTGTACTGATGTGAGAAACACTGAAGTACAGGGTACTCCAGACCCAATTTTGGATGCTGAAGGTTTTTGGAACAGGGGTTGAAAGATCAAAGTAAAGCTTGCTCAAACAGATTATGGACTTGAACATTTACCAAATTGTTTTTACATTGGTAGGGATAAGGGGTTCATATTTTACCCAGGTCAAACGAAGAAATGTTTTAAGTGTGGTTCTGTTAGACACCTTGGCTCCAATTGTAACATTCTTCAATGTACATTTTGTGGGGATACAGGGCATTCTAGTTTTCACTGTGTCAATATGCCAAAGTGTAATCCATGTGAGGAAGGGAGACAATTTTGCAGAATGCCCCTGGGCCGCACACACAGAAGCCGATTATGGCATACAAGATTTTTATGTCCATAGGGTGACCAGAATGGCTCATGAGACCTTGAGGAATCATGTCCCATTTGACTCACAACCCCAGAGAAGGCAACCAGCACACAGCCATGTAGGGGGTCCAGTGACCAAGCATCTACCCAGGAACCCTGGGGCAGATTTTGTGGTTCCAGTATCTTATGATACAGACCCCTCTATACATACACCACATTGCTCAGAGTAAGTCCCACAGACGCAGATAGAGAAGGATGGTAGAGATGCAATCCTTCCCCCCCACCTTTTGCTCAATCAGTTCCCCTCAAACCCCAGGGGGAGGGAACAAATCAGTCTTTGCCTCCAGAATGCCATGACCCAGAAGTAGTGATTGGAGTGCCACCGATTGAGGACAGATGCTCAGTTTTGCTTGTTTATGCTGGAGGGGATGACCCAGATTCAGATACTGCTTCCCTAGCCTCCTCCCAAATGGACACTGCATCTGAAACAGACTCGCGAGTAATTCCACCTAGTAAGGTTAGGAAGAAACGTTGCTTAGGACCTAGAGTAAGTACTCAGAAAAGTATGAGAAAACCCTCCTCCGTTACTTAAAACACTTCTCATTCTAGTGAACATACAGACTATGAGTTGACAATAGCTAGCTTGAATACAAACAGTATCCATTCAGAGGTAAAAATGTGAGCCACTTTTGATTTTTATTTCTGCTCAGAGGTTTGAGTGTTTCTCCAAAACACTAGATTATACACATTATATGATTTTAAGACCACCTCTGACGCATGGGTCTGGGGGAGAAGATCTTTGTTGCGGTTTGGGGATTCGTTTCTAACATAAGTCACACATATGGTAGATATTTTCCCAGGCTGGGCATACCTTTTGGATATTAAACTACAAAATAAAAATTTTCGACTCAAATGTTTATGCTCCCCAAACTAAATCAAGTAGGATTTCCCTGTAAAAACTCATATGACCATATTTGTTAACTAGTAAAAGTGTTGTTATTTGGAGGCAATTTCAGTATAAACTGAGTCACTTGAGAGGCGTTTTACTACCACGAAATTATATTGTGAGACACTTTAAATTCTCTGCTCACTCAATCTGGACTATGTGATATTTTTGCCACTTCACAGTCCCAAGCACCCCACACTTTTTTCCAAAGGAAAACATTTTTGAGGATTATTGGTTCCTCTCCCCTTCCCTACAATTTAGAGGTCCAACAGTACAGCTGGTGGCCACCTCAGATCATATTTTTACCGAGTCACCTTAAACTATAGTCACACGTCCCGGGGATCGGGGGTACTGGAAACTTAATCTTTATTAGATATCCCAGAGGTCATGGAGGGTTTCCAGGCCACTATTAAAGCTAGGAAATCAGCTCTTTTCCTGCATGACAAAGTAAGAATGGTGGGAAGACACAAAACTGGAATTCCGGTCCTTTTTTCAGTATATTGGTAGGCTGCTGGGTAGACACAGGAGTCTGGGATATTCTGAGACCAGACACATTGATAATCTTCCAGGAATGTATATTTCAGGGATTAGACATTGATTTTAGGGAATTTCAGGATTTAAAGTCTAAACTCACCAAGCTACAGTATGATCGGATGTCCTCACTTAGGCAGGAACAAAGGTTTGGCATGCATGGTACACAAGCCCATACTAACCCCTTTGATTATTGTATGGCCTCTAGAAATCAAAAGGATATTTGAAAACTTAAGACCATATCAGGAGAACTGCTTCATCACAAATGACACATTTTGAAAGAAACTGGGAAGCATTAAGAGACTTTGTTCTCCGCTGACCCTCAACTCACAGACGCATTTTGAAATGGTTGGAAACTTGTCCATTAAGAACAGTTACTAAATAGTTTTTTTCAAGCTGTTGAACCCTGTTTCTCCACTAGAGGTCCTAGAGGCTATATCCCATTCACCAGTGGGGAAAGCCCCGGGATACAATGGTCTTCCAAATGAGTTATATAAAATGTTAGTCCCCTTTTAACAGAAGATATGTCCAGCCTTTTTTCCCCCCCAGATAGTTTACAGGCAAATCCTTATCCACTAGTATGTATACGGACTTAGTGGTCTTAACATATAAACAAGGAGATAGGGAATCATCATTGCAAAACTGGAGACACATTACTCTCCTCAGTGATTACAAGCTTCTCACAAAAATTTTGAGTAAACGCCCTTCTGCCTGTTTGGAAGACATTATCCATCCTACGCAGTTTTGTTCTGTCCCAGGAAGGACTACAACTGATGGCCTTATTTTGCTAAGGGAGATCTTTTCCAGGGGAACTTATGGGTTTCATGTTTAGTTTAGACCAAAAGAAAGCATTTGACAAACAATTTAAAAGTTTGCTCACCCCCACCCTATATAAGGCCTATCGGGCAATCCAAGGAGGAGAAACCTCCCCCACCACCATCTTGGCAGTACGCCACAACAGCTGCAACACCCAGCCTCATATAGACCCATATCAATGCTAAACCTGGATTATTTATTTAGTTTTTGTTTACCGGGTAGGTGCACTAGCCATAAAATGACTATTTTCAGGCACGACCCGGGAGAGTACAACATGTAACACAGAAAACAATGTGGCGATACATAAGTATGGTCATACAAAATAGAGAAATCAGCACAACGATGCTATACAAAGTATATCAAGTTGGAGTACACATTAAGGGAAGTAAAAGAATGCATCATGACTGCAACAATTTAGCATAACAGTAAGAGTAATAATCAGAGGCAGCACTATTATAATAAATGCAGAAACAGAGGGCATACCCTAGAGGAGAGGAAGAGTACAAGAGAGACTACGTAGACTTTAGAGTCTCACTAAGGATTCTAGGTAGGGTCAAAGCAAGTGCAGGTGTCAGCAAGGTGTAGATAGCGTCTGTATTCATTTTTATGTTTGCTTGCACGCATGTGCAAGAAACAGTGCCGCCATCAGAGTTTTCCAGAGGTGTGTCAGCCTCTTCCAATTCAGTCAGTGTGTTTGCAAGCGCGGTCGCAGTGCTCCAATCACTGCTCCAGCCATCTATGACAGCAATTGAAAATGCAGTGGCATACAGCTGAAAGGGAGAGCTCCACTTCAGTGAGCAGAGCTCCCCCCCTCAACTGCAGCACATTGGCGTGCTCACGCGCCCCGCCCCCTCCCGCACACACTGTATAGCCGACAGGGGTGCCCAATGCCCGTTAGCTCCATACCCCAAAAAAAAACTTTCCAGGTGCCCACTTGCTTCTATGAGCCCGGGTGCCCAATCCCACATTCGGCTCCAGCCCCCAAAAACAGCCTTTAGCTGCCACACTGAGCCCACCCCAGCGTGGCAAACATCCCCAGCCTTCCTTAAAAAAAAAAACCTGTAAAAAGAATATATTTCCTCGGCGTTCTCCCAGCCCACCGCGCCCACCACTCGCACCCTGCCTCCCCACCCCCTCACCCCATACCTCACCTCCGAGTCTGGCGGATGATCTTCTGGGACCGGAACACGCCTGCACTTTTCAAAGCCGACCGCTAACTGAGGAAATGCCGTAAGCTGTATAATGTAATAGATAGGGTTTTTCAACTTTGCTGCATATCTCCGGCATTTTTGGAATTTCTGCACCAAATTTTCAACATAGGGTTTTGGGACCCCTTCTCATGAATACTGTCACTGTCATGGCGTTAATCAGGCCCGAAGGTGATTTACATGAGTCACTGCGCAAATCACCTTTCGGGACCAATTAGAAAGCGACACTGCCAGTGTTCATAAGGTGGGCTCTCAAAAGCCTATTTTGAAAATTTGGTGGAAAATTCCTAAAATGACTTACGAAAGCGCAGGCGCAGTTCCTACGCAGAAGTCAGAAGTTCGTGAATTTTCAATATTACTCTAAATTTCAACATTGCCATTTTACCACACCTCCCTTGAGCAGTACAGCTGTCATTTTTCACATCTAGCCCAAAACATGTTTCCGCCCATGTAGCGCACAATGGCGTAGTCGGTGTGTGAAATCAATGTACGGGACACATTAAGAAAATCACAGTGACACTGCTCATGATCAGAGGTCTTAAAATGGCTATGTTGAAAATTTGATGAAAAAAATTCCTAAAAATGACTTACGCGCGCACGTTGCACAGTTCCTACGAACGCTGGCAAGTTTACGAATTTGTAATATTTGCACACCAGAGTCAACAGTGCCATTTTACCCCACTTCCTTATGAGCAGTACAGCTACCATTTTTCACATCTCGCCCAAAATGGGTTTCCGCACATGTAGCGAACAATGGTACAGCCGGTGTGCAAAAACTGTTTGGGACAGATTAAGATAATCACAGTGTCATTGGTCATAAGCAGAGGTCTTAAAATGGCTATGTTGAAAATTTGGTGACAAAACTCCATAAAATGACTGTTACGAGTGAGCATTGCGCAGTTTACATGCACCCTCGTAAGTTCATGAACTTGTAATATTTTCAGTCCAGATTTTCACCAGTGGCATTTTTCCACACCTCCTTATGAACAGTACAGCTGTCATTTTCCACAACATGGCGAAAATGTGTTTCACACTTTCAGCGCAGAAATGCGTGGTCGCTGTGGAAATCATTGTTCGGACAAATAAAGAAAATCACACTGACACTGTTCATGATCGGAGGTCCCAAAATGCCTGTGTTAATCTGCTGTAAAAATCCCCAAACTAGTTACATTACGGGTGTGTGTTGCCAGTTTCTCACATGCGCTTCGTTGACTTCGTTTTAATATTTTCACAGCAGATTTTCAACATTGCCATTTTTTTTTTTTTTTTTTTTTTTTTTAACACCTCCCCATGAACAGTACCGCTGTCATTTTTCACATCCTGTCCGGAATGTGTTTTTGCACCTGTGGTGCCAAATGCTGTACTCGCTGTGCAAAAGCAGTTTTTGTCTAACAAACTGATATTGCCACTGTTCATGAGGTGGGGGTCACAAAAAAACCATGTTGAAAATTTGGAGTGAAAATACCAATGAATGCCTGAGGCGTTAGGGTTTCCTACCATAACGCCCCACCCTGTAGAGAATGACAGGCATCAGGGGTGTGACTTGGGATTCTTGCATGTAATACTCATACCATTCCACCCCCACCCACACCCTGCAGCCAGTGAGAGGCATCAAGGTGTGCCTCGGACTCTTTGGCCCCAAACTTCACCCCATTCTCCTATACTGCACCCATCTCACCGTATTTCCTGATGGAATGGGGTGCGCATAAGGGCCAAAGATCCCAAGGCACACCGTGACATGTGTCAGTGTCTGCAGGGTAGGGTGTGGTGAAATGGCGTGGTTGTCATGCCTGACGACCCAAAGGCACACCCCAATGCCTGTCACTCTCTGCAGGGTGGTGGTGGGGTTGGCTTCAGTTCAATACTTCGCTGCCATTCCTATTATGCAGCTCTGTAACTTCTACACTACCAATGCCAGCAAACATTCGGCATTGACAAATGCTCGTTAAAACTATGGTGAGACTGAGCCAAAGGTTGAGTGGGAGAGCATTCCACATCTGGGGAGCAGCGCTTTTGAGAGCCCCAGGGCCTTTAACCGTGCGACATCTCGGGACAAAGAGCAGAGATTTGTCAGATCGCCGGCAATGAGAAGAAGTTTGAGGAAGAAGAAGCTCAGCCAGCAGGGATGGGGTTTTATCCCGGATGAGACAGTCCATGACAGATCCCAGGTAATACTGTCTGCTGGCAGTGGGAGAGAGCCAGTTAAGATCGTCATAGAGAAGACAATGATTGAGTCGAGGTGGCAAAGCGACAGACATTGCTATATGTGACATCCCATTTCGCTAGGGAAGATTTATGGGCAGAAGTGAGAATAGAGGCACCATAAGTAAGAGTTAGTAACAGAATGCCACGGGCAATAGCTAGTCTCGCAGAGGGAGTAAGCATGCAGCTCGTTTTGTAAGCCACTCCTAACTTTTGAGTTTACAGATTTGCAGGAGGATTGAATATGTAGGTTAAAGTCCAGCTATGGGTCCAACAGGATATTATCAACTGTTCATGTCAATTCTGGCCCACAGATTGGAAGATTTACTCCCAGAATTAATCGACCCAGATCAGGTAGGCTTTATCAAAACTAGACAAGCCCAGGATGCAGTCAGGAGGACATACATGCTAATGGAATACTCAAACTAGAGAGATCCCAATGGTCCTTCTGGGGCTAGACGCAGAGAAGACCTTTGACAGGGTCACCTGGGAATTTCTCTGGGTGACTCAAAGTTTGGTATCCCTCCCAGTTTTATAACCCAAATTAAAAACCTCTACAAGGAACCTATGGTGTATGTAAAGGCAAATGGTTCCTTATCAAATCCAATCAGACTGTCCCAGGGTACTCGTCAGAGATGCCCAATCTCCCCGCTGCTATTTGCTCTATACCTGGAGCCACTAGCAATAGCAATAAGGTCACACCCAGAAATTCAGGGTATACAAATAGGAGAAAGGCAGAACAGGATCGATCTCTTTGCAGATCCTGCTCACCATAGTAAACCCAAAGAGTCTGGCAGTCTGGGATCATATTAAACAGTTTGGATTGGTTGCAGGCTATAAAATCAATTACCAGAAAACAGAGGTGCTTACCTTTAATTTTGCACCCTCAAACCAACTCAAAGCCAAATACCCCTTCAAATAGTCAATTCATGATAAGATATCTAGGGATCAAGTTAGCTAAAAAATTAGAAGTGCTAGATCTCATTAATTATGAGCACCTCACTAAACAACTTATGAAGGATCTCTCCAGATGGACAAAGATGCCACTAAGCTTTACATAGAAACATAGAAACATAGAAGTTGACGGCAGATAAGGACCGCAAGGCCCATCCAGTCTGCCCATTTCTTTTTCTACCTTATAAATGTGCCACCGGCCTTTGCTCTGTCAGTGGCCTATCTATTCATAGTCATTTGTATTGCTCCCTTATGCCTATCCCATGCCTGTTTGAAGCCCTGCACTGTATTCATAGCCACCACTTCTTGTGGTAAGCCATTCCATGCATCCACCCCCTTTCTGTGAAAAGAATTTCCTCACATTCCCCTTAATCTGCCTCCCTCTAATCTCATGCTGTGTCCTCTTGTCCTGCTATTTTTCTTATATTTAAACATGTTAGACTCTTTCACCTTGTTTATGCCCTTAAGGTGTTTGAATGCCTCGATCATATCACCTCTCTCCCTCCTTTGCTCAAGGGTATACATATTGAGCTCAGTTAATCTGTCCTCATATGTCTTCTGATGCAGTCCCTGCACCATTTTGGTTGCCCTTCTCTGGACTGCCTCAATTTGGTTAATGTCCTTGTGAAGGTGTGGCCTCCAATACTGCACGCAGTACTCCAGATGGGGCCTAACCAGTGTCTTGTACAGAGGGATTAATACCTCCCTCTTACGACTTGTGATACCCCTACTAATACACCCTAACACCCCCTAGCCTTACCTACTGCTTTAGAGGTCTGCTTGGATGATTTTAGGTCATCAGTGATGATGATGCCCAAGTCTCTTTCTTCCTTTGTGACTGCTAGCAACTCCCCTCCCAGCCTATAGGTGGCTTCAGGGTTTCTCTTCCCTGTGCGCATGATTTTGCACTTCTTTGCATTAAATCCCAGTTGCCACTCTTCTGACCATTCTGCTAGTTTATCCAGATCTCTTCTCATTCTGCTCACACCATCTGGATCATCTACTGTGTTGCAGATCTTGGTGTCATCTGCAAACAGAAAAGCCTTACCCTCTGGTCCATCTGCAAGGTCACTAATGAAGATGTTGAAGAGGACTGGCTCCAGGACTGATCCCTGAGGTACCCCACTTGTGACTTGCATCTCTTCTGACTTTATACCATTTACCACCACTCTCTGTTTTCTGCCCGCTCAACCAGTTTGCCACCCAGCTGATCAACTTCTGACCCACCCGAGCCTACCCAGCTTATTTATCAATCTTCTATGTGGAACAGTGTCAAAAGCTTTGCTGAAGTCAAGGTAGGTGACATCAACTGCTCCCCTTGGTACACCACTCTGGTTACCAGTCAAAGAAATCTATGAGATTAGTTTGACAGGACCTTCCTTTGTAAACCCATGCTGTCTTGGATCCTGTGCCCTGTGGATTCCAGGTGTTGCACTAGCCTTTCCTTAAGGTGCCTCCATAATCTTGCCCACTACTGAGGTAAGACTGACCGGTCTGTGGTTCCCGCCTCATCCCTGCTACCACTCTTGTGGGCGGGATCACATAAACCCTTCTCCAGTCTTCTGGGACCTCTCCTGTGCTCAGAGACTCACTAAACAATTCTGCTAATGGCTCTGCTAGTTCCTCCTTTAGCTCCTTAAGTACCCTGGGATGTATGCCACCAGGTCCCATTGCCTTATCCACCCTGGGCTTAGCAAGCTCTTGTAGGACCCTTTCTTTTGTGAAGGGAGTAGTGCTCACCTCCCTCCCCTGTGTCCATGATGCTGAGCTGTGGGCCCTGCCCTGCCTTCTCGTCCAGTAAATCACGGACAAAAGTATCTATTTAGGATAGATGCCTTTACAGGGTCCTCCTCCTCCTCACATGCTCCCTTTTTCTCCATTAAGCTTAGCAATACCCCTCTGGACTTTCTCCTTTCACTAATGTATCTATAGAAAGTCTTGTCACCTTCTTTACTGTTCGTGCTAGTGTTTCCTCAGTTTGGGACTTTGCCTGCCTTACTGCCTTACCTGCTTCCCTTAGGGCAGTTTGGTATGCCTCCTATCTTCATCCCGCTGTGTTCCTTATATTTCCTGAAGGCCAGCCTTTTGGCTCTGACCTTTTCTGCTACTGTATTTGAAAACCAAAGTGGTTTCCTTCTTTTGCACTTCCTTTTCTGTCTAACACAATGGGATGTTGCTTCAAGTATTGCATCCTTAATGCTTGCCCTTTGCTGTACCCCTCACCTGTGTTTCTTTTTGCCAGGGCTAGCTTAACTCTGTTGGCCATCTTATCAAAGTCAGCTCCTCTGAAGTCCCATATTTTTGCCTTGGAATGGGATGATTTAGATGTAGTAGCCAAATTGAACCATACCATGTGATGGTCACTGGCTCCCAGGTGACCTACCTGGAGATCTGTGATCCCTTCTTTGTTAGTCAGTACTAGATCTAGGATAGCCCTGTCTCTTGTGGGTTGCTGTACCAGTTTGAGGCCCTCCCCCTGCAGGGAATCCACTATGAGTCTAGTTCTGGCAGATGTTCCTGCTGGTATTGACCAATCTGTATCCGGCATGTTGAAGTCTCCCATTATCAGAACCTCCCCTTTAGCTGTCATGTTTTGTATATCTTCTAACAGTAATGTGTCTATGTCTTCCCTCTGGTCTGGGGCCTGTAGACAACCCCAGTTCTTATGGCTGTCCCATTTCCTGTTTCCAGGGTGACCCACAGTTCTTCTGGCTCCTTGTGTGTATTCTGAATTTCTGTAGCTTTGATATTTTCATTGACATACAGGGCCACTCCTCCCCCCCTTTTTGCACCTCGGTCTCTTCTGAACAATACATAGCCAGGTACTGAAGTCTCCCAAGTGTGGTTACTGGTAAACCACGTCCCACTAATTGCTACCATGTCCAGTTTAGCCTCTGACATTATTGCCTGCAGGTCTGGGATCTTATTTCCCAGGCTGTGAGCATTTGTGTACATGATTTTCCATTAGCCAGATTTTGGTGTGTTAGTTGTTGGGTGAAGTTTGGCCTTATCCCCAATAGTCGTATGGGGAGACAAACCTTTTTCTTACCTGGTGATGCAAATGAGCGGCAAACATGCTGAATTCCTGTTTGACCACTAGCTGAGGGGGGGGTGTTCTTCCCATTCGACGTATGGGGTGCACCCCTCTCCCATTTAATAGTTTAAATATTCTGCAAAGACGTCAAACTTCTGCCCCAATGCACTGACTCTCTTTAGTCAGATGCAGTCCATCAAATTTAAAGAACTTTCGCTCCCAGAACTGTTGCCAGTTCCCTACAAATCTGTGTCCTTTTTCCTGGCACCAGCCCTTGAGCCACATGTTTAGCTCCCCTATCTCCCTTCTCTGACCTTCCGTCCATCTGCTCCCTCCCAGACTGGCAGGATCTCAGAGAAGGAGATGCCGACGAAATAGATGATATTGTCACCCAGCCTAGTCAGGTGTTCCTTGGTCTCCACAACTGACCGGGCTGGCGAGATCATTAGTCCCTATGTGTACTAGGACATCAATGTTTTCTCCTGCTTTGTGAACAATTTTAGCAATGTGGTCAGTGTCTCTCCATGCTGATGTACCTGGGAGACATCTGACCATCACCCTAGCTGGAGATGGCTATCAACTCCCCGAATCATGGAGTCTCCTATGATCAGAAGTTTTTTGGATTTCCTTTGTGCTTGTTTTGTTTTGGTTCCTGATTTGGGTGAGTTTTGTTGTGCTAGCTCCTGTGTCCTGCTCTGCAGTGTCTTCTGCCTCTTTATTTGATTTCGGAGATAGAGGCAGATACCTGTTTGTAGTGTTTATATGGTTTTTGGAGGTAATGTGTTGGAGAGCAGAGAGTGATGGGGCACCTGATTTGCTCCTCCTAACCACCTGCCAACCTCCTGGACCAACTACCCTCTGCGGTCGAGGTTTTTCTGTTGGATGCTGGGGAAATGGCGGGTGGTTCTTATAATGTATTTCCTCTTCAATATGAAATTTGAGGCGTGCAATCTCTGCCCATTTATAAACAGAATAGATGTCAAAACAAAATATCCTTCCTCGTACACTATTCCTAATTCAGACCCCTCCTAACACTCCAGACAGGCATTATCACACGTGGAATAAAACATCTAGGTTAATCTGGAGGGGTAAACCCCCTAGACTTTGCTACACAATCCTGTAGCTCCCTAGAGAGCTGTGGGGGGTTGCTCTCCCAAACTACGAGCAATATGTTTTAGCTTCTCAGATAAGAACGGTCCTGAATTGGTTGAACCATGCATATCAAATGCATTGGAAACAAACAGAACAAGATATAAATCAACATCATACCCTATACAAGCTAGCTTTAGGAAAACTTATAGAAAAGAAAACCTTACAAACTTTCCCACAGCATACTAGGGATATCCTGAAAGGATGGGACACTATGAAAAGACAGTACATGACTAAAACCCAGAGGCTCTTTATAACAGCTCTCACAGCAGACCCAGATCTGCCGCCAAATAAAATGGCAATGAGGGTCCTTAAGTGGGCTCAAAATGGGATCCTGTCAGTTTCCTAACTAGTTGGGCCTAAAGATTCACACTCTTGTGACCCTACAGGACACAAAATCTACCACAAAATCTTTACAACAGTTATTTACAAATGAAAAAATTTATTCAACCCATGGAAATACAACTAGTGGAAATAGAGAACCCTTCAAAACTTATAACATTAATAAATACAGCTATTGAGGGGGAACAACTACGGTCTGAACATGTCAGTCAAACTTATGAGGCTCTTAGATATGACCTGAGAGTGTCTGCTGATCACGTATGACAAAAATGGGAAGCAGAGCTCCAAAGATCCCAACAAAAAGATAGCTAGGTGCACCCCTTCCAACCTATAAGGTCTAGTTCCACATATTGGAAGGAGTTCATTTGGAAACTGCAGGTTTGTTTTTTCCACACTTCTAAAATAGTAACACATTATGGGGGAGATAAAAAGGATAAATGCTGGAGAGAATGTGGGTCATGACAGGCAGATCAGGAGCACATACTCTGGAGTTATCCCTACTCACACAAAATTGGAAAGTTGACAAATCATAAATGGGATCTATGACAGTTCTCAGCGGCGGAATCTAACATTTATTTTAACGTTCACTCTCCGTCTGTATTGGGGAATGTAAAATAATAGGAATCTATTTTGGTACAGATGATCTGGCTCTGTAGAACTGGGAACTTTTATTACAAAATGCACAAACAAAAGTACACAGATGGAATAAGTGGAGAATGTCAAAAACAAGTGTGTCTGTGGCTAAAACATTTTTACTTAGTATGTTTCTACATATGGGAGCGGTTCCCCCTGCTGGTTAAACTGGAAACTTATATACAGTGTCTTTCAAACAAATTGTGGTAGTAGCTTAAATCTATTGAGATGTATTCTTTATCATGATTTTAAATTTGGTGGAATACGTATGGTGAATCCAATTGTTTTTTTAATTCATAATCAAAATTATTAGTCCTCAAAGTTTGTAAAATATGGGACCTTTGGGTCTGGGATTCCATCTCTCCATGGGTGCAGTCATGGGAACCTTTAGCACACATTCAGAAGCAAAAATCCTTAGCTGGGCTACCAGAATATTTTAAATCATGCTTTGGTAAGTTAAGTGTGGGGCATACAGAGACAACAGATTGAGATGGGCTCCGATAGTTTTATATAAAGCCGTTATGGACAAGCATTTTTTGGTTCCACCAGACTTGGCTTATCATCAGGGCCACTGGAAAATTGCGGGCGCAATTTTTCCGCAATTTCCCCAATTTTCACCCTTCATTGCACAAAATCCACAATTTCTTACATTTATGGAATTTTTGACTAAAATTGTATCAAAATATTTAAATTCTCAAGGAAATCTACTCAGATATGCTAACAATTTAGTGCACAGACTTGGATTTGACCAAAACAGTGTAGTGTGGGGGTGAGAAGGGGTCAAATGTGACTGCTTTCATGTGATTCCCTTCCCTGCTTTGGTTTTAAAATCCTCTGGTTATGCATATGTAGACTTGAATACTTTTAAAATATGTGTGAAAGCAGACTGTTAGAGAACTTTTTGCTGACAGAGTCTGAAACATTAGGTGTGAGAAGAGGTGCAAAGTGCCCCATTCACCTAAATGAAGCATTGACCACAATGCTTGTTTCTGAATGGTAGGGTAGATTTTCCTTGTATAAATACTTTCAATCTGAAAGGATTTTGATTCAAATGTGTCAGGAGTTTGGATGGCCTTGCTGATTTATGAAAGTGAATGTGCTTCTGAGGGGGTTGGTGACAGCGATTCCTTACATGTCAATCTGCCACAACTGCATACTCACATACAAAGCCTACAAAAAGCAAACATTTCTGAAAACATGCTGAACAGGTTAAGTATAGTTAAACATTTACCTTCAAATGGACAAAATAATTGTAACCCAAGTAAAATCACTGCAAACCGAGCAGAACAAAAGTACCATGTATTGAAAACTATTGTATGATGTAATGAAAAGCTACTGTTATGATTTGATACTTTTATCTTGTGATTTTAAAATGTACTTACAGTGCTGATTAAGAACAGTAGTTATTTTAACAAAATAAAAAATTTTCTTACTAGACCTTTATTAGGCACCCTGGTTCTGTTTATTTTTTTCTTGCACCAAAGCAAATAGTTTAAACAGGCTTCATTATTTAACATCTAGAAACTGGCAAAATATGTTGTTTCAGGATGCATTCAGCACATACCAACTGTAAATTACTGAATAAAATCTAGTAGCACTGCATGACTTAGATGTCTTGATTTTTAGAAGATATGCTACATAATGATTAATTTGCAGTGCATTTCAAAAACACACACCTTTCTTCACATCAGAAGCATTTACAAGAGGCAATACATTTATCTAAACAATTTATGTGACCAATACATGCTGCAGCAAACAATAAAATATTTATTAGGGGGCAGTGGCGATGTATAGTGAATCCCCACAATTTTCCCGCAATTTTTGCCAAAAAAGTCCCCGCATTTTCAGGTAAAATGTTCCACAATTTTCCAGTGGCCCTGCTTATCATCCAGCATACCAATATATACAAGTAGGGAACATGCAGACTTCCATGCGGATCCCAGCCTATATGCAGGATGTTTTATGGCTAGGGGCACACAAAAGATTAAATGTCAAGGGTAATCTTAAACAAAAGGCATGCAAGAGCAAGGGTGTCCAAGGCATAATTTGTGCACAGCCCCAGTTGAATCCATTTATTTTTTGACTGTCCTTATGTTAAATTTGGGGCCTATGCCTTTTCACAGTGGGTAGGAACCACTGTTAGTATTACTTGGAGAATATTCTGTTACTAGGTATTTTGCCACAGGCCTGCGGAAAATAACCATATGGACACTAATTTGATTTTGGCATGCATCAGATACCATGTTTGGCAAACACGATGTGCCTGGTCACTACAGCAGCAATTTGTCACTCCAGGAGAGTTATTTTGGAAAATACAGGCTACTATTCAGCAGATAAAATGCAAGGAACAAAAGCAAATCCCGGAAGTCCGGTTTCGTATTTATGAACTGGCTAGACACTGGGGGAGCCATTACCGTTTTGCAGGGAGAGGAATATTTTCCCTCTTCAGTGCTTTCTGTATAATTTGTGTATTAGTTTTGCTTGTATTTGCTCTTACGTTATGATTGGTATACTTCCCCTACTTCTGTAATGGGGAGTGTGGGGTGGGTGGAGGGAAGAGAATGTGTTTCTAGGTTTTTAGGTTTTGAAGTCAGTTTATTTTCTTGTATGTTTTTTTTCAATAATTTCTTTTACTTTTTGTATAAAGGAATACTAATTTTTCTGTATTTTGTGCATTAAGTGCTTACAACATTTCCCTACTCTTAGTAGACAGAGGGTCTATCGTAAGGATTTTGTGGCGGTCTCAGGGTGTAAATATGTTGCAATACTAATTTATGTTTTTCCTTTTTTTGAATTAGTATGAAGTAATACTAGTTAGCACTTTATTTTACTAGTAAACAATATTACATTCCCCACTCTTATTGGGGTGAGGTATGTTTTTTTATTTATGTCGTATCAAATTTGATTCAGTTTTGCTGTTCATGTATGCTGTAATACTTTGTTTTGCTTTTCTGTCATTTTTCTTTTATATAGACGGACTACATTTTTGTTTCAGTTTGAGTTTTGAATAAAAAATTCCCATCCTCGGTTAGTGGGGAGCGGGCTTTCTATCAAGATGAATTATTTAGGTTTAAAGCTAATGTATGATGTAATACTTATTTCTGTTTGATTTTTTTTTTTTTTTTTAATGATTTTGTATGAAATAACAGTTTTGTATGTTTTGGGTTTCGATTAAAAAATTCCCCTACTCTTTGAGAAGTGCCATGGGATATTTAACATCCACCTGAACTACCACCAGAACAGGCAGATGGGACCTCAGTTTAACATCTCATCCGAAAGACAGCACCTCAGGAGTACAGCACCCCCTCCCCCATGCTGCACTACAGTCTCAGTATTGGGGTTTAACCCAAGTGCCTGGTGTGGGGATAGAACGCACAGCCTTCTGATCTCCCAGGCAAGTGTGCTACCTGCTGAGCCACTGACATGGCCATAATGATAGTATTGGGGCATAAAGGTTATAAATTTGGGGGCGCAAAATATGAAGGATTCTGCAAAGCAAAATTTAGAAAAGGCTTACTTTATGGAAGAAAGGTCAATTATATTTATTGCTCAAAGTTTATTCCATCCTTGTAAATGCATACTATTTTTTTTTTACATTCGCCATGCGCATGTGCGTGGAGCGAACATCTTGCTACGATGGTGCCTTTTGAGGGGTGTAACACGGTCTAATGCAGAGCAGTGTTTAAAGGGAGAGTCAGCACCCCAGCAATCAGTCAGGCTGATGACAGGAGTTTTGGCTTGCTGGGTGGAGACTGCATGCACTTTAAAACAGCCGACCCAATCCTGGGTCAGCTCCTTCCTTTGATCTAGGCAGCAGAGCACATCTGTCTCATCAGCCTGGAATTTATTTTATTTTATTATTACTACTTTGTGTGCCCCCTGGAACAGTCAATCTCCGACCTGGTCATGGACCCCCTTGCCTCCACCTCCGCCTATTGCCTATACTCCCCAGTCACTCCTGGCTTGCCCCCTAGAGGCCGGGGGTCGACGCTGGTAACTAGTGGGGGAGCTGGCAGCGGAGGCTAATCGAGGCCTGGGGCAGGTCCTCATGGAGATGGCCGGGGACACCAAAGCCCCCCCCCCCCCGTAACATGGGCAGGGACATGCAATGACGCCAGCATTCGCCCCGCCCCTGAGGATTCTACTTGGCATCAGTGCGTAGTGGAACACCCAGCCTCCACTGGGTGTCGCCACTGCACCAAACACTCAGTCCTCCCTCCCCCGGAGAAGGAGAGTAGTCCAGGGACGCTCAATCCTTCTCCCTGGCCGGCCTCCGACGACCTGGATCTGTTCCCGAATCCGGGTTGCGGTGTCGCGAAAGAAATCCCTACCGCTGCGCCAACAGGCCGGCTAACCTGGAATTTCAAACATGCAGGGACTCAGGCCAGCTAAAATAGAAAAACATCTCTGCACGTCTCTCTCTTTCTCGGGACTAGGTGGCACAAGACCTTGCAATCATTCTGGATGCAAGACATGTGGACACATTTTAACTTCACATTTTCTCAACACCCCCCTAAAACAGGCAATTCAACATGCAGGGAAATTAAACATGTACATCCTGGAACGCTGCTTATATTTAATGCAAGAAATGTCCAAAAAACAGATTATGTGGGGGAGACGGGACAACCTCTTCGAACCAGTATGAACTTGCACAGAAATTTGAACTGAAGACTGAAAAACCTCTGGGACAATATTTCTCAGTCCGATCACCCCATCTCAGACTTATCTGTCCGTTTATCAAACGGCATTTCAAAACTACACAACAAAGACGAGCATATGAGCTCAAACTGCATTTTTTTTCTGAATATGGTACAGGAGGGCATGAATATGAACAGGTTACTCACCTGTAACAGTAATACTAGGAGAGGTATATGATGTTCATCCACACTTCCTAGCAGTTCCTTTTAAGACTTGCCAGAAATGTCTAAGCAGGCTCCTACCACCCCCGTCGGGTGGCAACTCCCTCGGCTATGCCCCATGATGCAAGATCTTCCTTTCCACTGGAAGCCGGTTCCTTCCTTAACACTCTCATGCTGAGTAGGCCCTCACAACCTAAATCTTCAGATTTCCTAAAAAGTTTACAACTTTGTGTCTTCAGCTCGATCTCAGATTGCTATCGCGATGAATGTTAAGTCTGCTCCCGGGTTCCGCTGGTGCCCTAGCAGGCAGATGTCCCAAACTGATCCGCACTCCACGTGCGTGTATCGCCTGGGGCATGAGCACGACCCCCAGGCTTGCGATTTCTGTTGCTCATTTCATTCAACTATTAGAGGACCATCTAGCCTGGCTCAAGTTAGGCTGACCGAGCAAACAGAATCAGCTGGTCAAATCCAAGGATGGCCGTGGGGTGGTCTCCACGGCTGCAGGGTCCGCTGAAAAGTTTGCGGCTTCCGAGGAAGCAGAGGCCCAGGCTGCTTAACACTCCTTTTCAGCTTTGGCCTTCGTGCCACTCCAGCTGGGTTCTACATTGACAGGGGTCCTTCAAAGAACTGTGCCAGTCCCTGCCGACCCTCAGGGCACAAATCTTAAGTCGAAAGAGTCCAAAAAATGCTCTTAGACGTTCGAGGTACTGGGAGCATTCTCTGTTGAGAGCGTCCAATTACCACGCTTCTCCGGATCAGACTTTGGTAGAATCCTCGACCCAGACAGCCACCTCCACGGTAACCTCTTCAAGCCACTTGGCAGAGATGCTGGTTGATCTTTCAGCAGAGATTTTCCTCCAGCCAGTTGTCAACTGAAGAGGTAGCTGCTTCCTTATCCAAGACTCTGGTCCAGAGGGAGGGACGATCAGTTTGCTAACCCTCCACCACTACTCTCCGACCAAGACCCAGAGAACCCTCAGCGCTCGCCGACTCCATCTCAGCCCCGCCATCGGTCCCCCCAGTGGTCGAGGTCTCAGTCATCATCTTGTTGGTCGAGCAGTTCAAACAAGCAGTGTTCCCTATCTCTGCACCATAGGAAGCAGCACCACCGCTACTCTTCATCCTTGTCCTCATCAGGTGAGAAGAGGCTTCAGCATAAACTGTGTTGACGTTACGAGGATCTCATGTGGCAACAGCTGGTGCTCAACAGCAGTAAGCCGGTTCCGGCTACTACGCCAGCCGTCACCTGGCTTTCGCCTCATCGGCTCACATCCCAGACTCAGGAGCTTCCCAAGGCAGTCCTGGCTCTGCCAACCCCCAGCGTCTCCACAGCTTCCTGTGGAGCCACCACCTGCCCAGCCGAAGGTCGGCGCTCCAACCATGGAGTCCCAACTGGCCAAGAGACTTCTCTATTGGCTATCTGTCAATCATCCCTGATCGTCCAGAGGGTCAGCAGGCAGTCAACCCCTCTGACTACACCTCAGAGTTGGAGGGTTCCTCCTTGCACTCCCATCCGGACGAAGTGGAGTCTGTGGGGGAAAATGGACGGACGAAGGCCCTACCTCTTTTTTGGGCATTCTCCACCCGATCCAAGTCCACCGGCATGAAAATGGAGTCCATCCAGAAATGGGCTAGTTACCTGTTGACCGAGATCATCGACCAGGGAGATACTCGAGGTTTTCCTGGTGGCAGAGGCCATTCTCGGCCCTGCGCTGGAGCTCTGGCAGTGCCTCACTTCTTGCCCTGCGCCTTCTGCTGGGATGGCATACGAATATGCAGTACCTACTGGCTGTTCCCTCTCGGGATTCACAAAACACCCCTCGGCTGAGGAGCTGGTGGCAGATTCTGTGTTTAGCTGCTACAGTAATACCGGGGATGCTGACAGGCCACCCGACAGAGTCCAAAAAGTTGGACCATGCGGCGAAAAAGGTCTATGCCACCTCCTCGTTTGGTCTTTGCCAAGCAAGCCTGGCTCTCCATGAGGCCCACTTCTATGCCCTGCTGTGCACCCTGGATAAGGTGCTTCATCTACCGGCAGACCTCCAGACCACGGTCAAAAAGGTCCAGGGCTGGGCTGCTGCAGAAAGTACGGTTATGTAAGAACTTACTGTAACAGTAGATCTTGAGAGAGGCTCTTGCAGTAGGCAATTACTTGTAGGACTGCGCCCCCTGGCATCAGGACCAAACGGAAACATTAGCTAGCAGTGTCTGATGGGAGAATGCCCACCCAACGTCACGTGACAGATGTCAGCATGACACTATATAGGGGGTGGTCCCCACGTCTGCCCTCCAGTTCTCCTGCCGGAGACCTCCTAGGAGTATGACAGGAGAATGATAAAGAGGCTCCTGGAACCAAGAAAGGCTCAAGGAAAGGGAGCTACAGACTAAAGGGGGAAGGATGGAGGGAAAAAAGTTACCTACTGCAAAAGCTTCTCGAAAATCTACTATTACAGTAAGTTCTTACATAACTATACTATCTTAGAGAGGGCTGTTGCAGTAGCCAGTTACTTGTAGGACTGAGTCCCAAGCAGTAAGAGTCAGAGGGACAGGAAAAATACGGGAGGCTGGAAGAAACTTGCTGAAAAGCAGTAAAGGCTTTAGGATAGGAGTCCCCGGAGGACAGCAAGTCCAAAACCAGCCCTGTACCTAGAGGAGATGTCCAAAACGTAGTGTTGAGTGAAAGTGTGGACAGAACTCCCAAGTGGCAGCCGTGCAAAATTTCCACGGTTGACATTTCTGAAACAGGCTGTGGAGGCAGCTATGCCCCTGGTAGAATGTCCATGAACCTGCCCAGGAAGGACTTTACCATACTTATGGTAACAAAATCCAATGCAGTCAGCCAGCCATTTGTAAAGGCACGGTTTAAAAACTGCCACGCCTTCTCGCTTGGGTGTGAAACAAAAAGTTGGTCCATTTTTCTGACATCTTTTGTCTTGTTAGTGTAAAATTCTGTGAATGTCTTAATGTATGCAAAATTGCGCCCCCCCCACATGCTCAGGGTAATATACCTGCAGTTGAGACCGATTCAAGGTAGTCTCAGACAACTTTTGGGAGAAAGTTAGGATTAGTGCACAGAGCCACCTGGTCTCAAAAAACAAATAAGGCTCCTTACACATCAGGGCCTAAAGCTCAGAAATCCTTCAAGCAGAAGTAACAGCAACTAAAAAGAGCGCTTTCCAGGACAAAAAGCACATGTCACATGTGCTTGCCAGTTCAAAAGGAGGCAAAATCAATTTCTCCAAAACAAAGTTGCGGTCCCACAGTGGAGGAAGAGGGGGAGGTGCCTAATCCAATTAACAGAAGCACTCTGGATTGGGGGGGATCGATCCCTCACAGAAAGGGTTCTGAAAGAACTCCTAAAACTGAAGGTGGACAAAGCAATGGGGCCTGATGGAATTCACCCCAGAATTCTAAAAGAATTAAGCAGAGAACTAGTGACATCACTGACTACCCTTTTTAACAAATCATGGGAGGATGGTGTGGTACCAGAGCACTGGAGGAAGGCGGATGTGATTCCCTTCACAAAAGGGAGAGCAAGACAGAGGCAGGAAACTACAGACCTGTCAGTTTGACCTCTGTGGTAGGGAAAGTGATGGAATCACTTCTGAAGGAAAGAACAGTTGAGTACCAGTGGGGCACAGGACCCAAGGCAACATGGGTTCACAGCGGGAAGGTCATGTCAGATGAATCTGATTTCTTTGACTGGGTAACCAAAGTAGTAGACCAGGGAGGGGCTATGGATATGGACTACCTAGACGTCAGCAAGGCATCCGACAGTCCCACACAAAAGATTAATAGTCAAATTAACCAGCCTGGGAGTGGGTCCCAGGGTGGTAGCCTGGGTAAAACACTGGCTGGACAACAGGACACAGAAGGCAATTGTAAATGGAGTCCACTCTGAAGAAAGGGGTTACCAGTGGGGTACCACAGGGTTCAGTACTGGGTTGTCCTTTTTAATGTCTTTATAAGTGGCATTGCAGAGGGACTAGAAGAAAAAGTATGCCTCTTTGCAGATGACAAAGATCTGCAACGGGACTGATACACAAGGAGGCGTGGAAAGGATGAAAAGGGACTTGGTAAGGTTGGAGCAATGGTCATAAGTATGGCAGCTTGGATTCAATGCCAAGAAGTGCAAAATAATGCACCTGGGAAACAAAAACCCTGGGGAAGATTACACAGTTGGGGGGAGAGAAGGTAGTAACACCACCACAAATGGAAAGGGATCTGGGGGTAATCATAGATGACCTTAAGGTCGGCAAGCAATGTGAGAAGGCAGTAGGGAGGCCGGGGGGAATACTGGGATGTATAGGGAGAGGCATCACCAGCAGAAAACAGGAAGTTGTTATCCCCTTGTACAGACAGTTGGCGAGACCCCATCTGGAGTACTGCGTCCAGTCCTGGAGACCCCATCTCCGCAAGGACAGACAGGATGGAGTCAGTCCAGAGGAGAGCAACTAAAATGGTGCAGGGTCTGCAAGAGAAGCCATACGAGGAGAGACTAAAGGAGTTTAATATGTGATCCTTTGAGGAAAGGGGGAGGAGGAGAACATGATAGAAACGTAAGTACCTCAGTGGAATCAACAAAGTCCAAGAGGGTAGCATCTTTCAGAAAAGATGTGTAAGAACAAGGGAACAATTTGAAGTAGAGGGGGGACGGCTCAGGGGCAATGTGAGGAAGCATTTTTTCAAGAGGGTGGTGGACGCATGGAACAGCTTTCCTGAGGAGGTTGTGGGGTCTAAAACTGTGGGAGAATTCAAGAATGCATGGGACAGACATAAGGCAATTTTTGTTGGGGGGTAGGAAGAAATATGCTGTTGGTTAAACAGGATCTGCAGCTTATCCTGTAGGTAGGCCAAGCGGTCATCATCTGCCATCAAAGTCTGTTTCTATGCACTCGGGGTTTCAAATGCAGAATTCTTTAAGAAGGTTTTAGAAATCTCGGTTTTGCCCTCCACTAAAACATGGTAGGCAGAAATGGCCACCAGATGCACCTTCAGCGGTGAATAGCTAAAGCTCAGGTCAGATAGGTGAAGAAGGTACTCCGTGACCTGAAGAACTGGACATGAAAACGGTTCCCAACCCTCTGAGGTGGCCCAGATGGAGAAGCGCTTCCATTTCATGGCGTATGTAGTTCTGGTAGAAGGCTTTCTGGCCTTTACCAAAACCTGAGCCACCCTAAGGGAAACTCCAAATCTGGAAGCAACGATGTCTTGAGGAGCCACACGTGAAGGTGAAGGGACTTCAAGCCAAGATGGACTAGCGAGCCCCTTTCCTGGGTCAGGAGATCGTGACAAAGCGACACAAGAACCAGAGGCTACACTGCCAGCTGCTGAAGCAGCAGAAACCATATTTGTCGAGGCCAAAAAAGGGATGATCAGGATCATTTGAGCTCCTTCTGTCTGAAGCTTGATCAGCACTCTGTAAAACTGGGAAGGGAGAAAGGCGTACAGAAACCTCCCTGTCCAACAAAGTGACAGCGCATCTTGCCAGAAAGCACCATGCACAGGATCGAGCGAGCAAAACTTGGGAAGTTTTTCAATTTCTGGGGCTGCAAACATCCACATCTGGACGACCCCACAGGTTGAAGATGTGATATACTACCTCCTGCTTTAGCTCCCACTTGTGCATGCTCACCTGGTGAAACGGAGACCGTCTGTGAGGACATTCTGCACGCCTGGAACATGAACTGCCAGGAGGTGAACCCTGTGCAGGACGGACAGCCCTATTTCAGACCCTCAACACTTCCCTGCACAGAGGATAGAAAATACAGGTTACTCACCTGTAACAGGAGTTCTAGGAATGGTATATGTTGTTCATCCACACTGTCTGGCAGGTTCCTTGCCGCTTTGAATCTTGCCGGAAGGTCTTCAAGCTGGCTCCTCCCACCCACCCAGGTGGTAAAACTCTCGGCTCCACCCCATGACACCACGTCTAGCCCGCTGGAAGCCAGGTTGTGCATCAAAGCCGGTGAGGCCAGGGGGGTCGTGTGGATGAACATACACCATTCCTAGAACTCCTGTTACAGGTGAGTAACCTGTATTTCAAGGGACATGGATATGTTGTTCATCCACACTGTCTGGCAGACTCCTAGCAGTTCTCCAGGAGGAGGGAGGCAAAGGCGCACACCCCCTACTTAGGGAATGAAGACTGGAGAACAGAGGCCCCAAAACCAGCATCCCGACATGACTCAAGGTCAATGTGGTAGTGGGTAATGAAGGTGTGTGCTGACTTCCAGGTAGCAGCCCTGCAGATTTCCTGGATAGGGACATCCCTGGAAGCAGCCACCGATGCAGCAGTATGGCAGGTAGAATGAGCTCTTATCCCTCTGGGAGGCTCCATGCCCACAAATCTATAGCAGAGATCTATGCAGGAAGTGACCCACCTGCCTATCGTCCGCTTGGCTGCAGGTCTGCCAGGTGCGGCTTCAGCGTAGGTGACAAACAGCTGGCGAACCTCTCCCCGAACTTCAGCCGTCCGCTCCTTGTAATAAGAGAGCGCTCTTCTAGGGTCCAAAGTATGGAGCCTATATTCGACCTCCCAGGTGTGATTGGGGTAGAACACCGGCAGAGTCAACACCTGGTTATGGTGAAACTCAGACACCACCTTCGGAAGGAATTTCGGGTGGGGGCGAAGGACAACCTTGTCCCTGTGGAAGACCAGATAAGGAGACTCGACGAAAAGCGCCTGGAGCTCTTCCATTCTTCTGGCTGACGTGATAGCCACCAAGAAGGCGGTCTTCCACAACAGGTGAGAAATGTCACACCTGTGCATTGGTTCGAATGGCTTGCCCATGAGCTTAGCCAATACCAGCAGTAGATCCCACAGAGGTGGAGGTTCTCACACCGGAGGGGATATGTGATCAAGGGAAGGCCTTTGAAAAAGCGTCCAACCACCTTCTCCTGCGCCACCGACTGCTTGCCGGCCTGCGCCCGGTAAGCAGAGATGGCTGCCAGGTGCACCTTGAGGGTCGTCGACCGAAGCCCTTGCTGAGAAAGGGACCACAGGTAGTCCAGAATGCTTGCCAAGGAACAGGAGGAAGGGTCCCGGCCCTTGCCCTGACACCAAATAAAGAATCTCTTCCATTTAAAGGCGTAGCATTTCTGGGCGACTCCTTACGGGACACCTCAACAACGCTGAGGACCTCGTCGGAAAGACTCAAGGCCTGGAACTCTAGCCAGTCAGGTGCAGGGATTGAAGGTCCGGATGGAATACCTTCCCCTGGTTGACTGAGATCAGGTCCGGGCGGGCTGGAAGCCACCCCGGGAGCCTGGAGCTGAGACTGAGGAGATCTGGATACCAGAACTGGCAGGGCCAGTCTGGGGCTACCAGAATCACCTGCGCCTTGTCTCTCCTCGCCTTGAGAAGCACCTTGTGGATCAAGGGAAATGGGGGAAAGGTGTAGAAGAGGCCCGGGGTCCACGGCCTCGAGAAGGCATCCCCCTGCAGCGAGCCCTGCTGAGGGGGACAGGCATGAAACAGTCTCCGCTTCGCATTCTCCCTGGAGGCAAACAGGTCCACCTGAGGCATGCCCCAGTGGGAGAACATCTTGTACTACCTCCGGCAGGAGAGACCACTCGTGGGACGCAGCCCCTATCCAGCTTGGGGCATCGGCCAGAATACTGGAGGCTCCTGCCACATGGATGGCAAGAAGATCTGCCTCCAGGCTGTGCACGAGGGACCAAATGCGGAGAGCTTCCTTGCACAGAGGCATGGAGTGCGTCCCGCCCTGGCGGTTTAGGTAGTACATGGTCGTGGTATTGTCCATCTGGACCTGGACCACTTGACCCCGAACAAGCAGAGCGAAGGCAGTGAGGGCTAGATGGACCACTCGAAGCTCCAGCAGGTTGATGTGGCATCAGGACTCCCAAGGGGACCAGAGGCTGTGCGCTCTGTGCTCCCCCAGATGGGCACCCCAACCCATCAGAGAGGCATCGGTCGATAGAACATCGGCTCGGGGCGCATGAATGGGATGCCCTCCTGCAGATGAGCTGGAACGGTCCACCACTGGAGGGCGTTCCACATCCCCTGGGTCACTGTCACTAGCTGATCGAAGTGCTGTGACCACAGGCCCAACGGACCACACTGGTGCAGGTCACCATGAGGCCCAGGAAGTCCCAGGCAGGGTGCAACTGCCCAACCTGAAATGATTGGGCAAAGGAGGAAAGAACCTCGGTCCTGTCCGCCGGGAGCAGTGTTCTGGCTCGTAGAGTGTCGAGCTCTGCCCCGATGAATTGTATCACCTGCTTTGGCACAAGTTCCAACTTGGCCTCGGCGATGAGGCCAACTTGAGAGCAAACCTGGAGGGCCAGATCCCTGGACCACTCCAATTCCGTTCTGGAAGGGGCTGCAATCAGCCAGTCATCCAGGTAGGGGTACACTCAGACCCTTCGGCACCGCAGGAATGCAGTCACTACTGCCATGCATTTGGTGAAGACCCTGGGAGCTAGGGAAAGGCCGAAGGACACGGCCCGGAACTCGTAGAGGGATCCCTCTGCCCTGAAGCGGAGGAATCTCTGATGGGATGGACAGATTGGGATGTGAAAGAACGCATCCTGGAGATCCAGAGAACAGAACCACATGCCTCATTCCAAGGATGGAATGATCTGAGCCAGAGTGACCATCCTGAAGGTTCGAGACCAGGAACCTGTTCAGGTCGTGCAGGTCTAGAATGGGGCGCCAGCCCCCCATCCATTTCAGGACCAGAAAGTACCTGGACACAAACCCTGTGTCTGGTGGAGGATCCGCCACCTTCCTCATCACCTCCTTTTTGAGGAGCAGGGCAGTGTCGGCTGGGTGAGCCGGGCAGAGGCCTGCGGTTGTAGCCCCACTCCCCAGGGTGACGGCTCAGAAGGGCAGGGCCTGTTCGAACTCCAGAGGCAGGCCCTTTCCTACCACCTCCAACACCCAGTGGACCGTGGTGATAGTGGACCAGGCGGAAAGGAAGTGGCGGAGCCGTCCCCAGGGGGGAGTGACGAGGCTAGGGGTGACACCACTCAATCCGTCACTGGGCAGGCTTGGAGGGGCCAGCCGTGGGACCTCCTGGGCCTTTTCCTCCCTACTTCCTATTAGAGGAAGCCGCAGGCTTGGCTTTGGGATGCCAAGCGCGAGCCTGCTGGCCCTGATGCTGGTGTTGCTGGGCCGGACGTGCTGCAGGCGCAGGATGACGAAAGGACTTATGTTGCTGACGACGGCCCTTGTCCTTCTGGGCGGAGGTGACTGAGTCCAGGGCAGCGTTGGACTTTTCGATCCACTGGAGGTGGCCTTCCACTCCAGGGTCAAACAGGTCAGTCCCCAAGAAGGGGACGTCCGCCAATTTATGCTGGGTATCCACCATGAAGGTGGATATCCTTGGCCATGCTCTGCAGCGCATGGCCACTGTGGCCGCTACTGATCGGGCACAGGAGTCTCCAATGTCTAGAGCCGTTTGGAGCTGCTGCTTTGCCACCGCCCTTCCCTGATCCCGCATCTGCTTGACCATGGTCTGCAGGTCGGCTGGGAGATGAGGGATCACCTCATCCAGGGAGCCCATGAGGGCATGGGAGAAGTGTGCCATCAGCACGGCCGAACTGGCCTGGCGGAGGTCTAGGGAGGACGCAGCGTACACTTTGCGCCCGGCATAGTCCAGCTTTGGACTTCTTGTTGGGGGCTTATCCATCATCCTAGCGCTCCGGAACGCCGAAAACACTATCGGTGACCAACCTCCGCAGAGGGTGCTCCGAAAAAACGGACAAAGAGCCGGTAGGGACCGCATACTTCCTGGCCATCCTGGCCGAGGGCAGGAAGCAGACCGCTGCCAGAGCTCCAAGGCTGGGCCGACAATGGCTTCAGCCACCGGAAAAGCCTCTGTGGGTGAATCCCTTCGGTCCAGTATCTCCGTCAGGGGATACTTGGCCCGCTTGGATACATGCTCGAGCTGCATCCCAGTGGACTCCGAGATGAGCCGAAGCAGACCCATGAATGACGATGGGCTCTCGTCCATCGACTGCCCCCCGGAGGATTCCAGGTCAAGGGGCCTGGAAAACAGGGAGGAGTCGTCAGATTCCGAGGAGTCTGCGAAGAGCTGCCTGGGGCCTGAGCCACCCTCCACCTGCAGAGGATGGTCGGGAGTGAGGGTGACAGCCGGTGAGGCAGACCCTGACCCGACCGAGAGTCCTTGGTCGGTGCCCCCGACTTCAGTTGAGGAGGCGGAGGTTCCACCACAATCGGTGGGGCAGCTGGTTTTGGCCGAACAACCGGCCCAGGCTTGGGCACCTCGACAACCATGAGGGGTTGTTTCGGCCTTTTGGGTGACAGCCACTTGATGGCCGGGGAAGGCAACGGCGTCTACTTGTTCCCGGACAAAAGGAGCTGCTGCCACATTAGGTCCTCGTAGCGTCTACGCAATTTGTGCCGAAGCCTCTCCTCTTCTGAGGAGGAAGAAGAGGATGAGCAGCGCCGCTGCTTTCCTCGGTGCAGAGACAGACCGCCAATGCCAGCGGGATCGGCTGGACCGAGACGAGGTCCGAGACCCTCAGTGTTTCTGAGGGTGGGTCTGGGAGGGATCGGGGGACACCCGCTCTTCCCTTGGCTCGGGAGCCTTGACCGGGGACTCCGGCACAGGAGGCGCAGGCAAGTCCTCAGTTTCCACCGGGGGAACCGGTGACGAAAGGTTGTCTGCTTCACCAGTAGACAACCCGAGAAAAATCGACCGCGTCGACGGGTGTCTCGGCCAGCTGACCTGACACGGACACTGAAGCCAGCAGCCTTAGCCGCAACCTCGACCGAAGTAGAGTGTCGACTGTCTGGGGAAGGGGACCCTCCCGCTCCCACGAACGTCGACGGTGGGACTTACCCTTCGAGTCCTTTTTCGACCGAGAAGAGTGTCCCGATGGCCCCTCTCCCTTTGTGGAAAGGGATTGGCAAAGCTCCTTAAAAGAAGCTGTGTAGGAGGATCCCAGAGAGAGCGGGATAAATGCCGCGATCGAGGAAGATGAGGAGGATGCGGCCTGGGCCGCCTCCTCCTCGAGGGTGATCATCTGCTCGAGTTGCTCAGCCAAGCCAGCCACCGCCCAACAGGCCTCCTTTGACTTCACCGGTAGGTAGCGCTTCTCGGGGCGCCCAAGCTGTAACCGGGCAGCGCGGTCCTCCAGGACGTTGGCCGAAAACTATCAACATAACTCACAGGCCTGCAGGTCGTGGCCAAGGTAGTAGACTCACGTGGAGTGCGGGTCCGTCCTGGACATCTGCCTGCATGGGCACCGCTGAAAACTGGGAGTCTATTTGTCCATCGCAGCCGCGAAGGAGTAATTAGACCAAAGTCTTGAAAACTTTATTATTATTTTCGGGCGAACCGAAGAATTAGGATCCAGTCTCTACGCAGAGTGTTAAGGAGGGAACCTGAGCTTCCAAGTGGTAAGGAAGATCTGGCCAAGGGGCGGAGCAGAGTTTTACCACCGGGTGGGTGGGAGGGAGGAGCCAGCTTGAAGACCTTCCGCAAGATTTAAAGTGGCAAGGAACCTGTCAGACAGTGTGGATGAACACCATATCCATGTCCCTAGAACATAGGATTTTACTGCAGATAAGGACTGCTTGGCCCACCTAGTCTGCCCATTTTCCTATCTAACGGATAAGCTGCAGATCCTAATTAACCAACAGCCTACTTCCTACTACCCCCCACTAGAATTGCTTTATGTCTGTCCCATGCATTCTTGAATTCCCCCACTGTTTTTGACTCTACAACCTCCTCAAGAAGGCTGTTCTATGCATCCACAACCCTCTGAAGAAATACTTCCTCACATTACCTCTGAGCCGTCCCCCCTCTATCTTCAAATTGTGCCCTCTTGTTCTTGCACATCTCTTTCTGAAAGATGCGACCCTCTTTGAGGTATTTTGAAGTTTCTATCATGTCCCCACTCTCCCTCCTTTCCTCGAGGCTATACATCTTAAGCTCCTTTAGTCTTTCTTCATGTGTTTTCTGGGGCAGACCCTGCACCATTTTGGTTGCCCTCCTCTGGACAGCCTCCACCCTATGTCTTTTCGGAGATGGGGTCTCCAGAACTGTACACACTACTCCAGATGTGGTCTTACCAACTGTGTACAGAGGAACAACAACTTTGTTTTCTACTGGTGATGCCTCTCCCTATGCATCCCAGTATCCCCCCAGCCCTCCTTACTGCCTTCTCACATTGCTGGCCCACCTTTAGGTAATGACTACCCCCAGGTCCCTTTCCATTTTTTTTGTCGTCAGTATCTCACCCCCCATTGTGTACTCTTCCCCTGGGTTTCTGCTTCCCAGGTGCATTACTCTGCACTTCTTTGCGTTGAATCTAAGCTGCCATAAATTTGACCATTCCTCCAACCCTGTGAAGTCCCTTTTCATCCTTTCCACCCCACCCTGTGTATCAACCCTGTTGCAGATCTGGGTGTCATTTGCAAAGAGACATACTTTCCCTTCCAGTCCCTCTGCAACGTCACTTAGATATTAAAAAGGACCAGCCCCAGTACTGAACCCTGTGGTACCCCACTAGTAACCCCCCCCTTTCTTCACTGTGGACTCCATTTATTATTACCCGCTGTGTCCTGTTGTCCAGCCAGTGTTTTACCCAGGCTACCACCCTGGGACCCACTCCTAGGCTGGCTAATTTGTTTATTAATCTTTTGTGTGGGACTGTGTCAAATGCCTTACTAAAGTCTACGTAGGCCATGTCCACAGCCCCTCCCTGGTCTACTACTTTGGTCACCCAGTCAAAGAAATCAATCAGTCCGACATGATCTTCCCGCTGTGAATCCATGCTGCCTTGGGTCCTGTGCCCCACTGTCCTCTAGGTACTCTATTTCCTTCAGAAGTGATTCCATCATTTTCCCTAACACTGAGGTCAAACTGACAGGTCTGTAGTTTCCTGCCTCTGTCTTGCTCCCACTTTTGTGAAGGGGAATCACACCCGCCCTCCTCCAGTCCTCAGGTACTACCCCATCCTCCCATGATTTATTAAAAACGGTAGTCAGTGGTGTTACTAGTTCTTCCCTTAGTTCTTTTAGAATTCTGGGGTGAATCCCATCAGACCCCATTGCTTTATCCACCTTCAGTTTTAAGAGTTCTTTCAGAACCCTTTCTTCTGTGAAAGGACTAATATCAACCCCGCATCCAGAGTGCTTCTATTGACTGGATTAGGCATCTCCCCCTGCTTTTCCACTGTGAATACTGAGCAGAAGTATTCGTTCAGTATCCCTGCTTTTTCACTGTCGCTCTCTGCCCGACCATGTTCCTCTTTATTCAGTCTCAGTATCCCTGCCTTAGTCTTTCTTTGCTCCCTAATGTACCTATAAAAGGTTTTATCCCTTTCTTAACAGAGTTGGCTATCTTTTCCTTGGTTTGAGCCTTTGCTATTCTGACTGCCTTCCCCGCTTCCTTCTGCTTTAACTGGTACAGTTTTCTGTCCTGCTCCTTTTGTGTTTCCTTATACTTCCTGAATGCTCTCTTTTTCCCCCCCCTTACCTTCCCCGCCACTTCTTTTGAGAATTAGTGTCTTTCTTTCATTTTGATTTTGTTCATTTGCTTCACACAAAGGCTTGTTGCCTCTATGATGGCAGTTTTGATGTTTTCCCATTGTTGCTCCACCCCACCTTCTTGCCCGTTTGCTAGTGCTTTTCTGAGGCACTCCCATTTTGACAAAAATCAGTCCTCCTTAAGTCCAGTACCTTCACTTTTGTGTGGCTGGACTCTACAGCTAAGTTTATCGTGAACCACACTGTTGGTTGTTTGTTCCCAGATGGCTACCCACTTCAAGATCAGAGATCCTCTCTCCATCCCCACTTGAGAGTACCAGTTCTAAGACTGCTCCCTCCAGAGTGGGTTTCATAAGTAGCTGTCTGAGGCATGCCCCCTGTAGGGCACAGAGAATGGCCCTGCTCTTGGATGTGGCTGCAGCAAAGGTGCTCCACTTAACATCTGGCATGTTCAGATCCCCCATCAGCAACAGCTCCCCTTTTTCTGCCATCCCAAGGATGCCTCCTATCATTTCCTTGTCCATTTCCTTCCCCTGAGACAGGGGTCTGTCTACAACCCCTGTGCGGATTGTGGAGCCATTTCCAGTCTCCAGGGTGACCCACAGTTCCTCCTCTCCTCCCTGTTTACCCGTTCGTTCTGTTGCTTTTAGCCCTTCCCTTACATACAGAACTACTCCTCTTCCTTCCCTGTCCCTCCTGTAGATTGTGTACAAGCGGGTGCCCCCCCCTGCTTGATGTACCACACTACGCACTTGTCCGACTGGAACAGTATACCCTGTTGAAGCAGGAGCTGAAAGGCCTTTAGGGTGTTCAGAACTGCTCTCATTTCGAGCACATATGTGCAAGTATAGTTCCACAGAGGACCACAGGCCCTGGGTCCTGTGACTCCCGAGGTGGGCACCCCATCCGGTCCCGGTGCATCCGTGGTCAGGGTTTGGGAGTGAAGAGGGACCTGGAAAGGAACTCCTCTGGTATGATTGTCAGAGTACTGCCACCACAGCAGATCTTTCTGCATCGGGTCGGAGACCATAACAGCAGTCCAGATCATCCACCCTCTGGTCCCATTGAGACCAGAGAATCCACTGCGAGATAAGCATGCGTAGTCTGGCCAAGGGGATGGTCGCTGCCTTGAGGCCAAGAAGGTGGAGGACCGCCCTGGCTAGGATCCATCTGTTGGAGACTACCAGCTGGGCCTGCCTCAGCTCTATCCAGTGAGAGGAAGGTCATACCCTGGACTCTGTCCGGAACCGCCTCAATAAATTGCAGGTACTGGGAAGGTGCGAGCTGTGATTTGAGGTAACTGACAGTTATACCCAGTCACTTGAAAAAGTGCAGGGTAGCCGACAGATTCCTCCAACCCCTCCCTCAACGGGGCTGCAAGAAGCCAATCGTCCAGGTAGGGGAAGACGCAGTGCCTATCTCCCTAAAGGCCCCTGCCACAACCACGAGACACTTTGTAAAGACATGTCGTGCTGAAGACAGGCCAAAGTGGAGGGCTTTGAACTGGTAATGCTCCCCTTAGAAAGAGAGCCCGAGCAATCAGCGGTGGGGACGAAACACTGGAATGTCCAAGGTGCAAAGCCACTGTCCTTTGGACCGGAGAGGCCGCAGGCCTTGAAGTGTCCGCATCCGAAATCACTGGTAACTGATGAACAGATTTAGGGTGCTGAGGTCCAGTACTGGGCGCAGATACCCCCCATCTTTCTTGGGACCAGAAAGAAACGGGAATAATATCCCTTCCCAATTTGGTTTGCTGGCACCAGCTCTATTGCTTCCTTCTGAAGAGCCATGGCTTTTAAAAGTAACCCCAGGGTGATACAAGGATTACCAAGTCCATGGTTTAAGACACTGGTTACAATATGGACACAAATCGTAAAGGAGTTGAAACTACAACCCATGGTGTTAAGAGAAGGTAAGATCCTCGACAGGGTAGACTTTCTGCCAGGGAGGGAGGGAGAACCCGATGTTTACACGCTGGCAAAAATCTAGGTCTCAGAAAGTTCTCACAGTTCTTCATAAGGGATACCATAAAAAGTTTCACCCAGGTTCAACCAGAATTTAATGTCCCATCATCAGATTTTATGGTTACTTACAAATCAGGCACTACTTTCAGGCCGGGGTAAAGCAGAGGTCCTGTGACACTAACCCATTCCTGGATCTCCTTCTAACTAATCAATGGATCTTCATATAAAATCCATTTGATATCCAAGTTATATTTGTCGGTGGAACTGGAGTGCTCAGACTCCAGATCTTGAATCCAGACCCTTTGGGAAAAAGAACTTGATCTAGGGGAGGGAGTACTAGGGTGGGAAGTGATTTGGAAGCTGGCACACAGAACTACAGCCTCGCCCACATGGAGGGAGTTTAGGTGGCAAGTGCTCAAGATTTTTCAGAACACCAGCGATAACCAAACACTTTGGACAAACCTGTTCAGATAAATGTTGGAGGGGTTGTGGGCAGGTCAGAACATATGAACACTTTTTTGGAGTTGCCCCAAACTCAGGGGTTACTGGAACCTTTTAAGTGAAGGGCCGAGTCAGATTTTACAGATAAAACTTCCTGAACAGCCTCGTTACCTCTTGTTGGGGGAATCTCCTCAGGGACTAAAAGGCTCTGAAGCGAATTATTTCCAATCCTGTTAGCTGCAGCTCAAAGGGCTATTACTAGGCTGTAGCTGTCGTCGACACCACCGGGAGAGGAACAATGGTTGTAGTGTTGTAACCAAATTAAAATAATGGAAAGGCTTACATCCAACCTGAATCTAAGACATGAATTATATAAGACTCGCTGGTTTCCATTTTTTGAGTTTGTTGGCACCAAAGAAGGAGTTACAACTCTGGAGATCCTGGCCAGAGAGGCCCTAGACTAATAGCAAGATAGTTTATATGAACTTTAACCTCCATGCGGAGCAAAGTTAATTGGGCACCATTCACACTTTTTTAGGATGTAATAGGGAACGGTACATATAGACCACGCTGTATGGGAGGGTTGGGGGTGTACTGTTTAGTTTACGTTAATGTGTAAGTAGTGTATATCTCTTTCTTTCCCTTTTTCTCTTTCTTTCTCTTTGCTGTTTTTAGTAGTTTGTAATTAAGAGGCTACAGACTTAGATTAAGGGCGGTAACTGAGGTGCGAAACGCACAATCCAGCCTAGGACATTTGTTAGTTTTGAAAATTACTGTATCAATTTTGTGTGGCTGGTACACTTAATTGCATATGTAGCCCATAATGTCAATTTGTGTATGTATATGGTTTATTTTCCTCTAATTTTTTCCTTTTTTTACCTGTCATTGTTGGGAAAAAAATGAAATAAAAATTACAATTTCAAAAAAAGAGCCATGACTTCTCAATTGAGGAATGTGCACCTTCAGACAGTGGGAAAACCCGGAGGTTAGTTTGTTTTGGGTTTTTTTTTTTGCAAAACTAAAAAGTGTGTGACCAAGCTTGAACAGCTGAATAGCCCAGGCATCTGTCGTGATGGATTCCACCCACCAGTTCCTCCAACTGACGAGGAGGGAGGGTGGGCAGCGAGTCAGGAGACGAGGAGGGGTTAGGGAAGGCTGCCCCTGTAGCTCTCTGGGTTTTGGCTGGAGGAGTGGATGATGTGCTAGGAGCCCTACGCTTGAAGTGGCACCTAGGTGCCTGCTGTGGTTTCACCTAGCATCCGTTTTCCCGACAAAAAGGATGCTTAGGTGGAGGTTTCAGGCGATTCATTGTATGCATCAACCTCAGAGCTGTGCCCTTATCTTGAAAGCTCATGATAATGTCCAGGGTATCCCGCCGAACAGGACACAACCTCTGAAGGGAGCATCCTGAATGGTAGCCTGGACTGCAGGTGCCAGACCAGACACCCTCAACCAAGCGAACAGACGTAGGCTCATGGCCGTGGCTGTTCCTCTGGCCGAAGAGTCCACCACGTCGTAGGTGGCCCTGCAAGAGCGACGCCCAGCCACCTTAGAAGACCGAAGAGTATCCACCAGGGTGGTTTTAGACTCAGAATCCGAAAGGACCTTGACAATGGCCTTGAGCTGTCAAAATATGGATTTCTGTTACACTAGCATGTGTGCCACAGTTAAGGGCACAAATGGCTAGTGTCGAAGAGGAGTAGAATTTTCTCCCGAACTAGTCAGATTGTCTGAACTCCTTGTCAGGAAGGAAAGTACTGAGGTGCTTAGGCTTGGCGGACCTATGGGGGGCCACAGTGATGACAGATTCTGCCTTCAGGTGAATGCTGGGGTGGTCTTTGCCCTCTGGCGTTCTGTAAAAATCAGTCTGCCTTTTTGGCCATGGCTGGAATAGAGGAGGGCATCTGCCAAATGTTGGACAGATTCTTGTGAGGTTCTAGACAGGGAAGGATGAGAACAGGACTGGTTTCGGGGAAGTCCAAATGCTCAGCTAACCTCGGACGTCTGGTGTCCTGAGCATTCGATTTCCATCCTTGCGCCTCCACCATTTGTCCAGGAGGTCCACAGGGGTGACTCAGGAGACTCTAGGGATAGGTTCCTCCAGAGGAGGGGTCTCGAATAATCAACTCCCTGAGGACAACCCAGAAAGTCAGATTCTGAATCGGCAGAGTCTGAAAGTTCTGTTTGTAGGATCAGGCTCCTCTGGTAAAAGAGCTGCTTCTGTCTGAGCCTGCGGACGGCCTTTCGCCAGGCCTGATGTCGAAGCATGAGGAGTGACCGGCATAACTGCCCTAGGTGTCTGATCATGCCACCCTATCTCTTTGGAGGGCATGGCGGTCAGCTGTCCAATTCAAAGACTAGCTGGGATTTAGTCCGACCACCAAGACCATAAAATCTCTAAAATCCACCTGCGGTTGAGGAGGAGGTGGGGGTTGGATGAAAGGCTCGACACCCCGGGTGATGGCCTGAACCCATAGCATAGGTGCCCTGTGTCAGGAAGCCCAGGATAGGGTACAGATGGACATAGGCAGATGGCTGGAAATTGTGTGTCAAACACCATCGGGGGATACCGGGGGTAATACGAATAACCAGCCTGGAAATGGTCCAGCGTAGGGCCCGACTGAGGGTAGTCTGATGGCGGAAACCCGGACGGAGGCCCTGACTCAGGATAGCCTGATGGGGGCCCTGACGGCACAAAGCCAGATGGAGGACCCAACGGCACAAAACCTGATGGGGTATCCCCGGCATAGGGTCCAACGGCAGAAGGCCCAGAGGCCCCGGTGGAAAACCCAATGGAGGCCCCAGATGATGGCCTGACGGGGGAAACCAAAGGGGTCGACAGGCATCGAGGATGACCAGGGTCTGGCATCCCTAATGTGGGTGACTGAGCAGATGCTAGGGCCATGGTAGCTTCCGAGTAAAGGATTCCTGACCGGTCTCTGTCCGCCGAGTCATGTGGTTCCAGGGACAACGGCGGAAGCTCCAACGGAGGAAAAGACGCGAGTTCACCACGGAGGGAGCCCTGGGGTGAACCTTGCCCCTCAGCCGGGACGGATCAGACATTCAGTTGGGCGTTGTCAGGACCATCCCTGGAAATTCCAATGGACGTTAAGTGGTCAAGCGATCACCTGGGCAGCCTGACAGACTTGGGAGGCCTCAGTCTCGCAGGAGTCAGACACAGACTACTTATCGACCCCAGCCAGACTACTTGTCAGCTGCGCCTGCCAACTTAGAACCCATGGTTGTGATAGGCCCAAGGGCAGCGAAGACCGCGAATGAATCAGACGTACCCGCGGTCACCATTACCAGTGGCGGGGGGTCACGCCTGCTCTTTAGGAGGAGGTGCAGGCTTGGCCGCGGTGCTTGTCTTCCTGGAGGAGGAGAGCCATTGCTCACCAGAGGGCGGCTTCAGGTGAGAGGGGGACTGCTCCTGGTCCCGGTGCCTTTCCTTGTCTCCCTTCTTGTGGGAGTCGGTCAGCAAGGAAGAGGCACTTTTGGAGCTCCTTTTCCATCTATGCCATTTTAAGCTTTAGAAGATGGGCTTTGAGGGACTGTGTGCCATTTCCGTGTGGCCTGGTTGAACTGGGAGCAGGCCTCCCAATCCTCGATGTTATGGTCTGGGCCCAAGCAGAAGAGGCAGAGGGAATGTTGATCTTTATGTGGTAACTGGACACCACAAGAATCGTACTTGTTCTCATGCAATTCTTTTTTTTTTTTTGAAATTTAAATTTTGTTGTGACAAAACACATATCATAAACACGGTACATAGTGCAAAGAACATTTTATAACTTCAACAGATGACCTAAATTGAATCAAATACCCACCAGCCTCCCCCCCTCCCCCACTACCCCCAAGGAAAATCTCCTTCCCCCCCATTTTACCACCCTATATCATACTACAAACCCTCTAGGAAGATCCGGCCACCCGCCATCCTTCTACCCTACTTGACCACTATTGCCTATTCTGGGAAGGTATAGTGCTTGAAAACGGCTCCAAATCTTCTCATATATGAACCGTTATCCCTTCCCGCTCCTAATTTTTCCATGTTTAAATTAAACAACATCTCTTGTAACCATTCCGTATCGTAATGAAGGATCTGACATCCAATATCGCAAGACTACCTTTTTAAGCGAGCCGGAGATCAGGGCCATATAAAATCTACGCTCCTTGACTGTGATGTCAGAGTAGTCTCCTATCAAACATATATCCAGAGTGAAATATTGATCAATACCCAGCAATGGGTCTGCCCTCTGTTTAATCTGTGTCCACAACTGCTTTATCGGTGGACATTCTCAAAAAATGTGATACAAATCTCCAGTTGCCTGGTGGTACCGATAACATTTTTGATCAGGTCTACTACCCACTTTATGTAGTTTGGAAGGGGTCCAAAATAGGTTATTCAAGAAAAAAACTGCATCACCCTCAATCCGTCCTGTTTAACATATCTGTACATGTGACTCCAAACAGTCTCCCAGTCCCGCTCCTGTTCCCCCAGACATCTAGTCCAATACTTGGGCTTGAAGTCCGTGTCAACAAGAACTTGGTCAAGAAGTACCTTGTATACTCTAGAAATCGTGACACGATTCCCAAACAACTTGAGCTAACGACTCAAACCAATTCCCATCCACACGCCTCACCAAATTTAGTCCCCACCTGACCTAGTAAATGGGTAACCTGGAATACTTTGAAAACTTGCTTCGAGTCTGTGTTGTACTTTCCAGAATATCCCTTATTGGGAGAACACAACCATCCCCATTAAATCCTCAACCGTAATCCTTCTAGTTGGGTAACCATTCCCCATATCATTTTCCCCAATTTTCAAATTGGTATTTTGACATACTGTTGATGCATGTCCCTATCCGAACATAATCTAATCTACTACAGATCTGTTCATGAATACGCAAAGAATTTTATTGGGTTAACAGTCAATGACCGGCAGTGTCAGTGGCTCAGTAGGTAGTACACACTTGAGGCCGGGAGATCAGAGGGCTGGGGTTCAGTTCCCACATCTGGCACTCAAGTTAATATCCCAGTACTGACACTGCAGTGCAGCATGAGAGGGTGCTGCACTTCAGAGGTGCCGCTTTCGGATGAGACATTAAACCGAGGTCCCATCTGCCTGGATTGGTGGTAGTTCAGGTGGATGTTAAAGATCCCACGGCACTTATCGAAAGAGTAGGGAATTTCCCCAGTGTCCTGGCCAAATTTCCCTCTTTCACTAAAAATACCACCAACAGCTTAATCTGGTTCAAAGTCAGCTGGCATTCATCTGTATCCCCCTCCCCCGGGTCGTGCCTGAAAATAGTCAGGAATTGTCTAGTGCACTTACCCGGTCAACAAAAACTAAAATAAAAAATAAATAAAAAATTTAGGAGGCACCTTCTGGGGAGCGGAATAAAGCCGTGCGAATGGATTTATACCGGCCTCTTTAACCGCCTCCATTTCCAATCCAACCCAGGAGGGGACATAGGGCAAAGATTCAAGTTTGCCTGCAGGAGCCAGCCATTTTAGATATTTACAGAGGTTACTTGCCCAATAGTATAAACCAAAGTGTGGAAGTCTCAATCCCGCTCTCTCCCTAGAGGCTGCCAGCCTATTATAAGCTCTACGGGGCCTCTTCCCTTTCCAAATAAATTCTGTTATCAATAAATGTAATTCTTTGGAACCATTTTAGTGGTATTACTACATTAAGCATATTGACTGGGTGTTCTCATGCGATTCTACCGAAGAGATGGAAGACATACACGAAAATGGAATCAAATAATTTGAGAAAAAATGGATACTCATCCAAAAATAAGGCAACTGAACTGCTGAGACGAGCTTCTGAAGGTCCAACGTGCACAGGTCGATGGCGGGAAAGAACTGGAGGGCAGACATGGGGACCGCCCACAATACAGTGTCACATTGACGTCAGTCACGTGCTGTCAGGTGGGTGGTCCCTCAGACTGCTAGCTAACGTTTCCGTGTGGTCCCGATGCCAAGGGCTGCAGTCCTACAAGTAATTACCTACTGCAAGAGCCCTCTCGAAACTGGATCAAGAGTTCCAGACAGCCATGGACATTGGTGACTCCTGTACCCGCTCCGTGGCAGCCACAATGTCCATGCACCGTAGGGCTTAGCTGAGGATCTTGACTTTCATGGCGAACACTCAGCACAAGCTGGCAGATGTCCCTTTCCTGGACAGACTTGTTCGGGTCCAGGGTCGAGAGCCACACTTGCATCGAGAACTCCAATGCCACTTCGGCCTCCATGCCATCTGCCCAAAAAGATCCCAAGGGCGCCAAGCAGCAGCAGAAAAGAAGCTCTTTTGGTCCACCTCTACTCCTGCAGCCAAACCAGCCCAACCCCAGGCTGGTCAGCAGGCCCAGGCCTGGTAACCTCGGCCAAGTCAGTGGCCTCAGTCACCCGTAAGCCTGGGGAAAGGCTTCAGTGGCCCCTCAGCTGGATCCTCCTCTGCCTGAGCAGTGACAGAATGAGGGGTGCCTCCCTCATGCCCTTGACACCTCCCATGGGTCCTCCTGTGGGGGGCCTGCTCCACCACTTCCTTTCCGTCTGGTCCGTGGTCACCACGTACAGGTGGTTTCTCGAGGTGGTGGGTCAGGGTCTGCTTCTGGAATTCGAGCAGTGCTCTCCTTGCCGAGCCCACGCCCCATGGGAGGACCTGGTGTCCACTAACACTCAGCTCTCAGATAGAACACAGCCCAGCTCCTCTGCAAGGAGGTTGTGGTTCCTGTCACGGATCCTATGGAACACCCAGGGTTTGTCTTCCAGGTACTTCCTGATGTGAAAGCGGACGGGTTGCTGGTGCCCCAATCTAGATCTGCAGAATCTGAAGTTTCTCAAGTCTCACACCTTCAGGATTGTAACCGTCTCAAGATCATACCATCTCTAGAGCAAGACATGTGGTTTTGCTCTCTGGATCTTCAGGACACTTTCTTTCACATCCCAATCTGTCCATCGCACCGAAGTTTCCCTCGCTTCAGAGCCAAGGGTGTCTTCTACAAGTTCCAAGCCATGCCATCTGGCCTGTCCTCGGCCCCAGGGGTCGTCATCAAGTACCTGGCAGTGGTGGCAGCCTATCTGAGGAGCTCTGGTTTACCCATACCTGGACTGGCTGATAGCAGGTCCCTCCAGGCAGGAGGTGGAGAGGTCCAGGGACCTGGCCCTCCAGACCTGTGTCAAACTTGGCCTCCTGGTCAACGAGGACAATTTGGATTTTGTACCTTCATGGGTGATCAACTTCATCGGGGTCAGAGCCCAGCTCCCAGCGGACAGGGCGGAGACTCACTCCTCCAGGGCTCTCTGTAGGATTTTTTTTTTGTTCTGGAGTCCCGAACTTTCTGGGGGAAAAAAAATGGGGGTCCCGAGCTAAAATGTGGGAGTCCTTGTGAAAGTTTTGGGGGTCCCCATTGAAATTAATGGAACTAGTTGGACAAGTACATTTCCAGTGTGCTTTTATTTTCCCCATGTATTTTTTTTTTTTTTTTTTTTAAACACTGCAGGCTATTCCTGAGTCAGGAATGCAAATATGACAATGACAAGTGTCAGTCATTCTACCTGTGCTAAGTTGAAAATTCTATCTTGCTGCAGTGCCACTGCCCGTCAAGCAGAGTTGTGACAACCTGGTTACAAAAGTGTCAAGGCCATTAAGTTAAAGGGCACTGAGCTGCACCCCTGCAGACCTGGGTGTGAATCCCATCAGCTCCCACTTGCATACTGTGCGACCCTGAGCAAGTCACGTTAACTTCAGTGTGTTCCCAGGTCACACTTGTAAACGAGCTTTGGCTTAGTGTACTTTTCCTGGTAAACAATTTCCCTTTCCCTAACACAATTCTCTTGAAATATTGTAGGAATTTAGTTTTTAGCAGGTACTTCACAGATTTAGGCAGGCTAGACCAAGGCTGATTCCCCAATAAAGCATTGTCAATTTGGCAACCCGCGTTCCAGGTCAAACCACAGTACAGGAAGAGCTCACAGGGTAAGCAGTCATTTGTATACCAAGACAGGATTTAGTGGATCACACAATATGAGGTGGTCAATTCTAAAGTAGGGCAGGACTCATTCACACACTAATTGACAGCATATCTCTAAACTGTCCGATTTTGCCTCAAAAATGTCCTTGGCCCCCTCCTAAAACTGGCATTCCTGATACTAAAGTGTAGTGCTTTACAGCATAAAGTAATGGCAGATGTGTTGCACTCCCGTTTTCTATTAGCAAATGCTTGTTATAAGCAACACATTTTAGGAGACTTCTTGAGCTGAAGTACCATTTTGAAACATCGGTCCCTGATTTTTTTTTTTTTTAAAGCTCTGTCCTTGATTTGCACTGCAGAAGAGTGAGCAGTATTTCAGAGTAAAGCGAGCTCACGCAGCAGTTGCCATTTGCAGAGCAGGGGAAAAAAGTTAAATTGTTCGTTCCACAGCAGCTCTGTTGTACATGCTAGGAAGAGGGGTGTAAGGGAGCTGAACAGTGCAAATGAGTCAGACAGCTGAAATTGGAGCAGAGAGCAGAAGAGAAGGGGCATGAAGCATTGCATACTTCACGCCCCTTCTCTTCTGCGCTCTGCTCCGATTTCAGCTGTCGGACTCACTCGCTGTTAAGCTCCGTTACGCCCCTCCTCCCAGCATGTACAAGATAGCTGCTAGAATTGACTCCTGAGCTCTGTAATGCGAGCGTCTTGGGGACTTGCTGCTGAAATTTAGGAGCGTCCCAAGGGGGAAGTGTGCTTAAATGACGCGGGTACCTGCATCCAAGAGCCTTGTCCTCCTTTGCCTGATCATTTCAGGTTGGGCAATCGCACCCTGCCCGGGACTTCCTGCATCTACTGGGTCATATGGCGGCCTGCACCAGAGTGGTCTGGTGGGCCAGCTGGAGAATGCGCTCCCTGCGGTGGGAGCTGGCCAGCAAGCGGTCTCAGCGCAGGGGTCACTTTGACCAACTGGTCACTGTGACCCAGATGTGGGACACCCTCCAGTGGTGGATAGTCCCAGAGCATCGGCAAGAAGAGATCCTGTTTGTCCACCCAGAACTGACGGTCATCCGGACGACCAATGTGCCTCTCATGGCCTGGGGTGCCCACAAGGGGGAAACAGAATCCACAGGCTCTGAATCTCTGAGGAGTCCCGATGTCCTATCAACCTGCTATACCTCAGAGCAGTCCGGCTGGCACAGACTGCACTCACTCCGCACATCCGGGGTCAGGTGGTCCAGGTCCTGACAACACTACAACCATGTACTACCTCAACAAACAGGGCGGGATGCACTTCCTGCCACTGTGTAAGGAAGCTCTCCACATGTGGACCCTCGTGCACAGCCTGGAGGCCGATCTCCTAGCCATCCAGGTGGCAGAAGCCTCCAACCATCTGGCAGATGCCCTTAGCTGTCTGGGCGAGGCAATCTCATGAGTGGTCTTTCCACCCAGGTAGTACATAGTCAGTTCTCCCAGTGGGGCAACCCCCTCAGATGGACCTGTTCGTCTCCAGGGAGAATACAAAGCTGAGGCAGTTTTGTGCCCGCCCCCCTCAGCAAGGAACATTGCCAGGGAATGCCTTCGAGGCACTGGACCCCAGACATCTATGCCTTCCCTCCACTTCCCTTGATCCACAAGGTATTACTCAAGCCAGGAAGGACAAGGAACATGGTGGCTCTGGACTGGCTCCGCCAGTTCTGGTATCCCAATCTCAGCAGCAGGCCCCTGAGGCATCTTCCCCTCTGCCCAGACCTGCTTTCCATCTATAAGGGGAAGGTACTCCACCCGGACCTTCAATCTCTGCAACCTGATAGCCTGGTTCCTGAGCGGCTGGAGTTCCACGCTTTGGATCGCTGACGATTTCCTCACTTGTGGAGGCATCTCTGAAGGAGTCTACCAGGGAATGCTATGCCTTCAAGTGGAAGAGGTTCTCCACTTGGTGCCAGGTCAAGGGGCTTGACCTCTTCTGCCATGTGGCAAGCATCATTGACTACCTGTGGTCCCCCTCCAAGTCAAGCCTTCAGTCGACGACCCACAAGGTGCATCTGGCAGCCATCTCTGCTTACTGGGCTTGGGCCTGTCAGCAGTCTGGTGCTTTTTCAAGGACCTTTACTACATTTCCTCATTGGTGTGTAAACCACCACCAGGGAAGCAGTTGCTGGTTTTGGCAAAGTTCATGGGCAAGGCATTCGAACTGATGCACAGGTGTGACGTCACCTGTCATGGAAGATCACCTTCCTGGTGGTGATCACATCAGCCAGAAGGATCGGTGAGCTCCAGATGCTTTCAGTGGAGTCTCCTTACCTGGTCTTCCACAGGGACAAGTCTGTCCAGTACCCCAACCAGAAGTTCTTCCTGAAGGTTGTGTCAGAGTTTCACCATAATCAGGCGATTCATCTGTGTACTTCAAATCACCTCGGAGGCCGAGCATAGGCTCCATACTCTGGACCTGAGGAGAGTGCTTGCTTATTACAAGGAGCGCATGGCTGGAGTTCGGGAGAGGTTCTCCAGCTATTTGTCACCCACGCAGAAGCCACACCTGGCAGACTGGCAGCTAAGCGGACGATTGGCAGGTGAATTGTTTCCTGCATAGACCTCAGCTACAGGTTGGTGGGTAGGGAGCCTCCTGTAGAGCTAAGAACTCATTTCACCCGCCATACCACTGTCTTAGTGGCTGCTTCCAGAATGTCCCTATCCAGGATATCTGCAGGGCTGCTACCTGGCAGTCAGCACACACCTTCATTTCCCATTACCATGCTGAACTAGAGTCACACCAGTTTGCTGGTTTTGGGGCCTCGGTTCTCCAATCTCTTTCCTAAGTAGGAGAAGTACAGAGAACTGCTAGGAGTCTGCCAGAAAATGTGGCTAGATCATATCCACGTCCCTAGAAACAGGTTACTCACCTGTAACAGTAGTTCTAGGAGTGGTTTAGTATGTTCATCCACAAACACCCACCCAACCTCCCCTGGGTTTGGTGCACAGCACTGCTTCCAGCGGACAAGATCTGGTGTCATGGGACGAAGCAGAGGGAGTTACCACCAGGGTGGGTGGGAAGAGCCAGCTTAAAGACCTTTCCGGTAAGTCTTAAAGGGAAAGGCAACTGCCAAGAAATGTGGTTAGATCATATCCACGTCCCTAGAAATACAGTAGTTTCATATCACATTACACCATTTAAAATGCTCTTGCTCTTTTTTCACGTACAACACATGGACATATTTGTTTTACGTGTTTACATGTTGCTAAAATGCTTCTGTATAAAAAATGTATTTATATAAATGTAAAAATTAGATTTTAACTGGTGGGTGGTGATTACATGACTTAGAATCACATGCAGAACTACTAATTTAAGTTTTTATCCAACCACACACAGTCTCTAATTTCTCGTTAGACCATCAGGAAATTTATATATCCTCTTCTAAAGAACACTCCCTTCTATGCCATTTGACCTCAACAGAACTAGACTTGTTTTCTCATCTCATTGTCTTTTATATAATTACTTCTCCGATCTGAGACATTCATGTGTAGACTGTGCAAGTTCCGGGAATGTTAACGTAAGCTCCATTTAAGATCACTGCTATTACGTTTTGAAAAAGGACCTTGTAGGTTTCAAAGCTTAAGGATTTTCTGTAAATCTTGGTTGGTCCAATAAAAAGTATTAATTCACCTAGTTTGTGTATCTGTCTCGCAATGCCCAGCTCTGCTTATAATATAGCTATACAAAACGTACTCAAATGCGAACTTTAAAACAAAGATATAACGAACGAGCATGAAAGTTGTTTAGCACAAAAGCATCTACAAAATGTGCTGGGTTTCATTTATAGATACCCAATTGGCAAAACTGCAGAAAATTCCATTTTTCCACTTTTTCATCTAATAAATGTGAAAAACTTTAAAACAAAAAAATTATAGCATGGTATTGTGAGCACACTTGATCAGCATCTACAAAGTGAGTGGAGTTTCATTTTATTTATTGAAATGTTTCACCAGGAGGGCACACTGAACAAGTTGCTCGTCTCATGGTGCGACCTAGGGGGGAGGGGTTACATAAGGGTGTGAAGGATGATTAGTTACTGCAGTATGTGGGTAGTACAAACACTAAGATTGTGCAACAGTTGGAAAAAGGTATTTTACAACAAACAGTAGAGGGACATTGGGTAAATTACAATACATGTCCAAAATCATACAAAAGAACATAAATGTACGAAACAATAATAATGCGATAGAACCATTTATAGTGCATGAGTGTACCAGGAGCAGGCTCGAGGTAATATGCAAGTGTTGGAGTAAAAAGGATGGGGTTAGGTTGTGCACACTGGTGGCCCATAAGGGCAAGTGGAGAAGAGGGGGAGAGGCAAGAACTGAATACAAGGAGAAGGGGTAGCCATTTCCCCCTTCAGGATGTTGAGAACCTTGCCGGGGGATCATGGTAGGAAGGCAGAAACTGGGGATAGGTATTAAATTGGGCTAAAGCAGGAACAGCTGAGGGAAAGGTAATTGTGTAGGGTAGAGGTAAGGGAGTAGTTGGAGGAGTGTCTTATTTCAGGGGGAAGGGAATTCGATTTTAGGGAAACGATAGTCGAAACCAGTCTGACCGATGAGGGTGGAGCGGCGAGGGACCGTCAAGGTGCAGGCTTCATCTGATCTGAGAGAGTGGGTGGGGGGAGGTGGAATAGAGAGAGAGGATGAGATAGGAGGGGAGCCCTCGGACCAGAATTTGGAGGTTAGCACAGTGAGAGATGAGTCTGAGACAGTGGAAGGAAGGTTAGAGAGTGATAGAGTTCACAGTGGTGGGAGCGGGAAGAAGAGTCGATAGCAAAGCGGCAGAAGGAGTTAGTGTCCAACTTGGTCAGGGAAGATTTGGGAGCAGTACCATAGACTAAATCACAGTAGTCAAAGATGGGTAGTTTCTAGACAATTTCACACCTTGCAGCCAGCGGCATGCAACTACGATTTCTGTCCAGAGCACCAAGCTTGGGGTGCAGTTTCTTTAGGATAGCATTGATATGCACAGAGAAGTTGAAGTGCTGGTCCAGCCAAACTCCCAGATATCTAAATGAGGAGGCGTCCTCCAAGATGGTCCCATCAAGGGTGTGGAAGGTGGGTAGGGCCGGGAGCCTAGAGAGTCTCTGCCTGGTGCCAAAGGTCATTGAGATGGTCTTCTTGGCATTTAGAAAAAGCTGGTGAGAAGCAAATCAGAGCTGAACTGCATATATTTATTTATACATACATAAACATACGTACGCACACTCTTACAGAATGTACATATATATGATGTATATTTACACATTCACCCCCCACCCCAAGCAGCCAAAGGAGGCAAGACAACACAAACAGCCACAGACATCCATCAGCCAAGACAAACTTAGAAACTCTTTCCCTGTGACACAAGAGACATCCATCATCGTGGTCCAGCACTTCTGTAGCTATGGATACATGAACACCTGTACGCTACCTGGGAAGTGCGGCAAGAATTCCCATAGGATCACAGTGTAAATTGTAAGTAAGCACCACCACATGATGGTGTGTGCGGCAATGCCACATTACCACATACCCCAGGTGGGCTGTGAGGCATGAGGCACAGCAGAGTGCCCTCAACCACCTGGGAAGTGACAAAATGCCCATAGGATCACACTGTTAATTTTAAGTGAAGAACAACACAACAGGGTGTGCAGCGATGCTAAACTGCTGCATGCCCCAGGTGGGTTGTAAGGTACAGCTGTGTACCTTCAACCACCTTTGAAATGCGGTATATAATATGCACAAGATTTCATAAAAATTTAAGTGATTAATACCACACGGCAGGGTGTGCATCAACGCTGAACTGCTGCATGCCCCAGGTGGTTTGTGAGGCACGAGGTGCAGTAGCGTGCCCTCAACCACCTGGGAAGCGAGATAAAATTCCCATAGGATCACACTGTAAATTGTAAGTAAGCAATAACACAACAGGGTGTGCAGTAATGCTAAATTACCGCATGCCTCAGGTGGGTTGTGAGGTAGGTTCTGAGGCACAGCTGAGTGCCAACTACCACCTGGGAAAGGTGGATGTCCTCAGTCAGGTGCCAAAAGCACCTATGCTGCCATGGAAAAGCATGCCATGGACGTGGGAGAGTCAGTAGGTGGCTGCTCTGAGGAGCACCAGGCCCCTGGCTTCTTCACCAGGAAACAGAGGTAACATTTCAGCTTCAATGACACACAGCTGAGTGACAAAATGAAACCCCACAAAAAAAAAACAGGAAACAGCAGCAGAGCAAGATATAGCTCTGGGTAGCACAGAGAAGGCAGTTTTCATGTGCACAGACTAAATGCAAGGAAGAAAAGGAAGTGTTAGTAGGTGGCTGCATTTGACATGCAGCGTGCCCTAAATTACCTTGCTGGATAACAAAGTGGGGATACAAGAATATGTGACTCACTGTCAGAGTGACGCAGCATTGACAGTAGGGGAAAACAGAAATGGAAACATTAAGTGTACAACAGTTTTGCACCCCCTTCGCTGTTCGGAAGGTGGGAGGAGGGAGCTAAAGCAAATTACAGTTTGGTCAACTGGGGAAGAGGGATCCTCAGATTGTGAACTGGCACTGTATGCGACAGATGGCTGGTCATCTGCAGAGTTGGGTCGGGATTGATCGGACCGCATCAAATGCAGCAAAGGTGCCAACTGAAAAATGTACAGTTACACAAGAACTATAGTAAATCTGAGAGAATCTCTTGAATCGCGCCATATCTATGAGACTATAGCTGTCAGGCACCAGGACCACCCGGAAACTTTTCTAGCTAGCAGTCTTTTTCAGGGGCCACCCACAACGTCAGATGTGGACGACGTCCCTCCCATATAAAACTAAGCAGCCAGAGCCCCCCTCAGTTCTCCCACCAGAAACTACATCCAGAGGATCTCCTCCCGGGGAACAGAGGGAGAGCCTGAGGTTCATGCCACGATGGAAGGTGAAACAGAAGGTTAACAGTCCCGCAGAGAGACAGAAGCTCTAAGGCCAAGGGGGATGGGACAGCATGGTATAATGCAAGAGATTCTCTGGAAGATCTACTATTCCGGCAAGTTTTTACATAACTACTACCTTCATAGAGGATATCCGTTTCAATAGGCCACACCTATGGCATGAGTCCCAAGCAGTACTGACCGACAATATGGGCGACTGGAGTCTACAGACCAATGACAGGAGGCCTTGAAGCACAGCCAGGCCAAAACCTGCCCTTCTAGAGGTGATGTTCAGACTGTTGTGTTTAGAGAAGTGTGGACAGCACTCCCAGTGGCAGAGGCACAGAATTCGGCAGTTGACACATGCCTGAAACAGGCAATAGAGGTAGCCATGCCTCTGGTGGAGTGGCCATGCAGAACCCCATGAAGTTCCTTGTTGTAATTCCTGCGGCAAAAGGTAGTAGTTAGCCAACCATTTGGACAGGCACTATTTAGTCACTGGTACACCCTCTTTCCAGGGGCGAAGGAAGCAAACCGTGGTGAGGACTTTCTACAATCTGTGGTACAGTGTGTATAGTAACTAAGAATTCTATGCACGTCTAAGGTATGGAGCAATGCTTCCCCTGGATTGGCCTGCTCAAGATTATAAACAAGCAGGAGGATGGACTGATTTAAAGTAAACTCACACACCACCTTAGGAAGAAACTTAGGATGTGTAAACCCTGTCTCTGTGGAAAATCAAACGAGGCTCCCACATCAGAGCCAGAAACTCAGAAATCCTCTGAGCAGAAGTAATGGCAATTAAAAATAATCCTTTCCACAACAGAAAGCGTAGCTCGCATGCCACTGCAACACTTGGCCAGCTGGTTATGATTGTTTGATATTTGTAATATAAAAATGTAGTGTGTGATTTGTCTCCATAAGGCAGCTGTGCCATGGGTCAGGTTGTAGTGAGAATACAGGATGCATTAACCTGAAACCAGGCAGTAATTAAAAAGACTAGAGAGCCTTAATTAAGGGTCTCCTGTCTGACTTAATTGGCGCTAACCAGCTGCCATGATATAGGGATCGTAAACCTGATGTTTTAGAGGAAAAACACTTTTATACCTTGGTGTGAAAAGTCAAAAATCCTTAGATGTGCCCTGGGAAGAGGAAATGTTAATTAAGGAGTCGTATTGGGAAATGCGCTTTTGCCTTAATATACCTCCTGACAGGACATCCCGTTTGTATATTTTTTATATTATGAAAGAAGGAGCTAGATTACATCATCGAAAGGGTGGAAACAGTTTTAAACTGTATTCTGTGTTGCAACTTAGACACATTAACTTTTTGGACTAACATCTAACTAAGCACTGTATAGAGGTAATACATTAGATAGAACAAGTCTAATTGTATTGTGGTAGGAGTTTTAGTTTGTACTTTTCCTTCTTTTCTTTTAAGTGATTGTATGCTTTTTGATATAGTGTGTTTACATTTTACATATTTTGTATCCATTTTTAATTAAATCTGTATTTAAAAAGACTGCCGGAGTGTGCGTCTTTGAAGTTCTTTCCTTTTGCATGTGGTGTATAGACGGTTAAGAAACTGTTCAAAGCTTGGTGGTGTATTAAACTGGGAAAAGGTAAGAATATACCCAAGGTCTTTTATAGAGTTGTAAGGGTTCATTCTGGATACCTGGTTAGGTGCCCTTAGGCGAAAGATATCTGGCATCCCCCCGAAGAGCAGATTATCTGAGCCTGTACATTTGGGTACGCTAGTATAAGGTTCACTGTTTGAATCCCCCCAGAACTTGAGACCAAAAGTGATTCGGACCCACAAGCAGACAGGAGGACTACCCAGTTCTGTTACCTGTTCACAGTACTGCACTCTGAGGTTGGCACTGTGGGAGCAGAGGGCCTGACCTGCTGAGTGCATCTGTGACAGTCATGACCAACTCAAAAGGAGCCAAAATAAGGTTCTCCAACACATAAATTGAAGTCCCAAGGTGGGAGTGGATTGCGGATGGGAGGCCTCAGATGAAGAATGCCTCTCAAAAACGTATTGACACTTCCAGTTGGGGAAGAGAACCAGGGCCAAAGAACACTGCCAAAACCATACCCTGTAGGGAGGAACATATTGGATGGCAGGAAGGGTCACCTCCAAAGCAGACCACAACGCAGCCGCGGTCAGCACCAAAAGGAAATGACTAAAGACAGAACCGGAGGGGGCAGTCCTCCACCTGGGAAGAGAGAAGGGCTGAAACAATCACTCGGGGCCCTGAAAGTCCTGGGGAGCCCCAAGGAGAGGACCGGTGACATGGTCGAGCTCTGCCCTCAAAGTTCTCTATTCCGGATGACCTGCAGCACAGGATGTCTGAGGTCTAGTTGCCAGGAAGCTTGACTAGAGATCAGGAAGAGATGGTACGGCCATCAACGGGCACATGGAAGGCTGAAATGGCAGCCAGGTGCACTTTAATGGAGAAGTACTGCAGGCCAGAATCCAAGAGGGACAAGTAAGTACTCCAGAATTTGATTCACTGTACAACAGAAAGGGTCCAAACGATGGGAAGCCGCACACAGAGCAGAGCACGTCCACTGAATGGATCAAGTGGCCCTGGTGGAGGTATTCCTAGCAGCCACCAGGACATCTGCAACCTTTTTAGACACACCAAATCTAGCCAAGGCCATGTCTGCAGTATCCAGGCATGAAATTTTAGTGACCCGAAGTCCAGGTGGACCAGAGTGTCCTGCTCCTGTGATAGAAAGTCTTTGCACAGGGACAGGGGCACTGGAGGTTCTATTGCCAGCTGCTGCTGCAAGGGGTACCAGATCTGACAGGGCCAGAAGGAGGCAATGCAGATCTGAGTGGCCCCTTTCACCTGGAGCTTGAACAACACCCTCTGGATTAGAAGGGAGGGAGGGAAGGTGTAGAGGAACCTCCCTTTCAGAAAGAGGGACATGTCTCGCAAGAAAACTCCAGGCCCTGGAGCCAGTGAGTAGAAATGCAGCAGTTTTACGTTAAGTGGAGACGCAAAAAGATCCAATTTTGGATGACGCCACCTGTTGGACAAGTCTTTTGCAAACAAGGGCAGACGCTCCCAGTCATGCATCCTGGATTGTGTCCAGCTGAACCTGTCCACCAGGACATTTTGGAAGCCTGAAATATGGGACTGCCAACAGTTCTCAACCATGTTCTAGAACCCAGTACCAGACCCTCATCTCCCACAGAGGGCACAAATGGGCCCCCCTTGTTTGCTGATGTAGTGTACTATACGCAGATGGCCCAGGGACAGATGGTCTGGAAGCCTTGTAAAGCATACAAAACGGCCCTCATCTCTAGGACGTTGTTGTGGAGTGCCACCTCCACTTTGGCCCAAATTCCTCAAGTCTGAGGAGGCCCCAGAGGAGCCACCTTAGCCCAATTCTGAAGTATCTGTGGCTAGTATCTGCTGAGGGAGAGGAATAAGGAAGGGAACCCCTTTCAACAGGATGCAGGATTCTACCCACCAGAGGAGCACCTTTTTTTTTTTATTAGAGTTCTTTTTTCCCCTCCAGTCACTGCTTGTGGGGACTCAGGCATCCTGGCTTGATCCTGCCCATCTGAGATCCCCCCAGCCAGAGTCTCCCCCATGGCGCTACTACCCCTTGCATCTACCTTGCAGCTGGACCCCTGGCTTGTACCCCCAAGGGTGGGGCCACCACTCCATCTTCGGCGCTCCTTGAGGGCAGTATCTGCTGCCAGCAGAGCTTGGTGAGGAGGGAACTGAGACCAAGTGGGTGGGATCTGGCAGAGGGCATGGGGTCAGGTGCTGTCACCTATCCCACAGAGCAGGGTTTTTCCTGGTTTGAGATTACACCACCCTCAGAGAGGCATGGAAGTGCAACGACATCCAGCGCAGATGTGCACACTCCCGCACACGTCGGCAAATCGTCCGCCGACACCTCTCCTCTTCTTGCAAGCATTCCCTAGGCTGTGACGCACCCAGCCTCTGCTGGGTGTCATAGCACCAGGAAATGCTTCCTGCCCTCCCCCCAGAAAAGGAGAGCAGTCGTTGGACGCTTAGTCCTCTCTGGCCAACCCCCAGTGATCCCGGGTCGCCAACGTGGTGAGCAGTGTGGCATCCAGGACTTCAACCCTCAGCGCCACTGGGCCAGCTTGAGGAGAACCTTCTTGACAGAGGAAGTGATCAGAACCTGCTGTTCTAGGTCACAGATGAGCACATCCCACTGGCCCGTTAAAGGAGACAGGAAATTTCTGTCAGTTGTTTATAATGTTCTTATTCTTGGAAATTATATGCTCTCCCCTAAATGATCACTATTTAACTGTACCTGAAAAAAGTAGTGCCCCAGAGTCCTGGTGCCCTCCAAAAATGGGCATCCAGGAGGTGCCCTTGGGTTTAGTTAAGGAACCCCCAAACGTGAAGCCCCAAGCTGAGCTCTGTTTATTTATATATATAAAAAAAAAAAAAGATTTTGCTGCTCTCCGTTTTCCCTGCCTGAAGCTCTGCCAGGCCCCCCCTCCCCCGTGTTTCCTCATGCCGGGGACCTGCTCTCGTGGGCCCGGTCACGAGGGCATGCAGGGCTCATGATGATTCCGTGACAGAATCCTCAGCCTGTTTGAACCGCAATAGCCATTCGCCATGTTTCCCGTTGAAAAGGTAAAAGGGAGCAGCAGCAAGAGGGGGAGCGATCAACCACCAGGGCAGAGCAGTAGGGAGGGACTTACCTTAAGTTCCTGCATCCCTCCAGAGTCCCGGCAGGTGCAGCATGTCGTCCGCTCCTCTTTGCTCCCCAGCAGTAGTTGTCCTGCTGCGGTGGCGGCAGTTAAGCTTCGTCGGGAGAGGCAGCAGGTCCAGGCCCTCCCCTCCATTCCTCACTAACCGCAGAGTGGTTCCTGGGGAGGGGCGATGACAACAGCAAAAGGATGACCCCTCCAAAAGCAGCCCAGCAGTACTGTCATTGGTAGGGGCAGCAGGTCCAAGCTGACCCCTCCAGCTCCAGTCCTCAGCCCAGGAGGTGTTCCATGAGGAGCGGCGGCAACAGAAGTAGGCCTTCCCCTACGCCTTCAGCCACAACAGTTCACCAAGGAGGTGAGTGGAAGGAGGCGGGTCTCTGCCTCCCCACATTCAGCAGCAGTAGTCCCCGGTCCCTAGAAGGAATGCGGGCAGTAGGGTGAGTGGTGGCAGCAGCAGGTTAGGGTGCTGGCCGCTGTGCAAAAGAAGCTTTCTTTTTAAAATAAATAAAGCAAACTCTGGGCGCTCCAGGCAACTGCAGCATCCGTTGGGCCATGCAAGGCCCCAGCAAAAGGGCTGCCCACAGGGCAGGTTAAAGAGGAGGCTCTGTAGAGCCAGAAAAATATGGGGGAAGGCAAGGCCCCAGCAAGGTCCGCCCACGCAGCGGAGTTCAAGAAAGGGCTCCCTTGAGCTAGTGACTGTGGGGGTGGCAAGGCCCTGCCTTAAGGCTGCCCACGGGGCACAGCAAAACAAAGAATACAGCCCCATAGACAGTGCGCAGGGGGCAGTATGCCAGTGAATTAAAAGGGCAACAACAGGCCCACCAGCTAAAAGGGGCCATCAGATCAAGGCCCAGTGCATTTTAAAAGAGGCCCAAACTGTGGATATGTAGACTAAATTGCAAGGTGAGAACAAGTGCAAGGCTCCGTTGAGCTAGGAACTATAAATAAATGTTTACCTAAGTCCTGTGGATTAATGCCGGTCAGCAGACTGAAAGGGGCCTGCACCAGAGGTCAGGATTAAAAGGGTATCGTACCCTCGAAAGTGAACAGTTTGTAAATTGTGTGTGTGCGCATATATATGTAATAGATAAACCTCTGAGGTGTGCGGTTTCGCCTAGATACGTCAAGACGCCTTGGTGTGCATTGTTATGCACGTAGTCGCAGGTAGAGGTGAGTCAACCACCCAAGGCGTGCGTATATCGGAGTGTGACCGCACACCTCAGAGTGGTTTATCTTATAAATGTCAAAACAGTTTTGGAGGGGGGTCAAAGTGCAGGTGTGCGGTCGCACTCTGATATACGCACAGTCACGTAATGCTTTTCAGCTAATACTGCTGCAATTTCCCTACCCATTTTATAAATGTGTGTATATATGCGATTTATTGCAATGCTTTTGGAGCCCTTGTGCCCGTATCCATGTGCCATCAGGAGATGGCCACCAAGACAGTGCATCTACAATTTTATGCAATCCGATAGCCTGAATTGTTTTAAGTGCCCCAAGTAATACTTTTGCTAGAAATAAAGGGTTTAAAAAATGTTTTAATTGTGCCGCCACCCTTCTCCCTGTGTGTGTGGTCCCAGATGCCCCATACCAGCTGTCCTGTCTGCCTGTTTGTCCTACTGTCTCGGCAGCCCACGAAGGGGCTCTGGCTGGGTGATGGAGGCAGACTAGTTCCTGGAGAAGTGAGTTTCCGGTGGTCACGAGTGACCTTAGCTGAAGATTCACCAGCTTCGGAACAGTCTTGGCCCGTATCCAGTTCTAGGTTCTCTCCCTACCCCAGGCAGCTGGTTCCCAGTCTTCCTTCTTTCCCTCCCTTCCCCGTTTGGACATGCAAGGGTGGCCGGCTGACTGAAGGTATTCATGACCGATCTACAATATAGGAGGTATTATAAGAATTTAGTGATATTTGCAGTTGGGTACAGTATAATTTTGTAATGTGTAGATATCTTGTCTTTTAGAGTTTTGAATTTAGAAATGCAGTGCATTACTTTAGTAATGTTCTAGTCATTTAGAGTTTTAGAGCGTAGAGCTTAAATATTTAGTGTAATGTTACTGTCTAGTTATGTCGAATGCAAAGAACCATGTTAAAGTTTATTAGAGTCAGCTCGACGCCTCTTCTGGTGTTCCCAGTAGTGGAAACTGAACTTGGGCCCCTTCCCCAAATTTTTCCTGACACCAGCTGGCAGGGCATCATACACAAATCCACCTCTGGGTGGTTGGCGCAATCTGATCACATGAGTTTTCTCTTGCAAGCTGTAGCTGGGGTGGACCCATGTCCTGACCCGACCAGGCCATTTTGAGAGCGGTCAGCGTCACTGGCTTCCCTCCCCCATTACCAAAGTGATATGAAAAAACGTATTTTGCATTATTTTGTTTTCATGGGCAGCATTCTGTTATTCTCTTCATGGAACCAGTGATTTACTATAAAACAGTGTGCACAGAACTCTGAGCATAGTTCTGATAGGTAAACAGCTCATAATTAGCATTCTGTACACAAATCGTGACACAGGAAAAACTCCTAATTACTGGTTCTTTAATTAGAACTATAACAGAATGCTGCCCATAAAGCAAACTGTGAAATTGTTTTTCATATCCTTTTTATTAATGGCTACAGCCATCAGGCTCTAGAGCATCAGCAATCTTCTGGCTGTGACATACCTGTTGTAAAGCAGCTGTGCCTGTACCATGAAGCACTCTGCCCCATCCTGGGGTGGGGGGGCCAAGCCATGGGCAGTGTCCAGTATTGCCACTGTGTACCTCGTATGCAGACAAGGGATCAAGACAGTCTGCGATCCCTACCTTCAACAGCTGCCTGGTACACACTAGGGTGTGCAACAGTTGCTACTTGGACTGAGCTTTGAGCAGTTGTCTAGATAGGGAAGCCCTGCAGTTCCCCTCTCCTGAAAGCTGCTGCCACCACTGTCAAGCATTTGATAAATACCTGTGGCACAGATGACAAGCCAGAGGGGCAATACCCTGAACTGGTAGTATTCCCCCCTGAAACAGGAACATGAGGTACTTCCTGCAGGGTGGACAGATCTTGGCATACATGTAAGCATCCTGCATGTCTAGGAAGCATATCCAGTCCCTCTTTTTGTTGCAAGAGGGGCAACAGGCCTTGAGGAGTGACGCTCCAGATCTTCCTGTACTGAACAGAGAAGTTCAGGTTTGTTAGATCCGGAATGGGCCTCCAGTACCCTGTGGATTAGGGGACTAGAAATGAATACGAATAGAACCCCTTGTTCCTGTGTTCCCAAGGAAACTGGATCCAAGGCCCTCTTCTGCAGCAGTGAACGTACTTCCACTAGTAGCACTGATATGTGGTCTAGAGGATAAGTGGAGGGAACCGAAGGACGGTCTGGAGGCCACTCCAGAAATTCTAGAGTGGTGCCCTATCCTATTAACTGCAGAACACAAGTATCTGTATTAACCCCTCTCCACTATTCCAGGTGGAGGAAGAGGTGACCCCCTACCACCACCTCCAGATTTGGCACTGAAGAGCGGGGGTTGAAGACGGGGTCATGCTGAAGCCTATCTGGCAGCCACAGCCGCACCTCCTATAGGGGTTTTGCAGTGGGCACCTGTGGAGGGGATTGGTGCAGACAACACTACTCTGCTTTTGCCCATTTACCTGGCCTCCGAGTTAGGTCTACAGGGAGCCTGGGAAAGGGCCTCTCAGTCAACCTCTCTGTTGTGTTAAAGGGAAGGTACTGACCCCTAGAGTCCTTACCAAGGCTGGCAGGCAAAGAGGATAGTCTGCACGTCTGCTCCCAAAGAGCTTGAATCCTCAGAAAGGAGGAGCAGAGAGGAGACTGCTGGATAACACTAGCAAAGACCTGGCACCCACAGCCAAGAATGCTTTCTTAGGCAGACACCAGCCACAGCTGCTCTGGCCGAGGCACCCAAAATGTCACCAGTAGGCCTCAAGGAGAGTTTACCACATCAGCCCCAATCGGGAGGGCTTGAGGCTCCCCTGCATCTGGGGTCTCACAAGTAGGGACTGGGCTGCTGCCTAAGCCAGTTTCCCAGAGGGTATTCTGGTACTAGACCATATGGGCCTGATAACTGGCTTAACCAAGGCCCAGTGTGACAGAGAAAGGTTCTCTTTCCCCTGAGGTCCAGTGTTCTCAACTCCTCATCTGGGTGGAGAGAACACAGGTCTAGCCCCAACACGGGCTGTCTATACCACCACTGAACCAGGCTCAGGTGGCCTACAAAAAAGGGCATCCCTAATGGGGCCTGGCGCAGCTGCTCTGCCTTAGAGAGCATGGCAGGGACCAAGGTGAGACTGTGCCAGGCAGCCACAATGGTATCCACTGGTGTAGCCAGTAGAGGGGGACTGGCATCCTAAGGAGGACTAGCGCCTCAGCAGAAAAATTCCAATGTTTGTCTTGAAGCTGCTACATCATACAGATGGAGGATCAGTCGGAGGGGACTGCGGGGTAATGCAATGTGAAGTCTTCAAGCCAGGTGGAAATGGCAGAGTCAGGCATTGCAGATAATCCCCTCTTCTGCTAGAAAAATGAGGCCAGGGTTGTATGCCTGATCCTCATCGACTGCTTCTGAAGGCCCCCCAGGGAAGAGACAAGGACATCTATGCCCATGAAAATGAGGGGATCTGCGATGGAGTAGTGTCTATGTGGGGCCAAGTCTGAGAGGCCCTGACAGTTGAGCCTGAAGATAAGACACTGGACTTATCTCCACAAAGGGGGAGAGCATCACCTGCACCTTGGCGGTGGGTTTTATAGCAGAGGCGCCCCCAAAACATTAACAGGGAAGACTGTAGCCCCTATGTCGACAGACTAGCACTGGCCATAGGAGGTCCGGTGGGTCGCACTGCAAGCTGACCCCAAGGAGACAGATCTGTGCTACAGGATAGGCAACATCGATGGGCCAGCTCCAACTGTAACAGGCAAGGTGGACTTCACCACTGGCCAACCTGAGGGTATGAAGGCCAGGGAGGCAAATTAGACTGCGACTGGGAGAAGTACAACCCCATCAGTGATGAGCCCTCGCTGTCCGGGAAAGGACCAGTGAAAATTACTGCCAGCCCACCACAGGAGCAAAGCAATCTATTTCTATAGCACCTTTCTTATAACCAAGGCGCTTCACAGACAGCAATAAAACACATCAATAAATTACATAACTATAAATTAGTTAAAATCATCTGGGAAAGCTTTTTGAAAGAGGCAAGTTTTAAATTCTGATTTAAACCTCTCGACAGTCAGACATTCTCTCAACAGACGAGGTAGAGTGTTCCACAGGACAGGGGCTACAAACGAAAAGGTGCGTACACCAGACGTCTTCAAACGTGCCCTGGGAACCTCTAGCAATCCCTCGTCGGCGGATCAGAGAGGACGGAGGGGGTGGTAGGGAGTCGGGAGTTCTTGCAGGTAGCGAGGTCCCAGTTCATGTAGGGCTTTGAAGGTCAGAAGAGTGACCTTAGAGGTGATCCACCACTGAACAGGCAGCCAGTGCAGTCCACGCAGCACGGGCATAGTATGACTCGACCAAGAAGTCCCAGTCAAAAGCCTGGCTGCCACGTTCTGCACTAGCTGCAGGCGGCAGATATCAACCCCAGGAAGCCCTAGGTAGAGGGCACTGCTGTAGTCAAGGCAGGAGGTGTCGAAGGCGTGGACCAATATTGGAAGGTCATCCAGAGGAACCAGGTGTTGCACTATGGTGATGTTCCTCAGATGGTAGATGGAGGATATGACAACGGCAGACACCTGAAATTTCAGTGTCAGACAGTAATCAAAAACACCACTCAGGTTATGCACTGGTCGGAGGTTAGGAAGGAGAACTGTCGGGGGCAGGAAAGGCAACGTCAGCAGGGAGACTACAGCCCTGCCGTCGCCAGCCAAGAAAGGTCCAGCGGATAGCATTAAGGTGCGCTATACTAATGGGGGAGACCACTATCCCCGGTGTCAGTGGGCCTCCGCTGGCCTCTGGGGAAAGGTCTGGAAGAAAGCACCTGAAGGCGTACTATGTTAATGGGAGAGATGGTGGTCCCAGCGTTGATAGACCCTCACCGGCCTCTGAAGGGCCAGAGAACACTGCCAAAACCATACCCTGTAGGAAGGAACATGTTGGATGGCAGGAAGGGTCGCCTCCAAAGCAGACCACGACTCAGCCGTGGTCAGCGCCAAAAGCAAATGACTAGAGACAGAACCAGAGGGGGGTCCTCCACCCAGAAAGAGAGAAGGGCTGAAGCAATCACTCGGGGCCCTGGAAGTCCTGGGGAGCCCCAAGGAGAGGACTGGCGACATGGTCGAGCTCTACCCTCAAAGTTCGCTATTCCGGACGACCTGCAGCACAGGATGTCTGAGGACTAGTCGCCGGGAAGCTTGATTGGAGATCAGGCAGAGATGGTGGGCCCAACTGTCGTAGGCCAGAGGAAACCCACCACTCAAGAAAACAGGTGGCGGCTGTGCAACAGCAGCCAAGGTACTTTGGCATAACAAAGGCGAAAAATCGCATTAAGCGCCTTTTTGAGGGGGGGAAAAAAGAAATCAAGATGTGGCAGTTTAATGAAGTATGGCGTTCTGTGGGAGTCTGATGCGGTGGTAGACGTCGGGAAAACAAGGGGGCCGCCCATTTTATATGGGAGGGCACTGTCAGTGTCTGTCGTCATTGCAAGTGGCCCCTAGTGGACCGCTAGCAAGAAAAGGTTCCATGTGGTCCTTGTGCCTGGTGGCAACAGTTCCATAGCCATGGCTTGATACAAAAGATATCCTCCAAGATGTACATTTTAAAACATTCACTGCTCTGGAAAAGAGGATAGGTTGTGTAGTTGAGTGAGGGAGGGAGAAGGAAACTAAAAAAAAAAAAAGGGTTGTGAAGGACAGGGCTTGATCTCTTTCCAGCCTGAAGTTCTAATTGAAAAAGGTACTGTACATTAAAATCATATTTGGAAGTGGGCTACCAGCTCGAGCACCAGGGCTACTAGTTTTACTCCAGCCACTTGGCCATGGGCAACTGATTAATTTTAAGATTTGTCAACCCCTGGCTACCTATGGCCCCATGATGTATCCTTGTCACCCATTTTGCAGATTTTGGCATTTCACACAGCTGGTGCCTTTTGATAAATGTGCCCATGCAGGAGCAATAACTGCCACAGCCACTGTGTGCTCCACCAAGCCAGAGATGCCAGAAGTCCTGAACCGCCTGGATTTTTTTTTTTTTGGGGGGTAGCTCTGTCACAAAAGGGCATGAAGAGCCAGTAAACTGGAGATCGGAGGCCATCTGGTATATTTCACAGCTTGGCAACTTGCTGCTATGATCTGATGTTACCAACTGAAGATCCCAATTCAATTTTTCTTTGAGTGGGGAGCATCCACAGCCCCAGGGAGAAGGGCCACTGCCTTGATCATCTCAAACATGGGATGCATCTCCCAAGACTCCCAAGAGCACTGTAATAAGCCTAAATCTACAGATTAAGTTTCTCTTAATGCATGGAAGGAGATTCTCCACCTCCATCCTGGGCCTATGCTATCCTGGCAGTCCCTCCCAAACCTGAAAGATATTTTGGACACTGCTTCTTACTGCCCTATATCTATACTGAATGTCTATTATAAAATTTTCATGGCAATTTGGGCCACCAGGCTGGAAGCCATTTTACCAACACTTACCCACCCTGACCAGGCAGGCTTTATTAAGCAAAGTATTGCCATGGATAATATTCATTGGGTTTTCATATTATTGGAATATATTTGAACTAGATGCATCCCCACAGTCACATTAAGCCTAGATGCCGAGAAGGCTTTCGACAGGGTGTCCTTGTCTTTTTTGTGGGACACCCTGTTGAAATTCCAGTTCCTGGAGTCCTTCCTAAGCTGGATCAAAAACATTTATAATGCTCCACAAGCCTATGTCCTTGTTAACGGGGGTGGGGGTGTTACCTCTTCTATCCCTTTCCAGCGGGGCAAGCAACAGGAGTGTCTGCTTCCTCCACTCCTATTCACTCTATATGCAGCCCTTGGCAGTAGCCTTACGTGAAGCAGAGGGGGTTGGAGGTAGAACCTGGAGCAGTCATCAGCAGTCAAAATAGTTACAATTCAATGCAGTTGCAATCAGTTGCAACTGCATTGGATTGCAGTCATAAAATAGTGGAGTTGAAATCCACTGCAGCCGATTCCGTGACTCATCCAGGTTTGTTTTTGTGGTACACTGCAATGTGTTCTCTTTTCTTTCCAGGGAAGGGGGAGGCCAGGAGGGGCTGTGAATATCTAACAGTCTTCAGCCACCAACACAGCCTTACAGCCAATAAAATGCACCCCTGGCTCCTAGACATGAAGCATCCACCAATTAGGAGAGATAGGGGGAGAAGCCAGGAGCTTGAGATTGTCTGACTGGCTGCACGAGGTGGCTGGGAGAGCGTGCCTAGGTAGGAGAGGAGACCGTCAGGAAAGGAGGCATCTGTGTTGGTGTGTGGGCAAATGGAGCGAGCAACATTTTTTCTGCAGGGATTAAGTTTGGCAGTTCAGCCTTTAATTTAAAAATAATTTAACTGTGTCCACTGTCCTGACGTGTCCAAAGCCCGGCAAGAGACTAGTGTGTGGCTGTGCAGGTCCCAGTCAGTCCTCCAGCAAAACCAGGCAGCAAGCCAGTGGTCTGGTCATGATCAGGATCAGCCAACGACCCAGTCATCCGGGCCCGTCAAGTGACTCACTCATTCTTGGTCGGGTCTTCAGATTCGGTGAGGAGGAGGAGTGGTAGGTGCACTAGTTCCACTGCATGGAGTACCAGACTGGGGACGTGGGTCTCTGTTGGGGACCAACTATGTGGGTTGGGAGGAGGGAGCACACAGCTCCAAAAAACCACCACCACTACTGAGAAGAGCAGCAGTGGCAGCCTGAGCCATGATGCCACCCGACGATGACCAAATCATCATCAGACACCTGACCGAACTGGCAACAGTCTACTACAATGAGCAAGGTACTGTATGGGATGTGTATTCAAGGCCCGTCAGGGGAGGGCTGGGCAGTGGGAAGGAGGAGGATGGTCTCTCACACAGACTAATCCATCTGTGTGTGTCTGCTGTGTGCTGGACTGGCTTGTCTGGCTGGTTGAGGGCTTGGGGGCTGTGGGGTCCAGGGGGCCAAACTTGAAAAGCCAAGGTGATTGATCATTATCAATCTACTGCTGGCGGCCCGGCCGGGCTCTCTCTGACCGACTACACTGTAAGTCAGTCAGACTACCCATGAGGTCGTGGAGCAGGCCTGGTGCAGGTGATCAGTTGGTGAGTTCTCTGACCCATAGGAGGCCAGAGCGCGGAGCAAGGTCGGTCAGGTCCAATGGACAAAATGTTTGTCTGCCACTGTAGAAATCGGATAGACTAAATACTTAAGTCCTCAAAGCAAGAGGAATAACAGTTTAAAAAACACATTCGTGTACATGCTGAAAGCCAAAACAAGTTCAGAAACTGTCAGAAATTTTTTTTTTTTTTTTTTTTAAATATGCATGAGTTTTTTAGCTTTAAATTTAAACTATGGCTACATCTCAGTTCTGGTATACCATACAGGAAATATTTCTAGGGGTCCTCCCTTAAGCTGCTTTTAGTCTCAGATTTTACAACTACTAGTAAACCAACATATACTGATGGTTAGCTTTGTTTGCAAAAGGGTACCTTCTAGCTTCTGTGAGGTGTTTAAGAGGCCCTACCTACAGTATACTGTATTTTAGACTCAGTTCTTTTTCTAAGTAACTAGTATTACTGCTGCTAATTTTTCTATGCCGTATACCGTCTTACTGCCCTGCTTCAACATGTTTCTTTCAGGGACTTAGTATATTTTGTTTTTGTTTTGACTGGTTATTGTGCTTTTGTGGGTTCCTACTGTGTGTAGATTTGTTTCACTGCACTTTGTATTTGCATTTTAAATTTAGAGCAGCCAGCTTCTCAGCTGCTGCTGACTGGTTGCTGCTCCCTCCAACATATGTAATACCTCACGTGCCCCAGAGTTGAGGGGCATAAATAATTCCTTTTGTTACTGCCCATTTATGAAGTTATAATGCTGCTACATCCCAAATGCTAAAAACAGAGCTGCTTCCTGACCTTAACCCACCAACATGCCCCCACGTAGGCACATGCAGCCCCATTTTGTGATGTCAGAAGGTGAAGGCTGTGTGCACGCACTCCCCATTCATTCCGGGGGGGGGAAACGGGACTTTTCCATACATTTTATTAATTTATAAAATAAATGTCAATAAAAAAGATACAAAGTTAAAAAGTATGACAAACTACTACATAATAAAATTCAACGATGGTGAAAGTTGAAAAAATTGGTTGGATTTTCTTCAGTTAGTTGAAGTCAGAAATTTCAAACCAGTTGAAAAATATCAGTCAATGTGTGGTAAATTAGTCAATTGTTTTTTCAACTGACTCTGGGGTCTAGTTGGAGGCATCCCACAAGCAAGAATATAAGGTATCGTTTGCAGACAATGTCCTTTTAATGATTTTGTCCCCAGAGGAGTCCATCCCATGCGTTTGAGAGATCCTATATACCAACAAAGGGTGGCAGGCTTTAAAATAAGTTTCTAGAACTGAGGTTCTACTACTTAATTTCGCCCCCTCTGAGACATTGAAGAGGGCCTGTCCCTTGAAGTGGTGAGCCACTAAAATTAAGTATTTGGGTAAAAATATCCCTCAGGATTTAAAGGTGTTAAATGTAATAAATTTCAAACCCATAATGCTAGCAATACAATCGGATCTCAATAAATGAGGTAACCTTCACCTTTCCTTTTTTCAGCATATAGAAATTATAAGTATGAATGTTCTCCCTCACCTATTATCTCTCTTCCAGAATGTCCCCCACTTTCCAGCCCGGTTTTACTTCAAGTCCTGGGATAGAATGATTTCAAATTTCATTTGGGGTGTCGGCACCCCAGAATTAGTCTCAATTTTAAAATTATCCTTGGCCCAAAGAGGAATAAATTTACTGAATCTGGAACTTTATGCGAAAGCTGCTTTCCTGAGGGTGCATTTTTCTGGTTATCTGTAACCTTCAAGGCTCCATGGACAACTATACAATTTATAGGATATAGAAAAAAATCGTATTTGTTTCTGAAGGAAGGTCTCTGCCTCCTTTGAGGAACTTTACCCAAATCTCAGCTAATATTTTGAGGGCGTGGTATTCTTTCAGGATGCAGGCTTTTTTCTATTGCAGGATGCTTTCAGAGGATGAATACTTTATGCCGCTCAAACTAATCTGGCATTTGCTAGATGGCGGAGGCTGGCACTGAATTATGTACATCAGTTCTTGGGGCGGGGGATTCTTCCTTTTGACACCATATGGAATACGGGCTTAGATGTTTTTTTTTTTTTTTTCGGTACCTTCAAGTCAGGAACTACATTCGACAATATTTTATCACCCCTATTTTACCCTCTCCTTTGCGCCTCTTCCTGAAAATACTTCTGGATTTCCACTTGGGCAACACATGGGGACATTTCACTGGATTCCTCTACAAAATTTTGCAGGAGGTCCTGGGAGATACCACTCTTTCCATACTAGAGGGGTGGAACAAAGATTTAGAACTGGAAGCTTCAGGAGTCTCCTGGACAAAGGCAACCCTGCCAGCAATTAGACTGATGTACTCTCACCTCTAGCGGGAATTCACCTGGAAATGTAGAAACAGGTTTTTCCGTTCCCCTGTGATTCAGGTGAAATACCTCCCGGATAGTTTTGGTTACTGTTGAAGAGATTGAAAATGCAAATTGGCAGATCCGCACCACATTTTTTGGAACTGCCCATTACTAATGCCATTCTGGTGCTCCCTTCAGTCTGAACTAAAGGAATACTTGGGGGACCGAAAAGAACTTACTGCAGAAATAACCCTCTACTCCATCTACCCAGACCACTCCCCCTCCTGGCATAAGACCCCTCCTGTCTATATATTTATTAGCAGCGAAGAAAGCTGTCACGCGCAAATGGATGACCAAAGTTATTCCAACTGTAGCTGACTAGAGATGAATAGTTTTAGGGATATATCAAATGAAGAGTCAAACAGCGGCCATCCTTGATAAATCAACTGCTTACTGAACCAAACAGCAAAGGTGGATCCATTATTTATTTTTGTTTTTGTTAACCAGGTAAGCACACTAGACAACAAGTGCCTATTTTCAGGTGCGACCCAGGAGATTACAATACAGAAACATAGTACATTGTCAGGGTAACATACAAGTGGAACCAGAGTACAATAGAAACATGATACAGAGTCAGGGTAACCATACTGGCCCACGTACAAGTGGGTGGGACAGTACACATTGCATTCTACGGTAAAGAAGGCAGTACATCCATAGGGTACATGAGCAGCATGGGGAGGTAGAAAATCAACAGGTAACAAGGCAGAGTGTAGGCAGTACGTCAGCAAGGTACATAACTAGTATTAAGAGGCAGAGAACAGCAGAAGGACAACCATGGCGGAGTCCACTTCCATTGAAGGAAGAGTACTGACATACAGTTGCATACCCTGAGGGCAGAGCATGAGAAAGTGGGGTCATCAAAGTGCTTCTAGGGAGGGCGCCAATATGTAAGGGGGCACCTCTCCAGAGGACGGGCGGGAAGTGCTAAAGCAGGAGTATCAACAGAGTGGCAGAGGCCGTTTTCAACATGGAGGAGAGGGGTCGAGGGTGAGGGAGAGACTCCCCTGGATCTATCTGGCACAAAGACAAGTGGAAGCCACTTTGAGGAAATTGCATAGGGATGATTTGAAGCAGGGTTGGGAGGGGCCGGCGCAAACTGGGGTGGGAAGGGTGTTCTATAGTCTCGGTGCGTAGAGAGAGAAGGCCGGTCACCAGTGAGGGAGCGGATCTCGGGACCGTGCAGACTTGGGCTGAGCTAGACCTTAAGCGGTAGGCAGGGGTTCCATGTTTGAGGGGGAAGCAGTTCGGACTATATTATCAACAAAGTTGCAGAGGACAAAGGCTCAGTGTTTTTCAGGGGGGGGCCACTCCAGTCGAGAGTAGAGCTCACACCGATGTGTAAGGCGATAGAGGTTCACTCGAATTTGCCCCTTGAGGGCTGGTGGTCCCTTAAGGGCCTCCCTTCGGGGGACAAATGTACATTAAGTGGGTCTTGGCTGGGACACATGTATTCTGCGGGGATATTTTATTCAGTGTATGTCATACTTTCTCTGGTTTAAACGCATGACTTTGCCCTGTTTTTTTTTTTTTGTTTGTTTTTTGGTTTGTTTTTTTTAATGATCAGATGTATTGGAGCCAACTAACATCTTCACCTATAGTTGGATTTAATCACATTTGAATTCAGTATTATGACCTGCTGTATGTGTTGCCTTGCTTTTCTCCAATAAAAATATTTTAAAAAGTTTATCTTAATACATGTCATGTCTTGCTAGTTGCTGCCCAACATTTCTGCTCTCATTTAAAATTGCTAGTGATCAGCATGCCCCAGTATCTTTCCTGCACAATTTCACGTCACCTCTGTAATAGTCTGCATTTATGTTTACCTAGATGCATCGTCTCACATTTCTTAGCACTGAAGTTCCATCTGCCATTCTGCCACCCATTCCCTAAAATATCCTGATCTTTCTACATTCATCTCCTGTTGTGATGCAGCTACTCTTCCCATCTTTAGGCTATCCAACAGTGCCTGCAGTGTGGTCCAGCTACTAATACTCAGCCCAGGTCACTTAATGAATACACTGAACAATGTAGGTCCTAGAGCCCACCTTAATGGAACCCCACTGGTCACCTGTTTTTATGTTGATAGGGCACCATGAATTATGACTCCTTGGCTCCTACCCTCTATCCAGTTTTATAACAATTTCAGTTCCTCCCAGTTATACCTAGGTACAGTTTAAAATGAAATGGACATAACATACACTTTGCAGAAGTCCACATATACATCCTCAGGATCCCCTGCATACGTAAAGTTTCTTGGGGACATCTTCAAAAAGCAGCGAGATTTGTTCAGCATTACTTCCCCTTACAAAAGCCATACTGGGGCACAAAATCCAAGTTTTTTGTACTGCAAGTCTTTTGACATTGTTCAAGTCTCCAGGGGCTTCCACAATATTTACATCAAGCTCACTGGGGTATAGGTCGGTCACAGCACCTACGATTGTTACAGGGACTAACAATAACTAAAGCTAAAGTTCATATCCAATCGCTATTGAAATGGTCTTGACTGGCGACAATGAAAATGGGTTAAAATTACAGTATGAGTAGGTTTCAGTCACTTTTAAAGATGATTTTGCTGAATCAGTATTTGCAATCCAATTATCTATGGGAGGGTTTTTTGTTCTATGGTAATTTGACCCAAGGTTCAGTGCTAAATTTTCACCAGTATGCAGTTTTATTGTTCTAGCTCCTCTCCAGTTATAATGTATTCATTCCATGGAGTTACTATAGTGTCCCACTGAAACCTATGGATGTGCAACAGCAGCTGGCAGATGACAGGATGTAGGTGTAAGTCCATGGGTGTGTGTTTTTATACTGGGTGAGAAATTATCAAAAAATGCTGTCTCCTGATTGGATGACATACTGCATGACCGTGCATTATCCCACCACAACCACAAGCCTGCACTTTCCCATTTTTCCACTACCCCCAACAATTTTGGCCACTCTGACAATTTTATAATTTGCCCTGCAGCCTCTAGCCTCACACACTACGGCATGCATATATAACAGCAAGACATCATGCCATGTAGTGGATTATCTGATCTCTTCCTCTCCCCCTACAGATAAACAATAGATCTTTGAGAAAAAAAAAAAAAAAAAAAAAAACAAACAGTTTATGCACTAGTTAGGATATCTCCACAAAAGTAGGAAACTGTGGCATTGGGTTTTCCAACCGTAACTCCCCACCCACATCCCCAAGCAGCAAAAGGAAAAAGGAAAAAACTACTCACTGTTGTAACACTTTTTTCCAATGTGTCCTTTAGCATCAATAACTGATTGCAGTAAGCCAACTAGGTTGAACTGCCTCAGAGGTGGAGCCATGAATATTCATATAATGAATTGGCCAACAGGAAAACAGGAGGGTGTGCCGACTGGAGTCTGCCCAGAGAGCACCAGAATTTTTTCGAACGAAGAGTGGAACAGGATCCAAAAATCATGCAACAGTATGAACAGAAATTAAGAACATGAAGTTTGCTCTAAATAGAATTCGAAACTCAGTAACAAATTTGTCAATAATGAGGAAGCAGAGTCCTCTTCAGATAGGTTTCCAGGGGAGGAAGGGTGGGCTCTTACTGATGCTAAAGGACACACTGGAAGAAACATTACTACTATGGTGAGTAATTTTTTCTTCTCACCCCAGGGGTCCTTTAGCATCAGTAACTGACCGCAGGCTACAAAGCAGTGTAGTTGGGAGGTGGGTATAGAACCTACTTAGGGAAGAGGCTCTGCAGGACTGCACTGCCAAATCTGACATCAAATCTAGACTGAACATCCAGGCAACAGTGCTCAGTTAATGTGTGTACAGTCTTCCATGTGGCTGCTTTGCAGACATCTAGTAAGGGAATGTCCCTTGCAGCTGCCACTGAGGCAGTAGTGCCCCTGGCAGAGTAAGCCCAGAGGCCCTCAGGGGGCCGTTTACCAGCCTTGTAGTAGAACTGAATACAGAGACTATCAAAGAGATGGTTCTCTTAGTGGCACGTCTTCCTTTACCTACCTCCCCATAGGTGAGGAAAATCTGGGTAATGGAGTCCCAGAACTGCTTGGTGTGCTCCAATTAGAATAGGGCTCTTAACATCCAGACTATGGAGTCTGTTCTCTAAGAGTGGATTTTTCAGTGAAGAAAACAGGAAGAGTGATAGATTAAGGTGGAATTCAGAAACCACCATGGGCAGGAATTTCCTATTTGTTCTGAGCTCTACCTTGTCCCTGTGACTGATAATGTAGTTGGGATCTGTGCAGAGTGCTTGCAACTCTGAAATTCTTCTGGTAGAGGTAATGGCCACTAGGAAGACCAAGTGACATTTCAGATGGGCCGTAGCCATGGCTTCAAAAGGTGGCTCAATGAGCTTGGCAATGCACAGGTTAAGGTCCCAAGGAGGAACAGGTTCCCCGATTGGGGGCTGAAGGTGTAGAAGGCCTTTGAAGAACTTTTTGAAAACAGGTAATGAAATGATGATCTGCTTCTTGCCTATAGACAAGATAAGCAGAAACTGAAGCTAGGTGTAGCTTTAAGGAAGCCTTGAGGCCTGAGGCCTGTAAGTGAGCCAAATAATCTAGAATATTGGGGACTGATGCTTTGAGATTTAAATGCGTCCCCTTGCACCAGAAAGAAAATCTTTTCCACTTAGCTGCTCAAATTTTCTTGGTACTAGGTTTCTTAGCCAATCTCAAGATTTTAAGGATCTGTTCTGAATACTGGGATTCTGGGTACTCCAACTCCTCAAAAGCCAGGCTTTGAGGTGAAGAGACTCTAGACCAGTAGCAGAGCGCGGCGCAACCCTCCTGGCTGCCCCAGTGTGAGTAGTGGTGGTGCCCTGCCACCATCTTTATTCACTGTTTAGTGCCCATTGCGGAGCCTGCCATTGACTGAATGGCCTTTCCTGGCTCCCAAATGATCCCAAACCTGGCCCCGCTACTGCTCTAGACTGAGATAAGTCACACCTGTCTGAGGAAGAGTCAGAAGAGAGCGAGTGAGGGGAAGCCAGTTCGGCTTGCTGGAAGCCAGGGTTAGCAGGCGGGAGTACCACGACTGTCTTGGCCAATCCGGTGCTACCAGGATCATTGTTGCAGGCTGGGATCTTCACTTCAGTAGCACTCTGAATCAGAAGGAAGTGAGGGAAGGCAGAAAGGAACTTCCATGACCAATCCAGGGACAAGGCATCTGTTGGAAGAGTCCCTAGTGCTGGAGGCCTGCAACAGTACAGAGGAACCCAATGGTTGAGGTGAGAGGCAAAGAGATGCATTTCTGGTGTGCCTCACCTTCTGAAAATTGTGGCAAGGTCTTGTTTGTTCAGACTCCATGCATTGTGCCCTTGGCTGATTCGACTAAGGGCATCTGCCAAAGTAGTGTCCTTGCCCGGGAAGTGTATGGTTGAAAGGCTGATGTAGAGGGAGCAGGCCAGAGAGCAGATTTTCATTGTCTCTGTACAAAGCACTGTGGATCTTGTGCCACCTGCTAGTTTGTGAGAAACATTGCAGTGGTGTTGTCTCTTTCGATTTGCACCAAATGGCCTTTCAGCTGTGGGGCAAAGGATTTCAGAGCCAGGTAGATGGCCTTGAGCTCCAGTGGATTGATGTGGCTTACCAATTCCTTGGGGGTCCATATGCCATTGACAGAATGACTGTCCAGATGAACTCCCCAACCCAGGAAGGAGGCATCTGTTGTAATGACTTTTGTAGGAGAAGGCAGTTGGAAGGGCATTCCCACTGCCAGGTTTGTCGGATCCTTCCACCAGTCCATAGCTTGGAGCAAGGTTTTTGTAACAGGAACCAGCTTGGACAGAGAATGTCTTTTTTGGGACCAGTAAGCCCGACGGTGATACTCTATGTCCCTTATTTCATACTAAGGTTCATAATAAGGTATCTATGAGCTAAGGAGGTGGTTAGCCCATTTAATGCTCCTGTCCACTCACTCACTTCCGTACAATATTTCCATCCAATATGTATCTATCTAGTCGCTGCTTGAACTGCTGTTTGCTATTACTTATAAGCTCTGGGGGCAAACCATTCAAGGGGGACACCACACTGAGTGAAGAAAGCTTTTCTTCCATCTGTGTTGAATTTCTTGGGTCGGAGCTGCAGCGGGTGTCCCCTGGTACATAGCGAACAGTTTTTAAATTCTAACTGTAGTTCATTTATCAAGTATGTGTCCTGCATGATATTACAGCACATCAAAAGGTCTCCCCGAATTCTCCTCATCTCTAAGGTAATGAGGTTTAAATAGAGGAGCCTATCCTCATACAATTTCTCTCTCAATTCATATATTACTTTTGTAGCCCATTTCTGCACCCCTCCTCCAGTCCATCCACCCCACCTCTCGATATTGGATCCCACACAGGGCTACCATAATCTAGTAATGGTAATGCTTTCTTTTTATTGTGCATAGTATTTTGTTTGCTTTGGCTATCTGAGTAGTACACTGAGCCTTACATGTTAGCTTATCTTTAATACCCAGGTACTCCTCCACAGAGTGCCTCAGAGTGTCCATTCATGGAATAATTAATTTTATTATGTTTACCCAGGTGTATAACAGCACTCATTAGTATTGATGCTCATGCCCTTTGTGGTGGCACAATTACATATTTTGTCCAGATCATTTTGTATAGAAGCTATGCCTTCATCATCTTGTGCAATCCCTGCAAGTTTAGTGTAATCTGCATAGCCTTATCTCTGAACCCTGAACAGCTCCTCCCCCCCCTCCGTCTTTTCTCATCATGTAACTCCTGCAATTAAACTTGCCTTCTCCCACCCCACCCTCCACCGATTAACCTCTTTATGTAGCAACACTTGCCTCACCCCCACCCTGCTGACGGCCTGCCGTCAGCCCCCTAGTCTAATCTCCTGTAACCAGTGTGTCTCTCTCCTGGCCTCCCTAGGGCTCCATGCCTGATCGGCGCACCCACCGGCCAGCGGCACTCAACAGCTGCAACTTCAGGCCACCTCACCGACTCATGGACAACCCTCTACCCGCCCTCCGGGAACTGTGAGCTGGATCCCACACAAAGGTACGTCCACCAACTTAAATCGCAGAACCAGGCACTGCACTGCAACCAGATTGGTGTGGCGTTCACCCCTGCAGCCCGTGATTGGACAGGCTGTTCTGTACTGCACTCCTATTGGTGCACCTCCGAGCAGTTCTCTAGGCTGTCTAAAATCTCTGCTCCAAAGCTAAATTTGGGGCCAAGTTTACAGACTTTCTCTCGCACTTGCTTTTCGTCCCCCTGCCTCCTTTAAATAAGACACACTCCTCTTCCTCCTAGGGTGGTGTCGCAATACTGGATATCGCCTCCAGCAGAAACCACACCCTCTAGTCTGGACAGACCGTACAGACTGCAGCTTGGAAGCCATCTCTGTGATGATCTCTGGCCTTACTGTGATCCCTATAGACCGCAGAAACATGACACCTGCAGCACTGGGACCTTTGGTATTAATAGCTCTGACATTATCACTGCTCTTTTTAATTGCCCCTATGGGGACAACTAAAACCCCTCACCGGAATGGTCCACCTTGCACTATACTCAAGGCATGACCACAGGTAGCTGCACCATCAACGGCCTTGCCCACTGCACACCAATCTGGAACCTTGGCTACCTCCTGATGTTTCAAGTGCATAGCACACCTGACTACCTTCCTCTACTGATAACATTCCACATCACTACTGGACGGCCCATGACCCACAGTGCCATGAGGAGCAAATGCCCAGTCAAGCTAGCCTGCAAAATGCTCATAACCTACCTCCTCAGAATTCTACTAATGCTGCTTCTGATCTCTGGCAATGTCCACCCAAACCTGGGACCACCTGGGATGCCCCCCCCCCCCCACTTGCTAAACCGGAAGGAGGGGTCACTCATGCTGGCATCTATCAATGTCTGTAGCCTCCTCAGTAAACTTGATAACCTCCAAACCTGGGTACAGCAACACAATCCAGACATCCTCTGTTGAAACGTGCTTAAAAATCAAAAATACCCAACACCGTAGTCGCTATCCCTGGATACTATTTCAGGCAAGACAGAATTGCTAAGAGAGGAGGGGGCTGTGCCATCTACCAGAAGGACAGCATTAAGGCCCATGCCCTCAGACCATGGCACCTCTTCACAGATCCTCACCACAGAAGTCCTCCTTGGAGCACATAAGAACTCACCATAGCTTCGGTTTACTTACCCCAAAGGACCATGCCACTGGCTTCACCAGCATCATGGAGTACTTAAGGGGACTCCGCTATAACTCAAACAGTAATACTGGGCGACTTCAATATAAACTGGCTTTCGCCTGAGGCCAGCTCCTACAAGGATGCTGTCATGGCACAACACCTCTCAAATGGTACCCACCCCTACCGGGTGCAACTATAGAACTGGGTCCTAGGAACTACTAGACTGGATACTGACAAAATCGACCTGAGCGAATCTCTAAGGTCACAGTTCTCCCTGACACTACAAGCGACCACTCTCCCATAATCTGTACCTGGACTAACATTCATCAAGCCCCCACCTAAAACAGTCTACCCCAGAGTCCTAAAGCAGGGGCAATTTGAAAATGGTCAAAGCACATCTGCGCAGCCTGGACCGGTCTGCACTTGACTCAGCCAATGATACTGTCCAAGCTCTGGACATTTTCATCAACCACTTTTCTGTAGCCTGCGATATCTATGCACCAGTAGAAAAGATGAAAGTAAAAGGAAAGGCCAACACTTGGATAACCACTGAGCTTTCTACTAGTCTCAGACAAAGGGATCATCTCTGGTACTGCACTAGAGCCACTGCTAAGCCAGGAGACATTAAAAAATTTAAAGCAGCTAGGAATGACTGCACTAGAGCAGTAAGGAATACCAAAAGGAAATACTTCAACGAAGCATTCACCAATACCTGGGAGGATGGGAAAAAATTCTGGAACACAAAACCTCACTGGAAAGGACCCCAAGAATCCGCCCACAATGCTCATATCAACGGTACACTGACGACAGACCTTGTTACAATTTCCAAGACCTTTAACAATGCGTTTTCCAATCTGGGCAGTGTCCTCCCGCCAGACTTCTTTGATGCCCCTTCCGCAAGTGACCATACTGACAAGGCACCACACCATCACACAGCACCGCAATTCTACTTCAAGGAGATCCCAGTGCACCCTGCCAGAAAACACATTCTGAAAGCCATCAGCAGTACTGGTTACAGCTCGACTCCCTTGACATGAAACTGTGCAATGGTTAGAAGAAATCCTAGAACCCTTGACCAAGATATTCAACCTATCACTCAGGACTGCCCAATTCTTAACCATATGGAAGCAGGCTACAATTACACCAGTTCACAAAAGCATTGACGGGACACTGCACACAAACTACAGGCCCATCTCCATCCTCCCGCCCTTATCCAAAGCTCTGGAGAGAATAGTCTCGTACCAGCTAGTCGAGTACCTTGAAAAATATGAAATCCAATGCCCTGAACAACATGGCCTTAGAAAAGGGCACAGCACCACCACTGCACTGCTGGAATTTACGGGCTTCATCCATGCCACCTTGGACCAAGGGAACTGCATGGGGCTGTGTTCACTGATCTAACTAAAGCCTTTGACATCAGAACCACCTGCCTTCATACTCAGGCAACTCACAAACATCGGTCTCTCCAAAGATGCTTTACCCTGGTTTGCAAGTTACCTCGGAGGTAGGGACCAACGTGTTAACATCACCGGTGTCATCTCCAATGAAAGCCCAGTCCTCTCAGAAGTCCATTCTGGGTCCATTGCTCTTCAGTCTCTTCCTGAACAGCCTCCCTAGCGTCTGCCACCAGAACATACTGCTCTATGCAGATGACGCTGTCATATACACAAATCACCATGATACTAATCTACTGGAGGAGAAAATACAGCGCAACTTCAAGAGCGTGGAGGACTGGTTCAGCTCTCACAAACTGGTCCTGAACTATAGCAAAACAAAAGTAATGTCTTTCTGCAATACACAAAGCAAGCAACTCTTGACCCCTCACTATCAGGAACCAAGCAGGGATTACACTCAAACCAGTTCCGGAGTTTAAGTACTCTGGCATCACCCTGGATAGATCCCTCTCCTTTGCGTGGCCCATCAACAATGTCGCAAAGGCCACGAATATACGAATAGGCCTTCTTCACAGGCACAAACACTGCATGACAGCTGATGCCCTTAGGCTGGCGATTAACAGCTCTGTCACCTCAGTCATTGACTATGGACTAGTTATCTATGGCTCAGCTTCCCCCACTGCCCTTCGCAGGATATCGATGGCGCTTAAATCTTGGTGCCTAACGGGCGCTGCCCATCTAACACACCTGCGATCTGTACGCCCAAACGGGGTGGCTACCACTCCTCAGCAGGATCAGATACCAGACCTGCCTGGTAACCAACAAGGTTCTCCTCGGGCTCTTAATTATCAGGTGTTTAAAAGCATCTTACTATAAACAGCACCCTGCATACCAGAAATGCACAACACCAAATCTACCAAGTCCCCAGATGCCGGGCCACCATGGGTCAGAGGTCTTTTACCTACAGAGACCCACTATGATACAACTCGCTCAAAGAAACACTTCTACTATGCTTGGCACCTTCAAAAAGGAACTCTGCACCTCATGTCAACCAGTCAGTGCGATTGTTTCCACTAAGAGGATCACCTCTCCTCCCTTGCTGGCCCAAGCTGTCCAGTAATCTCCCTATGGTTGCAATACTCTGGCTCCTGCTCCCTCCTGCCTTCCCTTCATCCCTCCCTCTGCCTCCTCTTCATGTCCACCCCCCCTTCCTCTGGCACTTATTGGACGTGGACACCCTCCTACTACTATCAGGCTCGCATCCATCCTACTCCCCCCTTAGACAATGACTCCTCAGCCAGCCTACTACCTTCGGTACTCCACTTACCCTACCCTCTCTAACTCCACTCCACACGTTATTTCACCTGTTACCGACATTTTCTTGCTGATGTTGCCTCATTCCAAGTAGGAATGCATCCTTAAGTCTAGTCTTTGCCTGTTTTAAAGTCTGTTATCCAGGTCTACATTTGTATGTAAGTTTATCCTCCATCCTGATGTGGAACCTTTGTAAATGAGCAGTTCCTGCTCAAAGACTCAAAGGTAAGCCTAGAGTTTAATAAAAAAATATTCAGCCAGTTTGTTGCATCCTTCACCATACTAGATATGAATACCTTAAACACCGACCCCAGCACCAATCCCTGCAACACCCCACTTGTCACAGCCACAGGTAAATTTCTTTTCATGCAGATTTATTTGGAATCAGATTCCTGGAACGACAACTGTCAGATGCCATGTGTCCCAGGAGTCTTAGAAAATGTCTGGCTGGCCTGGGCTGATACAAGACAAAGCAGTTTGCCAGAGCCAGGAATTTTTGTACTCTTTCTTCAGGGAGGAAGGCCCTGCTTTCCCCGAGTATCCAGCTCTGCCCCCAATAAAAGTAAGGAGCAGAGTTGGAGTAGGCTGGGATTTCTCAGTTTATGAGGAATCCCAGAGACTGCAGAGTTTGCTGTGTAGTGGTAAGGGCATCCTGCAGCTGCAGAGGAGTCTTGCCCACCAGGTGCCAGTCATCCAGGTATGGGTAGACTGAATTGCCCAGTTTTCTGAGATAAGCTGCCACCAGCACCAGGCATCTGATGAATACCCATGGGGCTGAAGAAAGGCTGAATAGCACAGCTGCAAACTGGCAGTGTCCTGATGGGAGCCTGAATCTTAGGAATTTTCTGTGAAACTGCCTTATTGGAATATTCGACCAACTTGTCAGTGGGAATCACATTCCAACTGGTTTCTCCTACAAAAGTCATTACCACAAATGCCTTGAGATCCAGGGAGACTCTTCCTGCTGAAGAGAGTGGATCACTGTTGCGAGAGTGACCATTTTGAATTTTGTTTTGAGTAAGTGGCCATTCAGATGCCAGAGATAAGAGGACAGGTCACCACTCCCCATTTTTCTTCCTTGCAAGGAGGATCTGGAATAGAGACCTTTGCCTTTCTGCAAAGGAGGAACTTTATTGCCTTTGCTGTGAGCCACCTTTTCACTTCCAGCTCTAGAAAAAGTATTTCCGTAGGAGACTGGGGTTTTGAAGATGGAGATTTTTTGAACAGAGGGGGAGGCCCCTTTCCACTACCTCCAGAACACAATGGTCTGAAGTTATTAAAGTCCAGGACTGGAAACAGTGGGAGTCTGCCCCCCTACTGGTAGAGGGGAGGCAACCTGGACACTGGAATCAGGGCTTAACTTGTGAGGCAGAAGCAGGGGGGGGTGGTGGTACTTCTGCCTCTTCCTCTGAAAAAACCCTCATTTGAGAGTAGTCCACTGGCATAGGATATGGGAATAAGGGTCTAGGAAAGTAAGCCCTACCCCTATTCCCTTTGTTCAGAGTGCTCTGGTTACTGGGAGCCTTTCCTCTGGCCGTATTCCTTTGGTAGGCAGTTTTGTACTTTTCAACCTTTTTCATGTAGGCTTCTGTTCTGTCATGAAAGTGTGTTCCAGTCCAAGGAAGTCCATGGCTTTGGAATGGGTGTCCTGTGACAGATTTGTTGTCCTTAGCCAAGAGAAGCACCCGAGGGAGATGGCCTGGGTCATAACCCTTGTGGCTGCCTCACTGTCTGCTGCCATGTGGAACTGGAACTTGGTAGCTTTCAAGGCAGTTTTTGCTGTCTCCATTATGTCCTGGACCATAGTGCTTGGCTTATGCTGGGCAACAGCCAGGACAGAATTCCAGAGGGCCTTCTGGTACTTGGCAGTATAGGCAATGTAAGAAGAGAGGCGCAGCATGAGAGGGGCTGAAGAACAGGACTTCTTAGCCATGATGTCAAGTCTCCTAGACTCCTCAGGGGGCTGAGAGGAGAGGGGGACATTAGCTTTGTCACAAGCTGCCTGCTGTACAACACATTCATGACTAGGATGTACATACAGAAAGCCAGTATCAGACATGGAAAGCTGATAATTTTTGTCTATTCTCTTATCTATTTCAGACAGAGGTAATGGTCTGGAGGAGCTTTAGTGTTTTTCTGAAAGTCATATATGGGGAGAATAATATTTTTTGGAGGGGGAAGATACATCATGTCCCTGTAAATCCTCATCATCCCGAGTCTACTCCTGTGAGGGGAGATCCAGAGTGTCCACCAGATGCTGCAAGAAAGTTAGCACAGAGGAAGCATCCTCCTGGTCACCAGAAGAAGTGCCAAAGTTTGGATCGGGGAACATCAGGCTCTAAAGGACTTTCCCCCTGCCTCATCTTCTAGTCCATAATAATCTTCATCCTCCCCAGGAAAGTCACCTGCATCAGAGGGAACTGCACTGGTGGTATACTAGCAGTGGCAGAGGTTTGAAACATGGACCCCGTGCCCTGCAGTGTTTGGTACAATTGCCAAATTTTAGCCATTTCTTCAACAGAGGGTAAAAATCCCTTGGTAAATGTGGGATTATGCCCCCCCCAAGGCTCAATGTTTTTAGTTTTTTTCCTTGTGCTTTTTGCCAACTGAGGACTCTCCATACTAAGGTGTGGGAGGAGCAGTGGCATGTGAGGGGTAGTGGCATGTTTGTCTTTATGAAACTTCTTGCCAGGCACTTCAGTTACCAGATCTGGTTTTCTTGTAGTTGGCACTTCAGTGCGCTTAGTTGTCTCGGGCTTATTAGTCACCTCATCAGCACCTTTGCCATTCTTTTTCTTTAGATGGTACTTCATCAGCACTCTTAATCTTAGAAGGTCCCTCATCGGTAGCCTTGGCAGCCATCATTCTTAATCTTTTTGTCCTGTTTCTACGAGTTTTTGAACAGAACTTAGAGCAAAGTGAACAGAAGTGAGCTGGACCCAAGCACTACAAACACGGGTCATGGGTAGCAGCTTTAGCCACAATCCTGTGGCACTTCACACAATATTTAAAACCTGCTGGTCCCAGTTCTCTTTTTAGGCTGTTCTGACATGCCAATTCGTCAGAATGTTGAAAACGGTTCCCAGTAGGGAAGATTTGAAATTAGTGGTCAGTTTCCTCGCAGTAAATAACTGCGATGAAAAACAGCAAACAGACGCCAAGAAAACAAGAAAATAGAGGTTCCTAGTGAAAAAAGGGAACTGCTGTGAAGATTGAGAACAGTTTAAAAACTAACCACGGGAAAGTATTACTTCAGACAGTGGAAAAGGGAACGTGGAAGAAGGGGAAAGATGCTGTTCCAGGGAACTGCGGAAGAAAGGGAAAGACGCAGTTCCCGGGAACCGAATGGGAACCACTAAAACTCAAAAATAATAAAGGAAAGAATATACTCAGTCTCAGCACAAAAGAAAAATTTAAGGGCCAAAAATAACTAGTTACTCACCTGTAAGAGTAGTTCTAGAAGTTATATATGCTGTTCATCCTTACTGTTTGGCATGTCCTTTCCCTTTAAGGATACTGCCGGAAGGTCTTTAAGCTGGCTCCTCCCATCCACCCAGGTGGTATATTCCTCGACTCAACCCCTTGACACCAGATCTTGCCCGCTGGAAGCATAGGTTGTGCGTCGGGTGGGTTCGTGTGGATAAACATATACCACTCCTAGATGGTGCAGTTACATAAAGTCTTACCACAACAGTAGCTCTTCAAGGAAGGTCTCATGCAGTAGGTAATTACTTCTGGGAGAATCCCTAGCGTTAAGTCCATATGAAAGGACAATTATGATAGACCTTGTAGGACTGCACAGCCAAAGGCCGTCCTATGTCGTGAGGCAACATCAAGATAATGCCTTGTGAAGGTATGGATTGCGGACCAGGTAGCTGCAGTGCAGACATCTGAAATAGAGGTTCCTTTAAAGCAAGCCACAGTAGTGGCCATAGCTCTAGTGGAGTGGGCTTGGACAGATCCAGGTAGAAGTTTGTTGTACTTTTTGTAACAAAAGAAAATACAATTCGCCAACCATGAAGATAGGGTTCGTTTTGCAACAGGAAGCCCTTCTCTGCCAGAGGCAAAGGTGACGAATAACAGATATTTTCCTAAAATCAATTGGGTACGATTAGTGTAGTAGCGTAGGATATGATGGACATCCAAGGTATGTAACAGATGTTCAGGGTAGCAGACTGGAAGCTCCAAGGACTGATTTAGAGCATGTTCGGAGAATACTTTAGGAAGAAAGGATGGGTTGGTACATAGGACCGCCCTGTCCTTGTGGAAAATCAAGTAAGGTCCCCTACACGAGAGCTTGAAGCTCGGAAATATGTTGAGCTAAAGTATTAGCCACTAGAAACAACGTTTTCCATGAAAGGAAACTGATAAGAGTTGGCCGTCTAGAGGGGATGGGTCAGGCAGTGTGTGCAGATCTCACCCCCAGGAAGAATAAACCAGGGTCCCGGTCTCTGTCCCCATGCCCTCTATGAGATGGCACCTGTGAGGGCGGAGGAGCATTCATTAAGGCAAAAGCCATTGGTTTGCCCTGTGGAACAAGGGACTTCGTTGACAAGCCCATGGAACGATTATCCTGAAAGAGGTCAGACGTTGGCGGGAGAGGAGCCCCCGTCGACGGAATAGCCGTGTATTTGGATGTATTAAATATGATAGATAGCGTCCAAGACAGGGTATATGCCCCTGTCAAGAGAGCAGGCAAAACCTGCGCAGCATTCAAAGTGCCAGAAAGCGCCGTTGACAAGAGGGTGTGAGTCCCCGTCGATGAGGGAGCTGTAAAACAAGACTCAGTCGACTGACAGCACAGAAACAGCTGCCATCATCTGCTGTTTCGGCTGGGAGTTGGGGGGGTTCATCCCGGTCCTTACCCTCCTGAGAACGAGAACCAGAGCTGGGGGAGCCCTTGTTACGAGCCCCCTGGTTCTCCAAGAGAGACATTTTCTGCTCCATAAGAAGGTGCTGAATTTCTAGAAATAGTCGATGGGTTGCTCTATTAAACTCCTGACAGGAGTTGGAGGAATCTGTGTCGTGTGTGTGGGACCCAGACACCTTACACACAAAGTGTGATTGTCACAGCGGCGTATCTTCCTACCGCAATGGCAGCAACGAAATAGAGCTTGTTTGGTTTAAGACTCTTTACACTGCTTTATAATCCACCTCGTTGACTGCTACACAGAAGTTGAACTAGCTGCTGCGCAAGCTTAAGACAGCGAGAAAATGAACTGAGGACATCGGGGACCACCCACACTTGTATAGGAAGCAGGAAGATGTGTGGGTGGACCCTGGTGAAAACTGCTTGAAGGACTGCTGTGCGACAGCGCCTTCTGCTGGAATCTCCCAGAATTACCTACTGCAAGAGACCATTCCGTGAAAGATCTACTGTTACAGATGAGTAACCCGATTTTCTAGGATCGTGGACATGATCTATTCGCACTGTTTGGCAGACTCCAAGCAGTTCTCTGGGAAGACTGCGGCAAGTGCACCCCCCCACACACACTTGGGGAACAGACTTGAGAACTGAGGCCCCCAAACCAGTATCCCGGTGTGACTAGGTCGATGTGGTAATGGGTAATGGAAGGTGTCTGCAGCAGCCCTGCAGATTTCCTGGATAGGGATGTCCCTGGAAGCAGCCACCGACGCAGCAGTATAGCAGGTGGAGTGAGCTCTTATCCCTATGGGGGTGCCTTGCCCGCCAACCAGTAGCAGAGATCAATGCAGGATGTAATCCATCTGCCAATCGTCCACTTTGCTTCAGGTCTGCCAGGTGCAGCTTCAGCATAGGTGACAAGCAGCTGGCGACCTCTCCCTAAACTTCCGCCATCCGCTCTTTAGAGCGCCCGTCTCTGGTCCAGAGTATGAAGCCTGTACTCTGGCTCGAACACAGGCAGAGATAACACCTGGTTAAGGTGAAACCCCTACACCACCTTAAGGAGGAACTTCAGGTGAGGGCACAGAACTACTTTGTACCTGTGGAAGACCAGGTAAGGAGACTCAGCCGAGAGCGCCTGGAGCTCCCCCAGTCCATCTGACGTGATAGCTAGCAAGATGGTCTTCCACAACAGGCGTGATCTCACACCTGTGCATCGGTTCGAATGGCTTGCCAATGAGCTTTGCCAATACCAGCAGTAGATCCCATGGAGGTGGAGGTTCATGCACTGGAGGGGATATGTGGCAGAGGCCTTGAAAGAAATTCCAAACCACCTTCTTCTGTGCTGCCGTCTGCTGACTAGTCTGAGCCCGCTAAGCAGAGATGGCTGCCAGGTGCACTTTGAGGGTCGGGGCCCGAAGACCGCCTTTGGACAAGGACAAAAGGTAGTAGAGGATACTAGCCACCAGACAGGACAGAGGATCCAAACCATTGCCCTGACACCAAATGGAAACCCTTTTCCATTTGAAGGCATAGCACCTCCTGGTTGACTCTTTCCTGGATGCTTCCACTACTGTGAGTACATCTTCGAGAGAGACCCGGAGCCTGGAACTCTAGCCAGTCAAGAACCAGGCTGTCTGGTGCAGGGATTGAAGGTCCGGATGGAATACCTTCTGACTGACAACAGGTCCGGGCGTACTGGAAGACGCCTCAGAGGCCTGGTGCTGAGGAGATCTGGATACCAGAACTGGTGAGGCCAGTCTGGGGCTACCAGGATCACCTGTGCCTTTTCCCTCCTGACCTTGAGGATCACCCTATGAACCGAGGGAAGGCACAGAACAGGCCTGGGGTCCACGGCCTCGAGAAGGCATTCCCTACAGCAAACCCTGCTGAAGGGGTTGGGCATGAAACAGCCTCAACTTTGCGCTCTCCCTGGAGGCGAACAGATCCACCTGAGGTTTGCCCCAGTGAGAGAACAGGCTGTGTCCTACCTCTGGATGGAGAGACCACTCATGGGACGTCTTGCCCGCACGGCTAAGCGTGTCCGCCAGTTGGTTTGAGGCTCCTGCTAGGTTAGATCTGCCTCCTGTCGGCTCACGAGGTTCCAGATGTGGAGCGCTTCCCTGCACAGCAGCCGGGAGTACGTACCGCCCTGTTTGTTGAGATAGTACATGGTCATGGTATTGTCAGTCTGGACTTGAACCACTTGAACCTGAAGGAGTGAAGTGAATATTGGACAATGCCAGTATAACTGCTCTGAGCTCCAGCAGGTTGATATCAGGATTCCTCAGGGATCCAGAACCCATGGGCTCTGTGATTCCCCATGTGGGCACCCCAGCCCATGAGAGGCATCGGTCGTGAGAACGACCATCAGCTCGGGATGGACAAACAGGATCCCTTCCTGCAGGTGTCCCAGGACGGTCCACCATTGGAGATCGTCCCAGATCTTCTGGGTCACAGTGACCAGCTGGTTGAAGTGACCGTGACACTGAGTCCACTGGCTGGCCAGCTGCCACTGGAGGGGGCGCATATGCCACCGGGCCCATCAGACCACAGTGGTGCAGGTTGCCATGTAACCCAGAAGGCGCAGAAAGTTCCAGGCAGGGCACAAGTGCCCAATCAGAAATGATTGGGCAAAGGAGAGAACCTCTGCCCCGTCTGTCGGGAGCCGGGCTCTGGCTCGGCAAGTGAAGAGCTCTGCCCCAATGAAGAATATCGCATGTGAAGGTACAAGTTCCAAGACTGTCTCGCTGACCAGGAGACCAAGGGCAGAGCAGGTCTGGAGGGCCAGATCCCTGGACCTCTCCACCTCTTGTTTGGAGGAACCCGCCAAGAGCCAGTCAGAGATACAGGTAAACTGATCCCTCAATGCCGAAGATGGGCTGCCACCACTGCAATGCATTTGGGGAAGACCAGTGGGGCCGATGACAGGCCGAACAGTATGGCACGGAACTCTAATAGGGCTCCTTCTGCTCGGAAGAGAAGGAACCTTTGGTGAGACAGATCGTGACATGAAAAAATGCATCCTGGAGATCCGGAGAGCAAAACCACATGTCCTGCTCCAGAGATGGTATGATCTGGGACAGAGTTACCATCCTGAATGTGTGTGACCTGAGGAATTGGATCAGGTCATGCAGATTTAGAATGGGGCCCCAGTCTCTCCCCAATCTGTGGGACCCAGGCACCTGGGAAGCGAACCGTGGGTTGACATGGGTTCCTCGACTCTGGCCACCAACCCCTTGTGGAGGAGTTGGGCAATGTCTCGAAGAGCCGATGGAGTCTGTACGGACACCATTTCCTCCTGTGGGGCGTGGGCTCTGCTTGAAGGGTACTGTTAGATTTCCAAAGGCAGTCCCAGGCCGACCACTTCTAGAACCCACCTGTCCGTGGTAACAGCAGACCAGGCAGAAAAAGTGGTGAAGCCAGGCTCCCAAGGGAGGACACTGAGCTTGTGTGACAGGTATGGGGGGTGACCACCCCTATCCTGTCACTGAGCAGGCTTGGAGGAAGAGGATCTGGATTGGGGACTGCCTGAGCCCAGTCCTCCAGGTTTACAGGCCACCGGGGGGCCTAGACGTGGGCCGACAGCACCACGGTTGAGAGTCCAAGGTGACATTGGACTTCGATGCATTGGAGGTGACCCTCAACACCTGGACTGAAAAAGTAGTTACCCAGGAAAGGGACGTCCATTAGCTTGTGTTGGGTGTCCTCCGTGAAGGAGGAGACCCTTAACCAAGCCCTGCGATGCATGGCAACCGTGGCAAACACCAAGTGGGTGCAAGAGTCCCCGAGGTAGAGCCGTCTGGAGTTGCTGCTTCACAACAGCCAAGCCCTGGTCCCGGACCTGCTTGACTGTGGTGGGGAGGAGAGGTAGAACCTCACCGAGAGCACCCAGGAAGGCATGAGAGAAGTGCGCCAAGATGATGGACGAGCTTGCTTTGGTCACCAGACCCTCTGCAGAAGGGTGCTCTGTGAATCCCAAAACATACCTGGATGAGCACCATATTATTTACGGAACATACAGGCAGACAGGGCAGGAGGCAGGGTGCTACCACAGCTCCAAGGCCAGACCAACAACAGACTCTCTGCCATGAGGCCTCCGTTGAGAGTCCCAATTTGGGATCATCGGTGAGGTATATCGCCAGTTTCTGAACGGGTTCCGGGGCATCCCAGTGAGTTCGGAGAGATGGAGGATGCCCAAAAAGGAAGAGGGGTCTTCCACCGTCAAGAGACTACCAACCAATTCCTTGTCCAGGGGATTGGAATGAAAGTCCAAGGAGTCCGGATAAATTGGCCGGCCACCGGAGTCTCCCTCCATCTGTCTAGGAGTGAGGGAAATGGAGAGCCTATGTAGGAGGCCTGGAACAGGCCAAGACTCTTTGGCAGAAGCCAACAAAGGGGGCTGTCTGGGTGGCAGTTCCACCAGGATTGGAGGAGAGGTAGATTTTGGCAGAACTGGTACGGTCTTGACCAGCTCTGAAGGAGGAGGAATGGTGCAGGCCAGCTCCAAAGGAGTCTGCTTCGGCCTAAGTGGCAAAACCCAAGTAATGGCTGAAGTAGAAGCCAGCACATACTTCTGGCTGGATATGATCAGCTGTTGCCACATTAAGTCTTCGCAGCTCAGAGTTTCCGTCGAAGCCTCTCCTCATCCAAGGAGAACAAAGAAGAATGGCGGAGGCACTGCCGCAGCTTCTTAGAGCACTAATGCGCCTCCTTCAGTCTATCGGTCGAAGGAGTCAGAGACCTTGATAGTCAGGGGGACCGACGGGGTCGAGAAGGTGCCGGGGATTACCACGGCTCCTCCTGGTCAGGGATCTGGTCTCCAATGGGATTCCCAGTGGGATGGGTCTCCGCTTTGGTAACAGTCAGGACCGGAGTCCTGAATAAGGAGTTGTCAGCCTCGTCTAGTAACAGGTTGATTGGGTCAAGAATGATCTCGACCAGATAGTCGTCCCGCATCTGTGCCAGCTGGCCTAACAGGGAAACCGTGAAGCCAAGGTCGCAACCTAGACTGTGTGGAGGGGTTGTGGGATAACAAATGGACCAGACACCAAACTTCATGTTCAACACACAATCTGTGCGATGCTTATTCAAAATACAGGAAATCAGCTTCAGTAATGTCATATTCCTTCTTCAGTACATCAGTTTGCAGCAACAAACTATGTATGTCCTTTCCCTGCACTTAGCCAGCACCTACAGACACCGATTTCTGATCTCACCACTTTTCAGTGAAAACCCTTCATCCCTATGTGGGCCCAGTTTACTTGGGTAGCAGGGGCTCAAAAAGAAACAGAACAAGCTAAAAACAAAAAACCTCAATGCAGAAACAAAACAAGGGTTACCTCAAAGGGCACTGGCAACAAATCAAGTTTCAAAGAAATACAACATCATACATACTTCCTAATAAACTACTTATTGAGTGACTTCAGAAGACTGGGCTGCACTATAGTGTGGTCTCTTGGTTGGCAAACCGGGTACAGAGTTTAAATATAAGAGGAGCTTTTTCAGATTGAGCAAAGGTCACCAGTGGAGTGCCACAGGGGTCTGTGTTGGGACCAGTCCTTTTTAATATCTATGTGGCAACACTGGAAGAACATCCAGGAAATGTGTGGCTTACCAAATTCGCTGATTGACGTTTAGGGTTGGAGTTAATAGATCCAAATGATCACTTAAAATTACAACATGAACTAAATTACATTAATTCATGGTGTTCAACCTACAAATTATATCTGAATCCAGAAAAATTTACTGTGATGCGCATCTGGGATCCAAAAATTTAAATGCCACCTACTACTTGGGTGGTGATATCCTAAAAACTGTTGAGGAAAAAGACCGAGGCATTTTGGTGACAAAGGATCTTCATTTTTCCACACATTGTAAAAGAGTTACCAAAAAGGCAAATGGGACATTAAATTGTATACTGAGAAATATCTCGAGCAGAGATAGTGATGTAATGTTGCCCCTGTATTCCACCCTGGTGAAACCCCTTATGGAATATGGTGGCCAGGTTTGATCACCCTATTTAAGAGGAGACGTGGATAGATTGGAGGGAGTCCAGAGAAGGGCTACATGAGTGATGAGAGAGATGCAGGGTAAAGACTATATAGAAAGGCTAAATTTACTAAATCTGTTTTCTTTAGAGTACAGAAGATTAAGGGGGGATATGTACTTGTTTAAAGCCTTAACTGAAGATAACTCTGGAACAAAATAGGCTTAAAATTTAGAATCAAAAGTCATAATACTAGAGCACACCCATATCAGTTACATGGGGAACAATGTATAACTTGGCACAGGAAAAGGTGGTATAACCAAAGAGTTGTTCGTATATGGAACTTACTGCCATTGGAGGTGGTGGAAAGTAAGACAATGGAGGTATTCAAGCAGAAATTAGATGGACTACATCATCCGAGTAGATTTCAGGAATGCATCTTGGCAAGCATTATGGACATTAATGTCCCCCTTAGCTCCGATTTACCTAGGATATCTATGCTAATGCAAAGCATCATGGAATATATGCAAATCACTATGAAATTTCAGACTTGAGTTTACAATTTACCTGCATTTTAAATAGCACACTTAATTTCTAATAGCAACCTAATACTTTATCAAAAACACCTAGTGCGATGATATTTTCAACATTTACAGGTTCATAAACATAAGGTACATATATATAAAGGTATTTTATGACAGTGCTATTACATACTAAATCCAACAACGATAAACAACCTGTTTTACATACACTTTGAGGTCACCACAATAACCTCCCTGAACAAGGACCTGAGAGGGAAAAGGAAAATTAAAGAGAACACAATAGCATAGTCAAGAAACGGAAGGGAGTGCCCATATGTGGCCAACATTATGAATTAGAAATTGTAAAGGATACATTAGGCTAAGTAACAACTGTTGCAATAAATTTAAGAAAAGGTCGGTCCTCAAGAGTGGCAGGAGCTCCCCGTCACAGAACAAAGTAGAGACAAATGATTTCTGGGACCGAGATATCTCACGATCCCAGGAATGTCATCAGTGAGACAGTTTCTCTGTACCTTGTCCTTTTTACGGGACCGAGAAACATTAGCGCCATAGGGCCCTTGGTGGGAAGGGACTGTCATTTCTTGAAAGGAACCTGAGAAAGTGGAGCCCAAGTCTAGCAGGATGAAGAAGGACCTAGAGGACCGGTCCCCAGCTTGAACCACCTCTTCCTCAAAAGGTCTTCATTTGTTAGAGCTGCTCAGCAGACCCCGCAGTCACCGCCCATCGGGCTTCCTTAGATTTGACCGGTGGAGTCAGTTTCTCCAGTCTGTCCAGTTGAAGTTGTGAGAGACTACAGTCCAAGACGGTCAGGTGAAATGTGTGGCACATCTCACAGGCCTAAGTGTCATGGCCAACACCCAGACAGTACACACGTGGCATGCGGGTCGGTGCAAGACATCTTTTGCCCGCATGGGCAGCAATGGAAACTGGGTGAGCATTTATCCTCCATAGTGGTCGATATCGCGAAGCAATTAGCTGCTACTCTTACGAGTAAGTGAGTAAATTCACAGATTTGAAAGCCAGGGCCTACAAAGCACGAGAGCGGTAAGGAAGGAACCTGCATCTTCCAGCAGAAAGGAAGACCTGGCGTCAAAGGGCAGACCCGAGGATATAACAGGATATCGAAAATCCTAGAAAATGATTCTCTCTCAGACAAAGCACCTCAGAGGCAGTATTTCTCAGTTAGTTGAAGAAAAAAACTCTGGTGCCCTCTGGGCAGACTCCAATCAGTACACCCTCCTGCTCCTTTCCCATCGGCCAATTCATTATATGAATGTTCATGGTTCCAACTCAGAGGCAGTTCAACCTAGTCAGCACACTGCAATCAGTTACTGATGCTAAAGGACCCCTGGGGTGAGAACATTAGGGTTTTTGGTCTCCAGAGTCTTGGAGAATCTGTGGTGGGGTCTTCCTTGGTGTTGTCAACCCTAATGGTCCCCCCTCCCCCAGCCTGTACTCCGAAGTACAAGGAATATCTCCATGCTAGTGTCTCACAGTGACGCACTCTTCAAAGGTAGAGAATTATGTCTCTCCACAATTTCTTGTAGCCTTCACACAGAAATGAGATTATGTGTGATGTCTGCTCAAGGAACAAGGTGGATATTAGAGTAGACAACCTCCTTCATGCAAGAGACCTTCGGGTACCTAATATGATTGCAAATGAGAGCTCCATATAAATGACCATCCTAATGTATTATATAGTCAGCAAACAGTAGCTAAGGGTGGTATACAAGGATGTATACCCAGCAAGAGGGCTAATTAGGGAAATAAAGCCCTCAACCCTTCGGGCTTATAGCCTTAATTAGCCCCTTCGATAGGTATACATCCTTGCATACCTACGAGTACCCATTATTTATTATATACAGTTTTATACACAGATGTATACATCCACATGTTTATTTGACGAAGTTTCTCCAGGAAAGGCATACTGAGCTACAATACCTCATCTCCAGATGTGTCCTGGCGGAAAGGGACAATTAAATACGGAATATAAAAATTTTATAACGGAGGACTGTACAGAGAAACATTTGGCAAGAACATTTAGTCTTAACAGAAGTACATCAGCATATATTGTTTTATGTACAAATATTTACAGACATTCACATGTGCTATGGATCTGAAATTGCATTTCACACAGGAATACTTTACTAAAACATGGGGAATAAAGTGAAGGGATAGCCAGAATAGGGTGAATCGGTGGGTAGCGACTACTTTGACAGGCAAGGGCGATGGGGAAGTAGTTTGGCAAACGGAAGAGCCTGCCTGCCCCAAAAAATTCAGGATGCACCAACCACATAATGGAAGTGGCAGGGGAAGATTAGGGAAAAAATTGGAGAATATAAATATGGGAATGTGGGGTACGATTGAGTTGGGAAGGGGAACAAAGTGGAAAAGTTGCTACATTGTGGAAGGGTAGAAATGGTGAAGAGGGGGTTAAGTAGGGAGGAGTAGCAAAGGAAAAAGGAAGGCATGTTGGGAAGGGAAAGTTTCAGATTACAGGAGGGGGGGAGATAGTTGGTGAAACAGGACAGCAAGGAGGGTGAAGTTGGAGAGGAAGCAACTAAAGAAGTAAGGGAAGAGGTATAGATGCAGTTACTGTGTATGTATGTATGTGTGTATATATATATATATATATATATATATATATATATATATATATACACACATACATACACACACACATATATATATACACACATACATATATATACATATACATATACATACATACATACATCTATACAGACACAGACACAGACACACACGAAGAAGCCAGCAGAAGAACGCCATTTGGGCCATCAAGTCTGCTCGTATTGCAGGGTCCAAAGCTTAGCTAATGTCCCTGTCCTCCCTCCCCAAGCCTCCAATCCTCCCTACCCATGATCCTTACCTTCCCCTATGCCTAACCCCAGCCTCTCAAAGCTGCCCACTGTCTTCAATGAGATGACCTCTTCCGGCAGCGCATTCCAAGTGTCCACCACCCTCTCTGTGAAGTGCTTCTTGACCTCCCTCCTAAACCTCCTACTCTGCAGCTCAAGAACTGTGCCCCCTCGTCTTCTGGTTGCCACTCAGCTTACAGAGGCTCCTTACCAACCTTATTTATCCCTTTCAAGTACCTGAAGGTCCCAATCATATCCCCTCTCCTGTCTTCCAGGGAGTACATGTTCAGTGCCCTCAACCTATCCTCGTATGCCTTACCCTGTTGACCAGCTATTATTTTTGTAGCCCTCCTCTGGACCTTCTCCAGCAGGAGAATGTCCTTTTTGAGATGTGGGCACCATTACTGAACTCCATACTCTAGATACAGCCTTACCAGTGACCTGTACAAGAGCAGTATAATCTCTCCTCTCCTACTACTGATCCCCCTAGACATGCATCCCAGCATCTTGTTTGCTTTTGCTGCTGCTTTCTTGCACTGCGTGGAGTGCTTCAGATCACTAGAGATGATCACTCCCAGGTCCTTCTCCTCTGCAGATACTTGGACTCCACCCAGGTAGTACTCTGTCCTGGGATTCTTAACTCCAATATGCATAAATCTACATTTCTTGGCACTGAAGCCAAGTTGCCAGATCCCGGACCACCTCTCAGCTTTCCCAGATCTTCCTGTAGGTCCAGTATCCCTTCAGCTTGTCCACTCTTCCACAGAGCTTGGAGTCATCCGCGAATAAGCACATTGTGCCCTTAATGCCATCTCCAATGTCACTGATGAAGACACTGAACACTGGCCCAGACAGAGCCCTGCAGGACCCCACTGGTTACCTCTGGTGCCAGATAACTCTCCAACAACCCTCTGGGTTCTGTCCCTTAGCCACACAAGCTCACATGTGTATATACATATATACACACACCACCACACACACCACCCCACACACACACACACACCCCCACACCCACCCCCACCCCACCCCACACCACACACCCACACTGTATTTATATATTCATTGCAAAACTGTTAATGCATCACTTAGGGTTGAAGCGACAAAAGTAGGGAAATGAGGCATTAAGGTCTCAACCCCAACACCCCCTCTGTCCTACCTCCCCAACCTCCACAGACCAACAGGCGACAGGGTCATTGGCCCCAACTCTCACCCCATTCCATGTGTAAGAAAGCAGTGTAAGTTCAGTATAAGATAATGGGGTGAGCATTAGGCCCAGTGACCCCAAGGCATACCCTGACGCTTGTTGGTCTGTGGAGGGTAGGGGTGGGGTGTCACGGTCTCAACCTATCACACTTCATTTCCCTACTGTTGTCGCTTCAGCCCTGATGCATTAAAGTTTTTTTGCAATGAATTTCTTTACTTTAACATGGAAACATAGAATTTGACGGCAGATAAGGACTGCTTGGCCCATCTAGTCTGCCCATTTCCCTACCCAACGGATAAGCTGCAGATCCTAGTTAACCAACAGCCTACTTCCTACTACCCCCCACTAGAATTGCCTTATATCTGTCCCATGCATTCTTGAACTCTTCCACTGTTTTTGACTCTACAACCTCCTCAGGAAGGCTGTTCCATGTATCCACAACCCTCTGTGAAGAAATACTTCCTCACATTACCTCTGAGCCATTCCCCTCCATCTTCAAATTGTGCCCCCTTGTTTTTGCACATCTTTTCTTAAAGATGCTATCCTCTTGGACTTTGATTCCTTGAGGTATTTGAAAGTTTTTATCATGTCACCCCAGGCTATACATCTTTAGTTCCTTTAGTCTTTCTTCACGTGTCTTCTGGTGCAGACCCTGCACCATTTGAAGTGCCCTCCTCCGGACAGCCTCCACCCTGTCCATGTCTGCAGAGATGGGGTCTCCAGAACTGTCCACAGTACTCCAGATGTGGTCTTACCAACTGTCTGTACAGAGGGCCAACAACGTCCTGTTTTCTACTGGTGATGCCTCTCCCTATGCACCCCAGTATCCCCCCAGCCCTCCTTACTGCCTTCTCACATTGCTGGCCCACCTTTAGGTCATCCGATATGACTACCCTCAGGTCCCTTTCCATTTCTGTTGTCAGTATCTCACCCCCTATTGTGTACTCTTCCCCTGGGTTTTTGTTTCCCAGGTGCATTACTCTGCACATCTTTGCATTGAATCTAAGCTGCCATACATTTGACCATTCCTCCAACCTTGCCAAGTCCCTTTTCATCCTTTCCACCCCACCTTGTGTATCAACCCTGTTGCAGATCTTTGTGTCGTCTGCAAAGAGACATACTTTCCCTCCCAGTCCCTCTGCAATGTCACTTAGACATTAAAAAGGACCTGCCCCAGTACTGAACCCTGTGGTACCCCACTAGTAACCCTCCTTTCTTCACTGTGGACTCCATTTACTACGACCCGCTGTGTCCTGTTGTCCAACCAGTGTTTTACCCAGGCTGCCACCCTAGGACCCACTCCCAGGCTGGCTAATTTGTTTATTAATCTTTTGTGCTGGACATGTCAAATACCTTGCTAAAGTCTAGGTAGGCCATGTCCACAGCCCCTCCCTAGTCTACTGCTTTGGTCACCCAGTCAAAGAAATCAATTAGAATTGTCTGACATGACTTTCCCGCTGTGAATCCATGCTGCCTTGGGTCCTGTGCCCCACTGGCTTCTAGGTACTCAATTCTTTCCTTCAGTAGTGATTCCATCATTTTCTCTACCACTGAGGTCAAACTGACAGGTCTGTAGTTTCCTGCTTCTGTCTTGCTCCCACTTTTGTGAAGGGGAATCACATCAGCCCTCCTTCAGTCCTCAGGTACCACACCATCCTCCCATGATTTATTAAAAAGGGTAGTCAGTGGTGTTACTAGTTCTTCCTTTAGTTTTTTAAAATTCTGGGGGTGAATCCCATCAGGCCCCATTGCTTTATCCACCTTCGGTTTTAAGAGTTCTTTCAGAACCCTTTCTTCTGTGAAAGGACTAATATCAACCCCCTATCCAGAGTGCTTCTATTGACCAGATTAGGTATTTTCCCCCTGCTTTTCCATTGTGAATACTGAGCAGAAGTATTTGTTCAATATCCATGCTTGTTCACTGTCACTCTTTGCCCAACTACCTTCCTCTTTGTTCAGCCTCAGTATCCCTGCCTTAGTCTTTCTTTGCTCCCTAATGTACCTATAAAAGGTTTTATCCCCCTTTTCCTCTGTTTGGGCCTTTGCTATTCTGACTGCCTTCCCCACTTCCTTCTGTAACTGGTACAGTTCTCTGTCCTGCTCCTTGTGTTTCCTTATACTTCCTGAATGCCATCTTTTTTTCCCCTTACCTTCCCCGCCACTTCTTTTGAAAACCAGTGTTTTTTTCTTTCATTTTGATTTATTTGCTTCACACAAAGACTTGTTGCCTCTGATGTTTCCCCATTGTTGCTCCACCCAACCTTCTTGCCTGTTTGCTAGTGCTTTTCTGAGGCACTCTCCCATTTTGACAAAATCAGCCCTCCTGAAGTCCAGTACCTTCACTTTTGTGTGGCTTGACTACAGCCAAGTTTATCATGAACTACACTATTTGGTGGTAGCTTGTTCCCAGATGGCTACCCACATCAAGATCAGAGATCCTCTCTCCATCCCCATTTGAGTGTACCAGGTCTAAGATTGCTCTCTCCCAAGTGGGTTTCAAAACTAGCTGTCTGAGGCATGCCCCCTGTAGGGCATCAAGAATGGCCCTGCTCTTGGATGTGGCTGCAGCAAAGGTGCTCCAGTCAACATCTGGCATTTTCAGGTCCTCCATCAGCAATATCTCCCCTTTCTCTGCCATCCCAAGGATGCCTTCTATCATTTCCTTGTCCATTTGCTCCCCCTGAGACGGGGGTCTGTATACAACCCCTGTGCGGATTGCGGAGCCGTCTCCAGGGTGACCCACAGTGCCTCCTCTCCTCCCTGTTTACCCTTTAGTTCTGTTGCTTTGATCCCTTCCCTTACATAGAGAGCTACTCCTCTTCCCTCCCTGTCCCTCCTGTAGATTGTGTACCCTGGTATATTGACATCCCAGTCATGGTTCTCTGTGTACCATGTTTCTGTGACTGCCACAATATCCAGGCATCCCTCTTCCATCAAGGCCACCATTTCAGGAAGCTTTTTACCTAGACTACGGGCATTGGTACTCATTACCCTCCATTTTTTTATGGCTTTATTTCTTTTTGCCCCATCTCTGTCCCTACTGCCTTTGTCTTCTCCCCCATTTACCCCTGCTCTTCTCCTATTACTGCTCTATTTGGTGTTTACCTCACTAATTACCCCAATTTTGGGGGCCCTAAGATTTCTCTTCTCTTCAGTGCCCCAGTAGTTTAAATGCTTGCCACTGAAGCATTTAAACCTATCACCTAGGATCCTGGTTCCTCCAGGATAGATGCAGACCATTGCGCCTGTATAGGCCTGTATTCCTTCCAGATGGAGGCCAGTCCCCAATGAAGCCAAATCCCTGAGCTCTGCCCCAGCTTTTCAACCAGTCATTGAATCCCATGGTGCGGAGTGCCCTAGCTTCATCCATGCCATAGACAGGTAGCACTTCCGAGAAAGTTACCGTGTGTGCTACTTATTTAAGGCCCCTCCTCAACTCCACGAACTCCTGTTGCACTGCTCTGATCCCATTCTCAGCCAGACCATTCGTCCCTAGGTGGAGAGTGACATCCAGCTCCCTCCCCCTTGCCGCTGCTCCCACGATCCTGAGGATTCGCTTCCTGTCCCTCGAAGCCTTGGCGCCGGACAGGCACCTTACCTTCCCCCAATTCTACCCCCTAACAACTGGGTCCCTACCTGGGTCGTTTCCTTCCTCTGTGGGGTCCTGGGCCACCCTCCTGTGGGGTCTCCATTGCGGAGGTTCCCAGCATCCTCCTTGGTCTCACTGCAGGTGCCTCCATAGAGAAACCATGCTTCACCAGTGGCAAATGAATTGTGGAGAGGCACAACTGGAGGGATGCACCTGTTTCACCACCCTCACCCTCCCTGAGCCCACCGTGGTCCAACCACTCTTTCTTGGCAACCTCTGAGGTAGTGGTAGTGGCCTGGGTGGTCCCTGGGTGGGGGAGCAGGTTTCCCCGAATCCTTGCCAGGTTAGCATGGCGACGAACAACTTCCTCCCTCAGACCAGAGAGGTGCCTGCAAATAGGGCAGCAATGCAGTTTTCAGAATGTCTCCCGGAAGACTGCTGCTCCACAGTCAGTGCAATGCACCACTCCCCACATGTCTGTGTCCCTTCCAGTTAGATGCTTTTGTTTTTTGTTCTCGTTTTAGTGTGTGCAAGCTTGTGAGCGTCTACCCCCTATTCAGTGTGCTGTGCCTTTAAGGGTATGAACAGGTGTATGTTAGTTGAGGAAGTGATGTCAGAGCCCCTGCTATAAAGGAAGTTATGCACTTGTGGCGGGTGGAGTGAGGGGAAGGGTGGGTAGGAGTAAACCTATGCTGTCCAGAAACAATCACCTACAACTCTTATCCTCCACCCCAGCGAGTGCCTTCCTTCCTTTCAGACACCTATTTCACAAAGGCTAAGTAACAGGTCTAGCCACAGCTGACTGCAAACATCTCCCAGCTACAGTTCCTCCCAGGCAAATTAAAGTTAAAACCAAGTCCACCCCAAAAACAGAATCAATAGTTACTTACACAGGTCCAAAAAGTAATAATTCAGTTAAGTGTAGTCTAGAAAATAACCTCCTTGATTCAAGGAAGCTGTGGCTGCTTTCTCACTCTCCCTGTCTTCAATATGAGAAGGAGACTGCAACACCTCAGAGAAAAAGCCTTTTCAGCAAAAAATAAATAAAATGGGGGCAAACAGTAATTTTGCTTAGCCTAATGATAAAAAGTGACAAAAATTTAAGCACCACCTGTAATAATTTCACAGAAGATATTCCCTGTAAGAAACACTTTGCTACAGAGCAAAATAAAGCAGTAACAGAAGATATACCTTGCAAAAGAATTTGAATCAGATTACAGCAGTAATCTGTTAGCACACACCTGTAGGCACACCTTGTAATAATGCAGCAGAAGGTATACCCAGCAACAGCAATGTGAATCAGAGAAAAATAAAGCAATAAAATGTTAGCAACAAACAGTAACAATCCCTGTGAGTACAAAAAAAAAAAACAAACACAGCAAATCTGCCTAGCCAAAAGTCTTAATCCTTTCCCTTACTCTGGTAAGGTTCTTAGTTCTGTCCTTTCAAGCAAGCTAGAAGGAAACAGCTCAGGTGAAGCTAGGTGCCTTGGCCAGCAAACCTAGTGTAATGTTACCCCTATATGGTTTTGGGAGCGCAGTATCAGTTTTTTCGTAATGAACCATCATCTCCCTGTGGGAGTCAGCACTGCATAATGAATCACCCTGCAGTAAAATTAATACACAATGGTATCCATATGCGAGCGCAGGGCCTGTACTATCTGCAACAGCCCTGCGCTCCTATGCAATCAGTTTTTTTTTTTTTAAAGAGAAGGGCCCAGATAAGTGCACAGACATTGTAATGAGCCGACATCTCCCTGTGGGAGCACAGTGCCCTCTTGGCCCTGCACTACTAGTATTGCATGATGGATGGCCCAGCAGTCCCATCACTGTATAATGGTATCCATATGTGGGAGCGCAAGGCCCTCTGCTCCCACCTACCTATAACTGCAGATGCAGCACATGCCTAGACAGATTCCAAGTAACCCCTGTGCTGCAAACTTCACAATATCTCAGTAACTGCAGCATCCTTGGAAACATTTCCACTGCAGTTGTAATCGTGGACAGGCAACCTGCACGCTTCATTAGTACACCTAAATGTGTAGTAAACTACATTTAGCGAAAAATCTATCTCTAACAGTTTGGAGATATAGACACCAAAATGCACCGCATTTGCCACATTATCGTATGGGAAATTTCTCAACTTCGGAATGCCATAACTATGGAACGGATACAAATTTTTATTACTAACCAGCATAAGACATCTCTGAGACACCCCCTTTCTACACCCTGCAAGTTTCAAGCCAAAAGTTCCAACTGTTTCTTTGCAGTAAAGAGGCAAAGAAACAACAACCTTTAAAAACCCTGTTCGTGAGCTGTCAAAATCCTTGTTCGTGAGATGACCAGGTGGGCCCTATCGTGCGAACAGGGATCTCACAAACCGGTATTTTGACACCTCAAGATATCCCTGTTCGCGAGATAGGGCCACCTGGCCATCATCTCATGAACAAGGATTCTGACACCTCGCGAACAAGGATTTATATTTATAATCCCTGTTTGTGAGGTGTCAAACATTCCTGTTTGTGAGAAATCCCTGCTCACAAGATGGGGCCATTGAGTCGTCGTCTCACGAACAGGGATTTTGATACCTTACAAACAAGGATCAGAAGCAAGTCATGAAAAAGGATTTTTGAAATAAATGGCATCTTTTGAGAAAAGTAAACTGAACCAAATCCATGGGTTTGTAGAGGGTGTCGTACCCTGAACAAAACCCATACTTCAATCTCCACAGAATACATCCATGGGGCAAGTTAGTGTTTTGTTTTTGCAAAAAATGAAAAGAAGGTGGCTCGCGAACAAAGACTTTTTTCATACTTACAGGGATTTAATGAATCCCTGTTCATGAAGCCAAATCCTTGTTCGAGGCTGTGCAGCTATCCAAAAGACTGAATTGAGCATGCTCAGAACCCAAAATTTCTAAATTATATAACTTTGGAACGAATCAATATTTTTTCAAACCAACACTAGCTTGTTCTTTGGGGCAAGCTCCTTCTACCCTGAAAATTTCAGGCCAAAATTCCATACGGTATGGCCGCAGCGCTTTGAGGAAAAAGCAAAAATGGGCAAAAAAGCTAAACACTTTTTTCACTATGCACTGTGAAAAATCCACCTATCCGATCAAAACGAAAACTTGGCAATTTGAGATCTATCCCACAGGACTATGCATACCAACTTTCGTGCAAATCCATTGAATGGCTACAAAGTTATTAGTGCAAAATTTGGGGTTTAACATTAAACTGCCTACTCAACCCCAACTGTAGTGGCGCTACTGCGCCACTATTACATATAGATAGATCTATATAGCTATACAGAGAGAGAGATTGCAAAACTTCACTAACACATTAGTTAGAAAAATGTGATATTAGGGTTTCCATCCCTAACCTCCCCCCCCCAAAGGCAGCACAACAGATGTGAGGTATGCCTTGAGGTTCTCAAGGCTAATGCTCACCCCATTCCATTCATATATAAGGTCAGATGTGTACAGTGTATAACAATGGGGTGCGAGTTAAGCTTGAGAATCTCAAGGCACACACCGCACCTGCTGTGCTACGGGGGGTGCTAGGGTTGGAAACCCTAAACCCACATTCTACACTTTAGCAACCCCAACTGGTGCATTAAAGCTTTTGCGAGCAAAAGTGCGTTAATGCATCAATTAGAATACCAAACCGTAAAAAGTAAGAAATCGACTTTAGTGTTTCAACTCCACTCCACCCCTCCCCGCACACACCAACAAGCGTCGAGGGGTAGGTGCCTTGGGGTCGTCAGCCATACCACTTGCCCCATTCTCCTATACTGTACCCATCCCATTATTTACTTATGGAATGGGGTGAGCAGTATGGCTGACACCAAGGCACCCCCAATAATTGTGGGTGCAAGCGGGGGATGTTAGGGATGGAAACCTTGTCATATTTCCCTACTTGTTACGGTTTGATATCAACCCTGATGCATTAATGTAGTTTTTTGCTAAGAGTTTCCTTGTTTGAGATAATGTAATCGTAGTGTTATCTGCCTCTGGGAGCACAGTGCCTTGTGCTCCCATCCCTCCATAGATGCGTATATGTAGGCTGCTGTTAAAGGGCTTTGCGCTTCCATTTATAGGACAACAGTGACCAAATCACCAGCATAGCCTTATTACTCCACCTCATGTACCTGGTACAGGAAGTTTTCAAATCCCAACCAAAACTTAATTCTGCCCAACTGCAACGCCATTCCAAGCCACAGATGCAAAAACACATTTTGACTGATACAAAAACTAACAGCTGTGACATACATGAGGTGGAATAATAAGATGTTTGTTCAAAATTTGGGCTTAAACTAACATTTTCAAAGTTACGAGCATGTGTAGCAAAATTTCAACGAATGGTCATAACACTGCCATTTTTACTGCACATATTTTGGGCCAAAATTTTTTTAACATGGCCATCTTATGATCCCACCTCAAACAATACGACTTATACAAATCTCATCTGAAAGGTGAATTCGCCAAGCGACCAGGAAATCACCTTTCAGAAGGGAGTTGTGTAATGACAGTTATATTGTTCATGAGGTGGGGTCCCCAAAAGGCCATGTTGAAAATTTGGGGTCCAAATGCCAAACAATAGCTAAGTTATGCATAAAAGTTGAAACCACCTTTGAAATGCATTTAACCATAGTTCATCACTGCAGTCGCCAGTTCCAGCAAGATGAGTCTTCAATCGGACAGTGGATCTCTAACCTGGGACCTGTTCAGGTGAGAGGGTGTGGGGGGGGGTGCAGGGTGGTGGGGCTGATCAGCGAGGACTTTTTCTTCAGGTTTAAAAATTACATTGTGGGACCATTTTCTTTGTGCATGGACCACAGCAAAGGGAGAGGGTGGAGGTGCCACAGTCACCAGGAAAATGACTGAACAACAGGGATAGGGATTGGAAGGCTGGGGGTTCCACCAGACACCAGGGAAAATATATTGAACAGGGCTGGGGATAACAAAGGTCCTTGGGGAATGTGGCTTCCTCGGAAACTGACATTACCATGCAGTTTCATAGTGAATTAAAAATGAAGCTAAAACAGATTTCCTGTCCTTTCTTACCACAATGAATATAATATAGAAAATAAGACATGAGTAGAAACATACATTCCCAACACTGACAAGTCTGCTTATAACTGGAACAGTTTTGTTCTTTATTTTACAAATGTTAAACGTTTGGAAGGCTACTTTATCACAAAGACCCTATCATCTCCAGTTATGCCCATCACAACCAGTATGGTACAAGCAAAGAAAAGCCTTAACCCTCGCTATAAATGTACCTTTTGTTTCTCAGCTGGTCTTTTAGGAGACTAACCACTTCTCAATGGCCCTTTTTACAGCTGCAGTGGGCAGAGCCTGCAGACGTTTTGCATATACAAAAGGGCTGATGTCATGTTTTTTGTCCATGGAACTGGCTGAAGGTGTAAACTGTCTCCACCTTACCCTCCTCCAAGAAATGCTTTCCACCCTCAAATAAATACGCTTTCATGTTAGTCAATGGTTGCAGGGCACTATTTTCTGTCTTAAATGGGATAAGGTACAAGAACTGGAACCAGAGTAATGGGAGGCAGCATTGTTTTATTTTTTTTTTGTTTTGGAGTAAGATCCACCCACACCTCCACCTGAGAAACTCCAAAAGATACATCCACACCTTTTTTTTGGTTTATGTGGGGAGGGCATGAGGTGGATCTATCATGTTGGAACAACTATCATAGCTGCCTGGGGCATCAGAGCTTAAGGTTCAGAAGAAAAGAAAAGGTAAAGTAGTGCCTGAAACAGCATGCATCCTTATACAGCACTTGTGAAACTATCCCGAAATTACAGCACTTGAGGAAAGCAAGCACTTGCAACACAAGAATGACAATTAAGGTACAAGCCCACAAAGGAGTAAAATAATGTCACCCAAAGAAGACTATCCCATATTGGACACTAGAGTCTGTTTCTTAAAAGCTTTTAATCTCTCTCTCTCTCTCTCTATCTATAGATCTATATCTCTATATCTCTATAGATCTATATATATCTATATCTATATATATCTATCTACATACACACACACACACACACACACACACACACACACACACACACACACACATATATACACACACACACACACACACACACATACATATACACACACACATACACATATACACACACACACACACATACACATACATACATACCATATACCACCACCTACCTGAAGCACCCACCCAAATAACTAGGGGAAGGCTTCGGGAAGCTCTACATTTTTATCTCTCTGGGACCTGAAGTTTAGCAGTAATGTGTGAAGAGAATAAAGCTGTGTTTTGTGCATCTGAATAGGCTTTGTGCTTTGACGTTAAAAGATGTAAATAAACACACACACACACACACACACACACACACACACACACGCATTACAGGCAAAAAACTCTGTTTAATGCATTAGTTAGGGTTGTTCCACAGCGACAAAAGCGAGGAAATTCGGTGTTAGGGGTTGAAAGACCCCCTTGGACCCCAGCCGGCCGAGGGTGCAGCGTTGGAGTCGTCGGCTCCAACTCTCCACTCACACATGTGAAGCAGCAGAAGTATATGAGAATGGGCGACAGGACAGACTACCTCAGCGCGCGATGCTGGTTGAGGGTGGGCTAGGGGGTCAGGGGGTTTCAACCCTAACAATTTCCTTTGCTTTTGTCGCTGTGGAACAACCCTAACTAATGTATTAAAAATGGAGTTTTTTTGCCTCTATTTTCCCTTCTTTTTGAGAATGAAGTCGAGAAATAGTGACTATAATGCGGCCGCAGGAGCACTCCCGCCACGTGATGTTTTGTGACATAGGAACAGGAACAGCAACGCAAACAGAAGCGCAAGCAGTGGTGCACATGGTAACGCAAACATAAATGGTAAAGGAAACGTTAATAGAAACCCAAGCGGAAAGTAACTGAAGCGAACAATGACGCAAACTGACATTGAAACGCGTATAAAAACGCAACTGGTAACGTGAACAGTGATGGCAGCGATATTTTAAATGGAAATGTTAAGTGTCACGGCAAAAAGAACGTGAAAAGGAACAGAAACGGAAACGCGAACGCAAGCGCACACGTAAACTCAAACCGTAACGTGCACAGGTACAGCACCGCAATTGTAAATGCAAATGTTAAAGTTAACATGAAGAATAACGCCAAAAGAAAAACTGAAATGGGAACAGAAGCGCATATGGAAATGCAAACCGAAATGCACACGGGCACAGTACTCCAATTGTAAACGCTAACGGTAACAGGAACAGCAGCAGCAAAGGAAACAGAAGCGCAAAAGGAAATGAAAACGCAAACGGCAATGCGCACGGTGACTCAGACAAAAATGCAAACAGAAACACTAGTGGAAACGCAAATGGTAACAGTAACAAAAACGCAATCGCAAATAATGCAAAGGGTAACGCACACGGTGGCGTACATGGGAACGGTAATGCAAACGGGGACATAAATGCAAGTGGAAACAGTAACTAACAGTAACAGAAGCGCATACAAAAAGTGTGTACAAAGAATGTATGCATTGTAATGGGATCAAAGCTTAAAACGAGCAGTGGAAGTACTTAATTGCTAATATTTCAGCAACCGCATGACGTTGGAAAAAGTTTAAATTTCACAAAAATCTTAATTTTCCTGGCTAGGTTTTTGCTATTACATAGCCCTTAGGGCTAAGTAACTCGCAACAAAAAAATCTGTATCTCATCGTTTGAGATACGATCCCCAAAAGGCACGGCATACGCCACCATGTTGGTCTATGGGAAAATATGCCAACTTCGGAGTACCATAACTTGTCAGCCGTGCAATATTTTTTTCAGCAAACCACCAAAAGTCACATCTGTGAGATGTTGGCTGCCTTCTCTCCAAATGTCAGCCCAGAAGACCAAACAGTTTGTTTGAAGCAGGGTGGGAAAGAATTCCTATCATTTTGGCCACAGCCTGAAAAGTAGTGTCACAATTTGTAACACTTTTCGCAAAAATCTGCAAAACTATCGTGCTTGCAACGCTACAGTTTCCAGAAATTTGAAAAACCTTTCTACGGTGTTTAACCCAAAATAAAGACATGGCAAGCATCCTCAGGATCCGACCACGTGAATACAAAAATAATTGTGTCCCTAGAGGGTCCCAAATTTAAATGGCAAGCATTTTTCTGATCAACTGAAAACAAAATGGTGGATTTGTGACACTAAAAAGTGCATTTGCAAAAGCGTTGCACTTTAACTTTTCCCATTGACTTATAATTCTTTTTAGAATAACTTTTGAACCATTCAATATTTTTTCACGAAATCTTCAAAAGGCACATCAGGGACCCCGAGGGCTGCATGTTCCCTGAAATTTTCGGACCGGTCGCACTAACTGTGCGACCTGTAGGCGAGAGCAAAGAAATCACAAAAAAGTAATTGCGCAATTGGTTGTCGCTTAACTCAGCCGCCGTATATCCGACTGGTACGACACTTGGCACATCCCAAGATCTACCATACCCAATCATGCATACCAAATTTCAGGCACATCTGTTGAATGGTGGCAATGTTATTAAGGTGCAAAATCTGACCCATTAACTTAAAACTGCTACTCACCCTAACTATAGTAGCACTACTGTGTGTGTGTGTGTGTGTGTGTGTGTGTGTGTGTGTGTGTGTGTGTGTGTGTGTGTGTATGTGTATGTGTATGTGTATGTGTATGTGTATGTGTATGTGTATGTGTATATGTATGTGTATGTGTATATATATATACACACACACACACACACACACACACACACACACACATATATACACACACACACACACATATATACACATACACATACACACATACACATACACACACACATATATATATACATACATATATACATATACACACACACACACACACACACACACACACACACACACACACAGTCATGGGCACCTGAAAAGGAAGGAGACTACTGAAAAATGTAATTCACATTTATTTTTGTGTAAGACTAAGTGTAGTTCTGCCTAGGTCACAGACAAGCTATAAAACATACATTTAAGGATGGATATATTAGTCAAAGTTTGTAGTAGCAAAATAAAGCAAAAACATATTGTGCGTTTTTTTTTTCCCCCAATTGTTTAACCGGTAGTGGCACACTAAGCTGAAAATACAGGTTACTCACCTGTAACAGGAGTTCTAGGAATGGTATGTGTTCATCCACACTGTCTGGCAGGTTTCTTGCCGCTTTAAATCTTGCCGGAAGGTCTTCAAGCTGGCTCCTCCCACCCACCCAGGTGGTAAAACTCTCGGCTCCACCCCATGACGCCAGATCTAGCCCGCTGGAAGCCAGGTTGTGCGTCGAAGACGGGGAGGCCGGGTGGGTCGTGTGGATAAACATGGCCATCCCCAGAACTCCTGCTGCATGAGTAAATACAGGTTACTCACCTGTAACAGGAGTTCTAGGAATGGTATATGATGTTCATCCACACTTATTGGCAGGTTCCTTGCCGCTTTAAATCTTGCCGGAAGGTCTTCAGCTGGCTCCTCCCACCCACCGGGTGGTAAAACTCGGCTCCCCCATGGCGCCAGATCTGGCCGCTGGAAGCTCAGGTTGTGCGCCGAAGCCGGGAGGTCAGGTTGGTCGGTGGATGAACAACATATACCACTCCTAGAACTCCTGTTACAGGTGAGTAACCTGTATTTGGGACATGGATATGTTGTTCATCCACACTTACTGGCAGACTCCTAGCAGTTCTCCGGGAGGAGGGAGGCAAGGCGCACACCCCCTACTTAGGGAATAAAGACTGGAGAACAGAGGCCCCAAAACCAGCATCCCGGCGTGACTCAAGGTCGATGTGGTAATGGGTAATAAAGGTGTGTGCTGACTTCCAGGTAGCAGCCCTGCAGATTTCCTGGATAGGGACGTCCCTGGAAGCAGCCACCGATGCAGTAGTATGATGGGTAGAATGAGCTCTTATCCCTCTGGGAGGCTCCATGCCCGCCAACTTATAGCAGAGATCTATGCAGGAGGTGACCCACCTGCCTATCGTCCGCTTGGCTGCAGGTCTGCCAGGTGCAGCTTCAGCGTAGGTGACAAAGAGCTGGCGAGCCTCTCCCCGAATTTCAGCCGTGCACTCCTTATAAGCAGCGAGCGCCCTTCTAGGGTCCAGAGTATGGAGCCTGTATTCGGCCTCAGAGGTGTGATTGGGGTAGAACACCGGCAGAGTCAGCACCTGGTTAAGGTGAAACTCCACCACCACCTTCGGAAGGAATTTCGGGTGGGGGCGCAGGACAACCTTGTCCCTGTGGAAGACTAGGTAAGGAGACTATGCAAAGCACCTGGAGCTCTCCCATCCTTCTGGCTGGCGTGATAGCCACCAAGAGGCGGTCTTCCGACAGGTGAGATCACACCTGTGCATTGGTTGATAAACGCCCATGAGCTTTGCCAATACCAGCAGTAAATCCCACGGAGGTAGAGGTTCTTGCACCGGAGGGGAAATGTGATCAAGGCCTTTGAAAAAGCACCCGACCAACTCTTCCTGTGCCACTGACTGCTCCCCGGCCCGCGCCCAGTAAGCAGAGATGGCTGCCAGGTGCACCTTTAGGGTCGTCGACCTAAGCCCTTGACTAGAAAGGGACCATAAATAATCCAAAATGCTTGCCACAGAACAGGAGGAAGGGTCCAAGCCCTTGCCCTGACACCAAATGGAGAATCTCTTCCATTTGAAGGCGTAGCATTTCTGGTCGACTCATCGGAGACGCCTCAACAACATTGAGGCCTCGTCCGGAAAGACCCAAGGCCTGGAACTCTAGCCGCTCAGGAACCAGGCCATCAGGTGCAGGGATTGAAGGTCCGGATGGAACACCTTCCTGATTGACTGACAGCAGGTCCGGGCGAGCTGGAAGCTGCCTCGGGAGCCTGGAGCTGAGGCTGAGGAGATCTGGGTACCAGAACTGGCGGGGCCAGTCTGGGGCTATCAGAATCACCTGCGCCTTGTCCCTCCTTGTCTTGAGAAGCACCTTGTGAATCAAGGGAAATGGGGAAAAGGCGTAAAAGAGGCCCGGGTCCACAGCCTCGAGAAGGCATCCCCTGCAGCGAGCCCGAGGCGGGCATGAAACAGCCTCAGCTCGCATTCTCCCTGAGGCAAACAGGTCCACCTGAGGTGTGCCCCAGTGGGAGAATAGATCTTGTACTACCTCCGGCAGGAGACCACTCGTGAGATGCAGCCCTATCCAGCTCAGGGCATCGGCCAGGTGTTGGAGCTCCTGCCACATGAATGGCTAGGAGATCCGCCTCCAGGTTTCGCACGAGTGACCAAATGCGGAGAGCTTCCTTGCATAGAAGCATGGAGCGCGTCTCACCCTGGCGGTTCAGGTAGTACATGGTCGTAGTATTGTCCGTCTGGACTCGGACCACTTGACCCCGAAGAAACGGAGCAAAGGCGGTGAGAGCTAGGCGGACCACTTGGAGCTCCAGCAGGTTGATGTGGCATCGGGACTCCCTCGGGGACCAGAGGCCCTGCACTCGGTGTTCCCCCAGATGGGCACCCCAACCCAGAGAGGCATCAGTCGATAGAGACTGTCGGCTCGGGGCGGACAAACGGGATGCCCTCCTGCAGATGGGATGGAACGGTCCACCACTGGAGGACGTTCCACATCTCCTGGGTCACTATCACTAGCTGGTCCATAGGATTGCAGCGTTGTGACCACTGGCTGGCCAGTCCCCACTGAAGGGGCGCATGTGCCAGCGTGCCCAATGGACCACGCTGGTACAGGCCGCCATGAGACCCAGGAGGCGCAGGAAGTCCCAGGCAGGGCGCGATTGCCCAACCAGAAATGACTGGGCAAGGAGGTAAGAACCTCGGCCACTCGCCGGGAGCCGTGCTCTGGCTCGAAGAAAGTCGAGCTCTGCCCCAATGAACAGGATCACCTGCTTGGCTCAAGTTCCGACTTAGCTCGTTGATGAGAAGGCCGACTTGAGGCAAACCTGGAGGGCCAGATCTCTGGACGCTCACCTCCCGTCTGGAGGGGCTGCTATCAGCCAATCATCCAGGTAAGGGTATACCGGACCCTCGGCGCCGCAGAAATGCTGTCACCACTGCCATGCATTTGGTGAAGACCCTGGGAGCTGGAGATAAGCCGAAGGGCATGGCTCAGAACTGAAGAGGATCCCTCCGCTCAGCGGAGGAATCTCGATACAGCGGACGGATAGGGACGTGAAAAAGCGCGTCCTGTAGGTCCAGAGCAGAACCAAGCGTCGTGTTCCAGAGATGGTATTATCTGCGCCAGAGTGACCATCCTGAAGGTTCGAGACCTTAGGAACTTGTTCAGGTGGCGTAGGTCAGAATGGGGCGCCAGCCCCCCGTCCGTTTCGGAACCAGGAAATACCTGGACACGAACCCGGGTCTGAGGCGGGGTCCTCTACCTCCGTGATCACCCTCCTTTTGGAGGAGGAGGCGATGTCTGCTCGGCGAGCCGCCAGTGAGGCTGCGGACCGAGGCCCCGGTGCGGCGGCTCTGAAGGCGGGGCCTGCTCGAATTCCAGAGGTAGGCCTTTCCCACCATCTCCAGTACCCACCTGTCCGCAGTAACAGCGGACCAGGCGGAAAGGAAGTGTCTGAGCCGTCCCCACACGGGGGGAACCAGGGGTGAGGTGACAGGGATAGGGGCGATACCCCTCAGCCCGTCACTGGGCAGGCTTGGAGGAAGGACCGGCCGAGGGACCACCTGGGCCTTTTCCTCCCTGCTTCCTGTTGGAGGAAGCCGACAGATTGGGTTTGGGATGCCAAGCTCGAGCCTGCTGGCTCTGACGTTGCTGGGCCGGGCGTGCCGCGGGAGCAGAAGGACGAAAGGGCTTAGGCTGTGGCTTGCGGCCTTTGTCCTGAGCGGAAGAGACAAAGTCCAAGGTAGCACTGGACTTCTCGATCCTCTGCAGGTGACCTTCCACCCCAGGGCCGAAGAGGTCAGTCCCCAAAAAGGGAACATCCGCCAACTTGTGCTGGGTATACGAGGTAAAGGTGGATATCCTCAGCCAAGCCCAACAAGGCATGGCCACTGCGGCCGCCACAGACCTGGCATGAGTCCCCGATGTCTAACGCAGTCTGGAGCTGCTGTTTTGCCACCGCCCTGCCCTGGTCCCGCACCTGCCTGACCGTAGTCTGCAGATCTGCTAGAAGATGAGGGACCACCTCATCCAGGGAGCCCAACAGGGCATAAGAAAAATGTGCCATGAGGACGGCCGAACTGGCCTGATGAAGGCCGAGAGAGGACGCAGCATAGACTTTTCGCCCGGCATAATCCAATTTCTTGGATTCCTTGTCGGGAGGTTTGTCTACATCCCTGGCGTTCCCAGCACACAGAAGCTGTCGGTAACCAACCCCTCGGCAGGGTGTTCAACGGACAGGGAACGGTAGGGACCGCATACTTCCTGGCCATCCTGGCCGGCGCAGGGCAGGAAGCAGGATGCTGCCAAAGTTCCAAGGCCGGACCCACTGAGCCCGGCCACCAGAAGGCCTCCGTAGGAGAATCCCTCTGTCCAGAATCTCCGTGAGGAATACCTGGCCCGTTTAAAGCGGTTCGAGCTTCATCGGTAGACTCGAGATGAGTCGAAGCAACCCTAAAAGGACGAAGGGCTATCGTCCACTGACTGCCCTCCGAGGACTCCAAGTCCATGCACTTGGAGAAGGGAGGAACCATCATCGGACTTGGAAGAGTCCTCAAAGAGCTCCTCGGGCCTGAGCCACCCTCCACCTGCCGAGGTTTATCGGGAGTGAGGGTGACAGACAGCTATGGGAAACACAAGCCGACCGAGAATTTTTGGTCAGACCCCAACTAATGGCTGTGGAGGCGGAGGTTCCACCAGAATCGGTGGGGCAGCTGGAATTGGCCGAACAACCGGCCTGGGAACAGGCTCCTCTGCCACAGCGAGGGGTTGTTTCGGCCGTTCCGGTGACAGCCACTTAATGGCCGGGGAAGATGACTGGGTCGGCCTATTCCCGGTCAAAAGGAACTGTTGCCACATGAGTTCCTCGTACTTCCGACGCAACTTGCGCCGAAGCCTCCCCTCGTCCGAGGAAGAGGAAGAGCGGCGGCGCCACTTGCCGCGGTGCCGAGACAGAGGACCGCCTATGGCGGCGGGATCGGTGGACCGCGAGATGTCAGGACGAGAGTCTCGACCTGGGCGAGGAGAGTCGCGAAATCAGCACTCCCTCGGCTCGGACGATCCCACGAAGGCTCCAGACCAGAGGCACAGGCAGGCAGACGGATCCTCAACTCCCACCGGGGAACCGGGGAGGGATTCTCAGCTTCTCCAACCGACAACCCGTCTGAGGTCGAGAAAAATCTCGACCCGGCGTGGTGATCTCAGTCAACTGGCCTGACAGGGACACAGTGAAAGCCAGTAGCGAAGCAGGGGTCTACAAGCAGACTGTCGACAAGGGAGGGATCTTTCTCGCTCCCAAAAGGCGTCGGAGAGACTTACTTTGCTCTTTTTGGACCCTGAAAAAAGGTCCCGAAGAAGTTGGACCCTCACCTTTCGTCGAGAGGGTCAGACAAAGCTCCTTAAAAGAAGCAGAGTACGAGGCACCGAGAGAGAGTGGGACAAATTCAGCAGCCGAGGTAGAAGCGGCCCGTGCCGCCTCCTCTTCGAGGGTGATCATCTGCTCGAGCTGATCCGCCGAGCCCGCCGCCGCAGACACCGCCAACCGGGCCTCTTTAAATTTCACGGTGGAGTTCTTTTCTCGGGCCCCCAGTTGTGTCAGACATGCGGTCCTCAGGGACGTAGGCCGAGAAAAAGAAGAGCACAAGTCGCAGGCCTGCGGGTCGTGCTCAAGGCCCAGGCAGTAGACGCACGTGGAGTGCGGATCCGTCCTAGACATCTTCTGCCCGCAAGGGCACCTCCGAACCGGGAGTCGATTTGTCCATTGCAGCCGCGAGGAGAAGAAGACCAAAGTCTTTTTAGCAAAAACTTTTTGATTTCGAACTTTCGAAGAATTAGGAACCAGTCTTAATCGCAGAGCGTTAAGGAGGGAACCTGAGCTTCCAAGCGGTAAGGAAGATCTGGCGTCATGGGGCGGAGCCGAGAGTTTTACCACCCGGGTGGGTGGGAGGAGCCAGCTTGAAGACCTTCCGGCAAGATTTAAAGCGGCAAGGAACCTGCCAATAAGTGTGGATGAACAACATACCCATGTCCCTAGAACCTGTATTTCTAGGGACATGGATATGTTGTTCATCTACACTGTCTGGCAGACTCCTAGCAGTTCTCCGGGAGGAGGGAGGCAAGGCGCACACCCCCTACTTACGGAATAATGACTGGAGAACAGAGGCCCCAAAACCAGCATCCCGGCGTGACTCAAGGTTGATGTGGTAATGGGTAATGAAGGTGTATGCTGACTTCCAGGTAGCAGCCCAGCAGACTTCCTAGATAGGGACGTCCCTGGAAGCCACTGATGCAGCGGTACGGCGGGTAGAATGAGCTCTTATCCTTCTGGAAGGCTCCATGCCAGCCAACCTACAGCAGAGATCTATGCAGGAGGTGACCCATCTGCCTATCGTCTGCTTGGCTGCAGGTCTGCCAGGTGTGGCTTCAGCGTAGGTGACAAACAGCTGGCGAACCTCTCCCCGAACTTCAGCCGTCCGCTCCTAATAGCGGCGTTCTTCTAGGGTCAGAGTATGGAGCCTATATTGAAACCTCAGTGCGATTGGGGTAGAACACTGGCAGAGTCAACACCTGGTTAAGATGAAACTCAGACACCACCTTCGGAAGGAACCTCGGTTGGGGGCGCAGGACAACCTTGTCCCTGTGGAAGACCAGATAAGGAGACTATCGAAAGCGCCTGGAGCTCTCCCATCCTTCTGGCTGACGTGATGGCCACCAAGAAGGCGGTCTTCCACGACAGGTGAGAGATGTGCATCTGTTCGAATGGCTTAAACATGAGCTTAGCCAATACCAGCAGTAGATCCCACGGAGGTGGAGGTTCTCGCACCGGAAGGGATATGTGATCAAGGCCTTTGAAAAAGCACCCAACCACCTCCTCCTGCGCCACCGACTGCTTCCCGGCCCATGCCCGGTAAGCAGAGATGGCTGCCAGGTGCACCTTAAGGGTCACTGACCGAAGCCCTAGCTGAGAAAGGGACCACAGGTAGTCCAGAATGCTTGCCAAGGAACAGGAGGAAGGGTCCAGGCCCTTGCCCTGACACCATATGGAGAATTTCTTCCATTTAAAAGGCATAGCATTTCCTGGTCGACTCCTTATGGGAAGCCTCAACCACGTTGAGGACCTCGTCGGAAAGACAAGACCTGGAACTCCAGCCGCTCAGGAACCAGGCCGTCAGGTGCAGGAACTGAAGGTCCGGATGGAATACCTTCCCCTGGTTGACAGACATCAGATCCGGGCGGGCTGGAAGCCGCCTCGGGAGCCTGAAGCTGAGGCCGAGGATCTGGATACCAGAACTGGCGGGGCCAGTCTGGGGCTACCAGAATCACCTGCACCTTGTCCCTCCTCGCCTTGAGAAACACCTTGTGGATCAAGGGAAAATGGGGGAAAGGCGTAGAAGAGGCCCGGGGTCCATGGCCTCGAGAAGGCATCCTCCTGCAGCAAGCCCTGCTGAGGAGGCGGGCATAAACAGTCTCAACCGCATTCTCCCTGGAGGCAAACAGGTCCACCCGAGGCATGCCCCAGTGGGAGAACAGATCTTGTACTACCTCCGGCAGGAGAGACCACGCATGGGACGCAGCTCCTATCTGGCTTAGGGCATCGGCCAGAATGCTAGAAGCTCCTGCCACATGGATGGCAAGGAGATCCGCCTCCAGGCTGCTCACGAGGGACGAAATGCGGAGAGATTCCCTGCACAGGGGCATGGAGTGTGTCCCGCCCTGGCAGTTTAGGTAGTACATGGTCGTGGTACTGTCCGTCTGAACCTGGACCACTTGACCCCGTACAAATGGAGCGAAGGCAGTGAAGGCTAAACAAACCACTCGAAGCTCCAGCAGGTTGATGTGGCATCAGGACTCCCGAGAGGACCAGAGGCCGTGCACTCTGTGCTCCCTCAGATGGGCACCCCAACCCAGAGAGGCATGGGTCGATAGAGAGGCCGTCGGCTCGGGGTGGACAAACAGGATGCCCTCCTGCAGATGAGCTGGAATGATCCACTACTGGAGAGTGTTCCACATCTCCTGGGTCACGGTCACTGTCACTGGCTGATCCAAAGGACCAGAGCACTGTGACCACTGGCTGGCCAGTCCCCATTGTAGGGGACGCATGTGCCAACGGGCCCAACGGACCATGCTGGTGCAGGCCGCCATGAGGCCCAGGAGGCGCAGGAAGTCCCAGGCAGGGCGCAATTGCCCAACCTGAAATGATTGGGCAAAGAAGGAAAGAACCTCGGCCCTGTCCGCCAGGAGCCGTGCTCTGGCTCGCAGAGAGTCGAGCTCTGCCCTGATAAATTGGGTCACCTGCTTTGGCAAGAGTTCCTACTTGGCCTTGTTGATAAGGCCAACTTGAGAGCAAACCTGGAGGGCCAGATCCCTGGACCACTTCACCTCCATTCTGGAGGGGGCCGCAATCAGCCAGTTGTCCAGGTAGGGGTACACCCAGACCCTTCAGCGCCGCAGGAATGCTGTCACCACTGCCATGCATTTGGTGAAGACCCTGGGAGCTACAGAAAGGCCGAAGGCATTGCCCAGAACTTCGTGGGAACCCCTCTGCTCTGAGCGGAGGAATCGCTGGGGGGGGACGGACGGATTGGGACGTGAAAGAACGCGTCCTGGAGGTCCAGAGAACAGAACCACACGCCTCATTCCAAGGATGGAATGATCTGAGCCAGAGTGACCATTCTGAAGGTTCGAGACCTTAGGAACCTGTTCGGGTCATGCAGGTCTAGAATGGGGCGCCAGTCCCCCCGGTCCGTTTCGGGACCAGGAAGTACCTGGACACAAATCCTGGGTCTGGTGGAGGATCTGCCACCTTCCTGATCACCTTCTTTTGGAGGAGCAGGGCAATGTCGGCTTGACGGGCAGACAGATGCTGCGGACCCCGTAACCCCCTTGTGGGGCGACGGCTCGGAAGGGCGGGGCCTGCTCGAACTCCAGAGGCAGACCCTATCCTACCACCTCCAACACCCAACGGTCTGTGGTGATAGCGGACCAGGCGAAAAGAAAATGGTGGAGCCGTCCCCCCCCCCATGAGGAGAACCCAGGGGAAAGCGACGAGGTTGGGGGAGACACCCCTCAACCAGTCACTGGGCAGGCTTGGAGGAAGGACCGGCCGAGGGACCTCCTGGGCCTTTTCCTCCTGGCTTCCTGTTAGAGGAAGCTGCAGGCTTGGCTTTGTGGTGCCAAGTGCGAGCCTCCTGGCCCTGATGCTAGTGTTGCTGAGGCAGACAAGCTGCAGGGGCAGAAGGGTGAAAGGACTTCTGTTGCTGTCGACGTCCTTGGTCGTTCTGAGCAGACGTGACAGAGTCCAAGGTGGCATTGGACTTTGATTCTCTGGAGGTAAACAGCCACTCCAGAGCCAAACAGGTCGGTCCCCAGGAAGGGGACGTCTGCCAACTTGTGCTGCGTATGCGCCGTAAAGGTGGATATCCTCAGCCAAGCTCTGCGGCACATGGCCACTGCAGCCGCTACTGACCGGGCACAGGAGTCTCCAATATCAAGAGCCGTTTGGAGCTGCTGTTTCGCCACTGCATTCCCTGATCCTGCACCTGCTTGACCGTAGTCTGCAGATTAGCCAGGAGATGAAGGATCACCTCATCCAGGGAGCCCATGAGGGCGTGGGAAAATGTGCCATCAATGCGGCCGAACTGGCTGGCCGGAGGCCGGAGGCGCAAGCGATACTGCGGCAGGCATAGTCAAGCTTTTTTGACTGTCGAGGGGCTTGTCCACATCCCTAGCATTCCCGAAACGCCGGAAAACGCTGTCTGTGACCAACCCCTCCACAGAGGGGTGTTCCGAGAAACCGGACAAAGAGCCAGTAAGGACCGCATACTTCCTGGCCATCCTGGCCGAAGGAGCAGGACAGGAAGCCGGCAGCTGCCATAGCTCCAAGGCTGGGCCAACAATGGCTTCAGCCACTGGAAAGGCCTCCGTGGGAGAATCCCCTCGGTCCAGTATCTCTGTGAGGGGATACTTGGCCCGCTTGGATACGGGCTCGAGCTGCATCCCAGTGGACTCAGATGAGCCGAAGCAGACCCATGAACGATGATGGGCTCTTGTCCATCGACTGCCCCCCCGAGGACTCCAGGTCAAGGGGCCTGGAAAACAGGGAGTCGTCATCAGACTCTGAGGAGTCTGCGAAGAGCTGCCCAGGGCCTGAGCCACCCTCCACCTGCCGAGGACGGTCAGGAGTGAGGGTGACTGAACCAGTGGGGCAGTCCCAGACCCGACAGAATCCTTGGTTGGAGCCCCCAATTTCGGTTGTGGAGGCAGAGGTTCCACCACAATCTGTGGGGCAGCTGGTTTCGGCCGAACTGGCCCAGGCTTGGGCACCTCGAGGGGTTGTTTTAGTCCTTCGGGTGACAGCCACTTATTGGCCCGGGAAGGCGACGGCATCTGCTTGTTCCTGGACAAAAGGAGCTGCTGCCACATTAAGTCCTCGTAGCATCAATGCAATTTGCGCAGAAGCCTCTCCTCTGCGGAGGAAGACGAGGACGAGCGGCGCCGCCGCTTTCCTCGGTGCAGAGACAGAGACCGCCGATGCTGGCAGGATCGGATGGACCGAGACGAGGTCCGAGACAGTCGGTGTTTCAGAGGGTGGGTCTGGGAGGGAGCGGGAGAAACCCGCTCCTCCCCTCGGCTCAGGAGCCTTGACCAGGGACTCCAGCACAGGAGGCGCAGGCAAGTCCTCTGTTTCCACCGGGGGAACCGGTGATGAAGAGTTGTCAGCTTCACCAGTCGACAGCCTGTCCAACAGGTCGAGAAAAATCTCGACTGCATCGACGGGTGTCTCGGACAGCTGACCTGATGGGGACACCATGAAGCCAGCAGCCTTAGCCACAACCTCGACCGAAGTACAGTGTCGACTGTCCGGGGAAGGAGACCTCTCCCGCTCCCACGAACGTTGACGGTGGGACTTACCTTTCAAGTCCTTTTTTGACTGAGAAGAGTGTCCCGATGGCTCCTCGCCCTTCGTGGACAGGGACTGGCAAAGCTCCTTAAAAGAAGCTGTATAGGAGGATCCCAAGGAGAGCGAGATAAATGCTGCGACTGAGGAAGATGAAGATGTGGCCTGGGCCGCCTCCTCCTCGAGGGCGATCATCTGTTCAAGTTGCTCAGCCGAGCCAGCCGCCGCGGAAACCGCCCAACAGGCCTCCTTGGACTTCACCGGCGGATAAAGTTTCTCGGGGTGCCCAAGTTGGGGCCGGGCAGCACAGACTTAGAGGACGTTAGCGGAAAAAGACCTGCACAACTTGCAAGCCTGCGGGTCGTGGTCAAGCCCGAGGCAGTAGACGCACATGGAGTGCGGATCAGTCCTGGACATCTTCTGCCCACATGTGCACTGCCGAAAACTGGGAGTCTATTTGTCCATCGCAGCTGTGAAGGAAGAAGTAGACTGAAGTCTAGAAAACTAAATTATTTTCGGGTGAACCGAAGAGTTTGGATCCAGTCTAGACGCAGAGCGCTAAGGAGGGAACCTGAGCTTCCAAGCGGCAAGGAAGATCTGGTGTCATGGGAGAGTTTTACCACCCGGGTGGGTGGGATGAGCCAGCTTGAAGACCTTCCGGTAAGATTTAAAGCGGCAAGGAACCTGCCAGACAGTGTGGATGAACATATCCATGTCCCTAAAAGCTTGTTTACAGGGGCAACCAAGGTGCACATGGAAGTTGAGTGACTTGCTCAGGGTCACCCAGTATGCAAGTGGGGGCTGTGGGATTCAAACCCAGATCTCCAGATTTGCAGCTCAGAGCCTTAAACCGCTGTGCTATACTGCCTCCTTAGGTATGGAGGTCATCTGTTTTATGGTTCATGATGTTGGTGTAGTAGGCAGCAGTACATTGTGTAAAATGTCAATAAGTAGGTCATGAAATAAATGTGCTGAGCAGTTACTGAAGCAAGAAATATTCAGGATAGTAAAATAATCCTGTTAGAAAACTGATAAATGCATGGCACTTGCATCTCAATTTCAATAAAGTCCTTATGGGGTGTCGATGTACAGTATGAAGTATAGTTATAGTTTTCAAGTTGTGTGGGTAATTGCTTTGCACTACCACGGTTACTAAATTTTCTTCATAGAATTTAAATTAAGTTTATGTAACTGTCTGTAAATGTATTAAAAACATTTACTTGTCCTTATGTAATGCATTAATGCTGTTGCTAGGTTAAGAAGTCACATAATGCCCAGGGCATTAGGGTTTCTGACCATAACACCCTGCCCTATAGGGACTGAAGCATCAGGGGGTGTGACTTGGGATTGGCAACAGTAATGCTCACGCCATCCCACACCCACCCTGCAGCCAGTGACAGGTATCAAGGTGTGCCTTTGACTTCAGCCCCAAAGTTCACTCCATTTCTTATACAGTACTGTACCCATTTCAGCGTTATTTCCTTATGGAATGGGGCGAGTATAAAGCTTGAACACTGCAGAGCACACCTTGACACTTGTCTGTCTGCAGGGTAGGGTGAGGTGAAATGGCATGAGCGTTATGGGCAACGACCCAAAGGCACACCCAAATGCCTGTAAATGGTAGGAGTGGGTTGGTGTCACTTCAATACTTCATGGCCATTCCTATTCTGCCCGTCTGTCTCTCTGTACAAGTCTATGTAATTATCCATCTTTCTATCAACTGCATGTATCACTAGTTTTACCCATTTCGAAACCAGACCTGCATATCGCATTTGCCTGCACGCTGAGCACATACTTGTGAAACTGTGCTTATCTGTACTCCACTTCTGCACAGACCTCATGCTTTCCTAATATTCCCATTATCACAATAATAACTACCTTACTCTTATCAAAAGTATCCCCTCTGAAAGTTTCCATCACATTTTCTCTGCTAACAGTCCATCATTATGCCAGACTTCCTGACAAACACACTACTTAAATATAAACTTGCATCACCTCATGGACAAAAACCCTGTTTCTTAAAAATAAAAACTAAATAATCCCAAGGCTGAACATATGCCAGCCATTCCTTTTTCATGTACTGCCACCTTCAGTACCATCATGGGGATATGCATGTTTCCCATGATGCTTTGCATTATTGGGGTATGTGCAATTGTGTTTTCTTTAAAATTTGGCTGTCTGGCCAATATCGTCCAGGATAACACATACCTCAGTAGCATTTGCTCTGGGGTTCTTTTGTAAACCTATATTGCTTCCTATTCCTTCCACTAAAATGTACCCCTCCATTGATTTTTCTAATAATGTGTATGCCTTCCTTAGGACAGAAACTAAAATAAAGCTTACTTACAAGTCATTGTATTGCTTCTCCATACCTGCTTAACAATTCCACACGACTTCCCTAATACCATTATACAGCCATGGTGGATCTGACCAGATTTGTTCTAGTATTGGGACAGGGTTGTAAATGGAGTCCAAGGCAGAGCTAGTCCCTTTCCTCTATTTTGACTATAATGCAATAAGATAAATACCTGTATTTTGGAGGATGGAGCATGCAGCCAACGATGCACAAGTTCTCTGAATTATATTTGCTGTGATTAAACTTTTTTTTTTTTTTCAGTTTTGTTTGCAAATTCATTAGTCTGTGGACTAAGGAGACAACAGCTACTGCCAACAAGACCATGGCTACCATGGCGACAGTGGTTAACAGTCTGCTCCATGCTTGACTAGAGCACTTAGCATCTCATAGCCCAATTTGCGTTTAACTTGCCTGAGGGAGAAGAGTACTGAACTGGCTCCTCTTCCAGGCACCTTCCTTCAGGAGATATTAAAAAGACGGCAGTAAATTTTTTACAGGGTTTACCGTATATATCACCTGTTGCTAGCCTTGCTTGTAGGGCAGAAAGCAGCTAACTAAAAGAAGCTACATTTTCTTATTAATTTAACACTCGTATCTCAGCAGGAGTCTGTGTTGAGATTAAGCAAGACAGATACTTTATTTTAAGTAGAAGGAGTCTTATTTAGGGTTAAAAAAGAAAGAAAAGAAAGTCTGAGTTCTGTGCTGTGAAGGGTACTGTATCAACTTACTTTGCTAAACCAGTAGAAGGGGAGAGAGCTTAATTGGGGGTGTGGCTTAGATACTATAAAAGCAGGTGACTCAAATTACAACTGCCTGTTGCTAGACTTGCTTGTAGATCAGAAAGCAGCTAACTAAAGGAAGCTACATTTGCATTTGCGCGCATCTGCTGTGTCCGCTGGGCACACTGAAACTGCAGGCATTAGACAAACTTGGATAAGATAATTTTAGCATATCCTCTTAGTAAATATACACCTTTAATAATGGAAAAAACTTAGTAAGTGTATGCAATGTTTGATGAATAGTGAGGGAAAGTATGGGAGCGAGTATGTATGTGCTGATTGCCATCTGATTACTTTTTTTTTTTTTTTTTTTAACTTTGTTTATTGCTCAATCAAACATTCAGTTACATTTCACTAGCATTTGATACTCATGATAGTAAAATAAAACCATGAGGGCACCACTCCTCTTAATACATTCAAATAGTCTGCAAATGCTAAAAGATACATCATTGGAGGTCCAGAAACAAATGATTTGATACCTTTTATTGGACCAACATGGATGTTACAGAAAAGAACAAAGTGCTTTAGCTTTCGAACCAACCAGGTCCTTCTTCAGAAGCTTTGTGGCAGTTTTTTCAAATATCCCATACTATTAACACCAGATTATATAGAAAAAGCAGAAATAATTCTCATTGGTTTAGCATATACATTTAAAACATAATAGAAGATTACGTCAGAAGCTAATTAACACCAGTATGCCTTAAACTGAGAGGCCTCAGAAGGGCAAAGGTTATCAAAATTCTCTACAGCCAGAGAGTTCTTGTCACATAAATTTAAAATGTCTCAGTATGCCAAGAAAGCATTCTAGTGATAAAAAAACCTTGGAGTGGCATTCTCCTAATACATGTAAGATGAGCTTACAACTTACATTCCAATTGTCCTGGTATATTAAAGGACAGATAAGAGACAAAATCCTGAAATTAGGTATAACTGCAAGTTGAAATCAAGCCTCAAATTAACCTACACATATAAACATGATGCATGAAAGTATCACTTGTAAGTGTAAGTGCAAAAAAAAAAAAAAATCCTTGTCAAGGACCCCAAGAAAAGCGAGACCATGAGCCTGATAAATGCAGATTTCAACACAGAGTCTGTGTATAACAAAATGCACAGAATCAGTCTAAGCAATCTAAATGAAAACCAAAGGAATTACACCTTTAATGACCCAGTAAATGAGATATGCATCTTAATATGAGCAGTATCGAGCAGTATCTCATTAAGATGCATATCTCATTTACTTGGGGGTCATTAAAGGTGTAATTCCTTTGGTTTTCATTTAGATTGCTTAGACTGATTCTGTGCATGTTTGTTATACACAGACTCTGTGTTGAAATCTGCATTTATCAGGCTCATGGTCTCGCTTTTCTTGGGGGTCCTTGACAAGGATTTTTTTTGCACTACACTTACAAGTGATACTTTCATGCATCATGTTTATATGTGTAGGTTAATTTGAGGCTTGATTTCAACTTGCAGTTATACCTAATTTCAGGATTTTGTCTCTCATTATCTGTCCTTTAATATACCAGGACAATTGGAATGTGTTGTAAGCTCATCTTACATGTATTAGGGAGAATGCCACTCCAAGGTTTTTATCACTAGAATGCTTTCTTGGCATACTGAGACATTTTATAAATTTATGTGACAAGAACTCTCTGGCTGTAGAGAATTCTTGATAACCTTTGCCCTTCTGAGGCTCCTCAGTTTAAGGCATACTGATGTTAATTAGCTTCTCTGATGTAATCTTCTATTATGTTTTAAATGTATATGCTAAACCAATGAGAATTATTTCTGCTTTTTCTATATAATCTGGTGTTAATAGTATGGGATATTTGAAAAAACTGCCACAAAGCTTCTGAAGAAGGACCTGGTTGGTTCGAAAGCTAAAGCACTTTGTTCTTTTCTGCAACATCCATGTTGGTCCAATAAAAGGTATCAAATCATTTGTTTCTGGATCTGTTTTTTAAAAGGACCAATACGGCACCTACAACATTTTTTTACATCATTGGAGGGTATTACCAATAGAGAATTTAATAAATTGGTCACGTTATAGGCTGCAAATGAACCCATGAGCTGCATGGTGTTTAATGCGTATGTCCAAAGTCCTGAGTTGCAGATATTCACACCCCTGAAATAGGGGGAGTAATACCACCATGCCTTTTCTAAATTAATGCACCGATATGTGCACATCTCATTTTAGACAGAGCATAATATAAACAGAGAAGAAAACTTTGCTCCATGTACTTATTGGAAAAGAAAGGCACCACAATGTTACACAGTACGTGGCCTCTCATGTTAGTGTTATAACCCACTAAGAAGTTAGAAGTGCGGCTAATTAAACAGTATGTTAACTAAGAAAAAATTGTAATGCCGCATTTAAACTATAATTCAGGAACATCAGCTTTAATAAATCATACCTGTTCCTCATCAACATTAAACTTTTAGGATAAAAGAAATCGGGGGGGAAGGAACATTTCCAACCCAAGGTTATGAAAGAGACCAATTAAAACTGACAACAACAAGTCCTCCTGAATAAACAACCTGGGTAAAAATAACCTCTTCCCTCCCCATCAAAAACGGAACTTTCATTGTCCCATTTACTTATCGCAAATTCAGGTTTCCTCTTCATCAGATAAAGTCCTCTCTGGCCACATCGAGGGCGAGCTGCAACATTTCTTTGACACCATTTGAGTGCCTCAGTGGGATCCGAAAAAAAACACTATCCGTAACCTGGCTGGGAAAACCAACCCATGGGAAATGCCTGCTTCTCTCAGAATTGCACGAGTACCATCAAACTGTTTGCGTTTTTGACGCATGGCGTAGCTTAAATCAGGGAATATGTTAACAGCCTGGCCGTCCTGTAGTAACGTTTTCTTGCGCCCGTCGGCTCAGCAAGTTGATCTCTGGAGCCTATCCGTCAGTTGCCACCACAAGCCCATGGTGCTTCTGGATTATTAGGCCGCCCTCTCGATGTAATCCGGTATGCCTTCTGAAACCTTTGCACCACAGGGCTAGCTTCCTCGCCCAGTTGCTGAACTAGCCATTCCTGTAGGTACAGCAGCAAATGATCCCCCTCACACCCCTCCGTTAGTCCGAGCAGTCTTAAGTTGTGAGCTCGAGCTTGATTCTCCAGAGTTTCAATTCTGAACTTCAGGTGTGAGTTTTCTTTCATGACTGCCAAAACAGCTCCATTGCTGTGTCTGCCCACTTCAAAACATCAGCTGTTGCTATTATGTTGGCTTCCACACTAGCTTCGATGGCCACTCTATTAGTTAGATTGTCGAACTTGTCCGACAGTCCTGCCACCGATTTAATCAACCGTTTAAGTTTAAAACCAAGCATCTGCAATGTTTCCTCAGTTCCTTCCTCTGCAGCTTTGGAGACATGGCCTAGGGTGGACCGCGTGGTCTGGGGTCCGGGAGGATTTTTAACTTTAGTTCCGTCTCCCGTTGATTTATCCTTACCAACAGCCTTTCTAACATGCAGAGCTATAAAAATACACTAATTTACTATACAAATAACGTAGTTTTCAGACGTTTTAAGTAGCTATATATGAGGAGCTCTGTCTTCAGGCTTCCACCTTGCTCGGGCTCCACAGCGCCCCCATTACTACTCTTGAAGCAGAGATGGCGTTTCTGCTTAATATTAAACCATTTTCTACTGATATTAGGGAACTGGAAAGTTACATTGATCTTATGGATTAACAACTTCATTCTAATGAACAATTTCCTTCACATTTAGGTAGCATTTCTATGCCTCCTGATGAGGAGAATTGTAACGACTAGTACTAGTATACTTGTTGCCTCTGCCCCCTCTTATAAGGTGGATGATTATCTGCCCTCTTCTTATGATAATGATGACTGGACCATTGTCACAAAGCCTCTTTAAAAAAAGGAGGGACGGTCAAATACACAATAGTGCCCCTATTGAAACTCGTAATAGGTTTGAGCAATTGACTATCAAATAATGAAATGCTACATGATTTATCCTGTGCACCCTATGTTGATGATAATGGTTTAAAAACACTTTTCAATCAGGAGTTAATGCCCATGAATACTTGTCCTAGTAAGTCTCAAGCTACCAAATCAATACCTATTAAGTTAATCGCTCCAGAGTGTGTTAAACAGTCACCCGTTTCTGATTCTTGTACCCCTACTGTCTCAAAACAAGTGTTAGTCCTGGGAGATTCAATCATTAAGCACACTGACAGGGCGGTATGCAATAGTGACAAGAGCAACCGCACTTGTTCTAGCTTCCGTGGGGCCAGGGCATCTGATATTACCTCCATGATGCCTAAAATTTTACAAAATGCAGGGGAAAATCCACTGGTTATACATGCCGGCGTGAATGATATAAATACCACCCCATTTAATCAGTTACAACAGGACTATGTGGCATTATGTAACCTGTTACTTGATAGGGGATGCTGTGTATGTATATCTGAAATTCTACCTGTCCCGAGAGCAACATCTACCATGACGCAGAATGGCTGAGAAAGTGGTGTTTTAAGCAGGATATACCATGTATTACTCACTGGGAATCATTTTCAGATCATTCTTCCTTGTTTTGCTGGGACGGTTTACATCTCAGTCATAGGGGTAGTACACTTATGGGGAAAAGTATCACTAAAATAATAAATCATTGTTTAAACTAAAAACAATGGGGAAGAATGGGTCTATTCCCAAGTCTCTGAATACTTACCAAAATATTACTACAACTAAATGTAAATTACTAGCTTTGAATGCAAGATCTTTAAACCAACTCAAATTAGCAGAACTCGAAGCCAAATGTAAAACTTTAAATATAGGTGTGGTAGGAGTAACAAACTTGGTGGGACGCATCCTCAATTTGGTCCAGAGAAATTCCAGGTTATAAGTTATATCATAAAAACAGATTAGATGAGCAAGGCGGTGGAGTTTGTATGTACATATGAAATGATATATTCCTTCTTTTGAAATGTGTTCTCCCTTTCCTTTGGAAAGTATATGGGTTAAAATCTTATTGAAAGAGCAGTCCTATATAACTATTGGTAACATCTATCGACCTCCATCTGCAAATTCAGATTACACAACTGATGTTTAAAGAAATTACATTTTTCAGAATCTCAAGATACTGTAACATTTGGTGACTTTAACCTCCCTCATATTAACTGGGACTTATTCTCAGGACAGTCCTATGCCGAGAAAGGACTAATAGATGTGGTAGTTAGTACTGGATTACAACAACTTGTTACTGCACCCACTCGAGGTCCTAATATTTTTGATCTATTTACTAACATAGAGCAACAAATTAGCAATTTACAAATTTGGGATCCACTTGGGACCAGTGATCATTCATCTATTCTTTTTGAAATTCAACAGTTTAAAACTACACAAAGGAAGTTATACTATACAAAAAATTATAAAGCCAGTTTTTCTAAAATCAATGAATACTTACAAAACAAACTGGGAATCTAATCATCTTAAGTGTACAACACAACAAGCTTGGGACTTTTTTTAAAAACATTGTACATTATTTGGAAAATACCTTTATTCCATCTAAGAGAAAATTTAATAAAGTAAAAACTCCCCCTTGGTTCAACAAGACAATTAAAAATCAGATTAAAATAAAAATTAAACTTTTTAGGAAACTTAATAGTTCCGTTCCATTTAAAACTACTCTATTACATAAATAGACCATCTGTGAAAAACTTAAAAAAAATTCTATTAAGTTGGCAAAAAATAAGCTAGAATTTAAACCAACTCACACAAAAGACTGTCACAAATCTCTTTTCTCCTATATAAATAGTTAAAAAGGTGCATCAAGGACCATTGGTCCCATTATAACCAATGGCTTCTATATCTGATATAGAAACCTCGAATCTCTAATAAGTACTTTTGTTCTGTCTTCTCTCAAAAAAAAAATCGCCTATTAATACATTTAAAGTTCACCACGTAGATTATTATAGGTTCTATCCAACTGACATACAGGCTATCAAAAAACAAAACAAAAAAAAAAACAAAACACAATACTAGTCCGGGCCCAGATGGTATTCATCCATGGTTTCTGATCAAAACCTCTATAAATATTTCTATACCTTTGTCAATTATCTTCAATAAATCCTTACAAGAAAGCATTGTACCAAATGATTGGCATTCAGCAATAGTTACTCCCATATTTAAAAAAGGCAATAGAGGTTCTGTGCAAAATTATCGTCCAATTAGCCTGACCTCAGTGGCTGGTAAATTAATGGAATGAGTAATGAAGTCTCTAATAGATCAAGATTGTAAAAAATTAGGAATTTATGATTCAAATCAGCATGTGTTTACTCCCAAGTTTTCCTGCACCACCAATCTGATATCTTTTTACAATAATATAAGTACTCTATTAGATGTCGGTATCCCTACTGATGTAATTCTTTTGGACTTCAGTAGAGCTTTCGATAAAGTCTCACATGAAAAACTCATTACTAAAATGCACAATCTACGTTTGTCACCTGATAGTCAACTGGACTTTAAACTGGTTTACAAATCATTCTCAGAGAGTCAGAATTAATATCTTGTCTGATTCGGGTAGTGTGACAAGTGGTGTACCACAAGGGTCGGTCTTGGGACCAACATTGTTTAACCTCTATCAGTGATTTACAAACAGGGCCAAATAACTTCATAGTTAAATTTGCAGACGATGCTAAATTGGGGGGCAAGGTTAATAATCAAGAAAATATTTCTGCATTAAAGAAGGATTTGGAAAAATTAACACTTTGGGCAAACGAAAATCTCATGCAGTTTAATCAAGGCAAATGTTTAGTAGTGCATTTCGGTGTAAATAATCCAAAACCAATACATCACATAAACGGACTACCACTTCACTCATCAAATTGTGAAAAAGATTTAGGGATATATGTTAATAAACTTGCATCAAATGATCACTGTGTTAGAACTGCTTGCATGACCAACAGACTTTTGAGGCAAATAAAATGCACTTTTGTTAATCGCACTGAACAATGCCTTATTCCGTTGTATAGGGCATACATTAGACCATATCTAGACTATGGCTCCCCTTTCTGGAATCCAAACCAAAAAAAAGACATAGCAATTCTTGAACGGGTTCAAAGGAGAGTAACTAGAATGATTCCAAGATTAACAAATTCGGATCATCAGAACAGATTAAAAGCTACTGGTCTCTCTTCAAACTAGAAGATTAAGAGGTGATATGCTTATGGTTTTTAATTTAATAAATTCACCAGATCGAATGGAAAAATGTGGTCTAACTCTCCAAAAGGAGACATGTTCCGAGACTGCATAATAAACAGCTTGAAGTAAAAACTTATAAAACCAGCAAAAGGGGAAACTTTTTTCCAATAAGAGCATCTCTTGTATGGAACACCTTGCCACAAGAATTGGTAGAGGCAACTAGTGCCACTGTTTTTATTAGATGTTTGGTTGAGGGATAATAGATAAATAATGTCCCACATAGTGTAGGGAACAGTCTCGATGGGCTCTGGCCTTCTTCTGTTCTTTCATACCAAATAATACCAAGTAATATCAATTGGGATTGCTGTAGGATGAATCACCCTTTTCATTGTTACTGATGGAGCATGTGAGTGGAACAGGACCCTGCATGTGACTAGTACTGGGTTGGTTGTCTATTCCAATAAGGAACCAGATGCATCAGTTTCCAGGTTTGTGACTCGTGATACAAAAATATTCTTTTTTCTTATCATGCAGTCAGAAAAAAGATAAGTTCAAAAATAAAAATTTAAAGAGTATATGTTCACCAGTGAAGTGCAGATTACATTTAAGGAGGTCCTGATGAGCCAGGCAGATGTGCTGGCTCTCTCCAGGATGCGAATTTTGTGCCTTCTGAATTTATTTTTGTGGCTTTTGAATTTTCTTTTTACGTGAAGCAAGATGGTAAACTAAATTTTCCCATACAAAAAGGATTCTTTTTTCGTTTTATAGCGATCTTTTAGTGCTTACTGAGCATGCTCAATTTTTTTTTTTTTATTTTAAAACTGCAATAACTTAAATGGCTTATTTTTTTCACCAGACTACCAAAAGGCACATCTGTTGGCTAGTCCCTTTCTGCCCTGAAAATTTCAGACCAAGATTCTATACTGTCTGAGCTGTAGGCAAGTTCAAAGAAAAATCCAAGCAAAGTCAATGAGTGAAAAAACAAACCCAAAAAAAAAACCCACACCTTTTTCACCTCTCTGGAACTCTGAAACCACACATCCAACCACAATGTAACTTGCCACACCTAGAGACCTACCCTGAGCGACATTGCCTGCAAATCTGCTGAACGGTTGTAGTTACTAAAGTGCAAATTTTCGAGTTTAACGTTTAAGTGCATACTCAATCCCAACTATAGGGGCGCGACCGCACCCCATAATCATATGAAAATTGCAAAAAACACTCAGTTAATGCATCAGTTAGGGTTGTTACTAAAGCAACAAAAGCAAGGAAATGCGTTAGGGTTGCCAACCCTAACACCCCATCCCTACCTGCAGACACTGATGGGTATTGAGGGTGTGCGCCTTGGAGTCGTGAAACCCAACGCTCACCACTTTCCAAAAGTAAATAAGAGGAGATGGGTACAGCATATGAGAATGGGTTGAGCATTAGGGCTGACGACCCCAAGGCGCACACACACCAACACTGAGGGACTTTTTTTTTTTTTTTTTTTTTTTAAAGGACTACTTCATTAATATTTGGGTCCATGCCAAAACGTAATTCCATGCAACTGCAACACCATTACATGTCACACTGCTTGGTGTGGGGGGGAGAGAGAGAACTGTAATGCAGGCACTGAGATTGCCCCCTTCCCCATGTCAGCAAACAGAACAGGCTATGGGGTGGGGGCTTCTGACACCAGGGGTGGGCATCCAGGTGTCAGATTATATAAATAAACTATGGTAATAGGAGGGTGGGGGTATCACTAGACACCAAGGATAGGAGAGTGACCAGCAGGTGGAGGGGTGCCATTAGACACCAGGGAAAAGGGTGGCACACAGCTGAAATTGCAGCCAGCAGCACGAGTTCCAGCTGCGGCTGCAGAAGTTAACAAAATTCCACTGTTCTCATACAGAGAACATGTGAGAAGCAGTCTTCGATAAGCTCAGCACCCGGTATTTCAGCTGCCCAGAAAAGGTGTTTCTTGCCAAAATTAAAAAAAAAAAAATCAGAATGTAGCTAAACGGGTCCCATTTAGCCAAGTTCTGATATTTCTTCTTTCTATTCCATTCAGTTTTACATGTTTTCTTTATCTTCTGTCTACCGCTAACTGAACAAGCTCTGGCAGAGCCACTATGACTGAATGCATTAACTAGATAAGGGTGTTTCATGGGCTTAAACAAACATTTATTTATTTAAAAAATTTACAAACCTTTGAGTCAGAGACTCATTTACAAAGGCACTTCGTCGAAACTAATACAAAGACAGCACAGTTAACAAGTCCAAAAACAATGGCTTGGAGAGCAGACAGTTGTAACAATCATTCACTGGAGATACATGGGTAACAGTAGATAAACAGATTACATAGTTTAGGCACACAGGCACCATATCAAGACCACCAAAGCAGTTCAAACAATACAGAGTAGCTAAAGCAAATAGACATCAGGAGTCAAAGAGAAGCCCAGAGTGTTCACATGAAGGCTGTTGCATGCACTAACTGAATCAAAGTATAGTACATTGAGAAAGGGCATATTTAAGCAATAAGGCACAACAGGGTGTGTGTTATGTAATAACGTCACTCCTGGGGTGGGTTGAAGCATGAGGCAAAGCAGAGTACTTATTTGCATGTATTTGCTCCCCTGGATCAGCAATATTTGCACAAGCCGTGCCCAGTGCAGACTTTACAGCACTGGTCCTGGTCTGGTGATCTGGGTTTTATCCATATCACACTGCATATGGCTTAGTGATATACTGTGCAGATGGCTTCAGTGTCCAACCCATTGAAGGTTGAAGTTTTAGAAAACCATTATGCTACAAATATCAAGACTCACTCCCTCATCCCCCAGTCACAATTAATCCTCTACCAAAGTCATGCTTAAATACCGGTGCCTCTCCATCCACGCCATTAAGCTTTTAATGCCAACATGCTTCTTCCGCTGCTGTGAGTTAAACTATTTAAAAAAAATTTTGTTGAGAAATTTTTGTTTTACTATATCCATGGTCAGGAAAAAAATTTGTAAAAGAAACCAAAATCCCCATTTATCAATTCACTTAATCACAATACAGCATGTTATGAATTTGACAGATTCTGTGTGTAACCTACAGTAAGTCAAACAGAAATTACACAAATGCCTATCTATTTGCAAGTGAAGCAAATGTGGTTATCATTCAGTTGTAAACTCCTATAGTCACAGCCAGGATTCACATTGCCAGACTCTGGGTAAGTATGACAAGTTTCTTAAATACTGGTACCTTGTCCAGCTGTGTTCTGCTTAGGGTGTATGTGTTTCAACATACAATTTTCTATAGTATACTGTATAGCACTGTGAATCCTGGCTGCAGTGTTTTTTCTCTGCTGTGGCTAAGCAAGATACTGACCTGCTGTAGGGGCTACTAGACATCAAATCAAAGGGTAAGCTGTGAAGACTAACTTGGAGAAGATGCAATAAAACAAACTTGAATGACAGCCCCCAGATGTCATAAAACACCTAGGGAAAACTAGAAAAATTCATCCGACAGCCTAGGCAGAAACAAAACACTGGATTGAAGTGAACTCAAAACTGGTAGTAATACATATATTTCTGATTTTAACATGCAGTTTTCCTTTAAGAAGATTCAGCAGAATATAAATAGCCCAGAACTGCCTGCCTGCGAATGAAGTTGGTACATTTGGAAAAAGGGAAGGCTAGATCTCTTGCTATGCAATGTCCTGTAAAATATCACTAACTGCTCTTAGGATGGTAGTGTGAAATGCTGTGAGGTGCCATGGGGAACTTGTTATGCAGAACATTCCAGGAAGTGTTTAAGCCATTCTACTTCTAATAGCTTTAAGTCAACTCCACTTCTCAAACTTAAAAAGAAAACACACTTCAGACTGTTTACCAAGCATTGTGCCCATGATTAAAATAATTTGAACCCCATCCCCCAAAAAATGTGCCCTCACATGAACATGCATGATTTATTTGTAAAGACAATTAAAAAAATGTATTTCTAAATGCATTAGTAACACCAATGCTTTCAAGATTTTGAAACTACTAAGACTATATTATATATAAATAAATAAATATAATACAGTAAACAAATATTGTTAATTCCAAAAGCTGAACTTTGTTTTTAGTTTATAAATGTTTAAGAAATACCTGAAAGCTATTTTCCTTAGTTTTGAGACTTTAGTCTTTCCTTTTGAGACACCAGGTGACAATCATTTGTTCCAAGGCTTTTTAAGTCACTTTAAAGGCATTTTAAGTATCTTCTGTTATAGTCCATAACAAAATGCCGGGACTCCAGACTTCTGTTCCTTGGTCCACATCCCAAACATGCGAGTCTTCTTTCAGGATGATAGATCCACCTCATGCCCCTCCCACATGAATAAAAAAGGTGGGATGGACCTTTTGGAGCTTCTTGGGTGGAGGTGGGGTGAACCATACTTTCCCAAAAAAAACAGTGCTGCCTTCCCACAACCCAGGTTCCAGTTCTAGTACCACCCATTTAAGAAACTAATGGCCTGCAACCACTGACTAACATGAAAGCATATTTATTTGAGGGCGGAAAACATTTCTTGGAAAAGGGTAAGGCGGAGGAGACTATTTACACCTTTAGTAAGTTCCACGGACAAAAAACATGACATCACTCCTTTTGTACATGCAGGCTCCACCCACAGTCGTAAAAACATGATGGCAGACACAGAACTCTGAAAATGCATTCCCTGCAACACTCTGACCCTGTGAAATTACAGTAGCTCTTGCGAAAATAAATCTATTTTCATGCGGAACATCCAACTTTTCCCACAGGAAAAACAGGAAACTAATTTAATACCTTTTCAACAAATTAATATATTTTTTTTTCTTCAACAAACCTTCAAAAGGCACATCTGTGATGCAATAGCTTTGTACCATGAAAATTTCAGACCACAACCTAAATAGTTTGAGATACAAGTGGACAAAAACAGCAACACAAAAAAGAATTTAAGGATTTGACACCATCTCAGAGACCACACAAACTGATTCACATGAACTTTGCCATGTCACGAGACCTTCCCCAAGAGATTATGCATGCAAATCGCAAAGTTAGTGAAGTTCAAAAATCTAGCTTTAACACAGAAGTGATCCTGATCCTTTAACCATAATGTACCACTGTAACATATACACGCATTACAGGGGCAGGATAGCGCCCCTATAGTTAGGGTTGAGTAGCTGGTTTAATGTTAAACCTAAAATTTTGAACATTAATCTCTGGCTCCCTTTGACGAAATGAGCCGAAACTGTATGTGTAATCTAGGAGGAAAGTTCTTGATGTGTGGAAATGTGCCATTTGCCAGCAGCTTTTGCCATTTCTGAGATCCACATGGGTCATTTCAAGAAATTACAGTGTTTTCCTATACTTAACCTTGGTTTTTTTGCTCTCACATACAGCCTACATGGAAAGGAATTAGTGTATTGGAGAGGGATATTGTATGTGGTTTTCTATCAAAACAGACCTGTTGTACCATCAGAGTGATGTCAGGATGTCACTGTACCATCCCGAGGGTACCACCACGATGGTACAACAGGATTAAATGCCACTGCATGCCACAGCTTTCCACGGTGTCTGCGATCATTCAGATTACACAGTACCTTCACATTTGAAATAAGCCCCTCTTCATGCCAGCCCGGTGGCACCGAGGGTTGAGGTGCTGGATGCCATACCTTGCGCCACACCGGTGACCCATGTTCAGGAGGGTTGGCATGGGAGGGACAGGAAGAGGACAAAGAATCCAGAAGACAGCTCTCCTCTCCTGGGAGGGAGGACTGGCACTCTCTGTAGTGCAGGTCAGAGGGCCCAGATGTAGGGAGGGTGCTGTGTGACTACTGCGGACACATGCACACCTCCAGGTGTGCATGTCCTGCGTCCCCAGCAACGGGAAGGGAGAAAAGCGGAACAACACCTCCAGCTGCAGGATGACTACTGACCTCCCGCAGGCTCCGCACCCGGCGATTAGGCAGGGTAAGTCCCGGTGATGGGGCTGGAGGGGGTCAGGTCAGTCAGGAGGATAAAAGTGTGTGTTTATGTGTGTATGTATGTATGTGTGTGTATACACATACACACACACACACACACATATATACATATACACATTATATATATATATATATATATATATATATATATAGAGATATAGTTCCTCCAACTTCCTCTGCAGATGAGTTTTCACCATCAATTCCTCCTTGCAATCAACGGAAATCATTTTAACTGCGACACTGACCTTGACCTGTGTCAGATGACCAGACAGTGGTAGTATGCTGCATCTCCTGGACTTTCTTTTGCATTTTGTGTTGCCCATTTTGTTGTGTTCAGCACATAAAATATTTGTTCACAGACCTCTCCTTCTTGTTTGTAAGTTACGGGATTTTGTTGCGTGGTGCCAGAGGGCAGCGGGGCTGGTCTGAGAAAAAGGCATCTCAACATTGGGTTCTATAACAGATGCTTCTCTATTTAAATTTGTACTGCTTTTTGTGCCCCATACACTATACAAAGATAATGTATGGGCCATAGTTAACTGCACAGAGTCAGCTTATCGAGGTTGCTGCAACAACCATAGGCCAGATTGCCACAGCAACCTCGAGAAGCATTCACAATGCAGTTTAACTGTTGCCCATACACTGTCCTCCATGTTGCCCCAAACTTGCAGTGGACATGTGTCATGTCCCAAGGTAGTGCCTTTGAAAAGTCTGGTGAAACTATATAAAAGGGTTCCAGAGTTATTAACGCTTTAAATTTTAGTGTTTTCTGATTTGTGCATGCGCAGTAGGAGTTTTGAGATGACTTTTGCAGCAAAAGTATGATTTTTTTTTTATGAGACAAATGCCCATTTTGCTTTCGGGCCACCTGTTTGGCACCAAACATTTTTTCTGTGTCGTGACAACTGTCATTTTGTTATTTCCACAAACAAGCATGGAAAATGCATAAAAATGGTGGTATTTCAAGAAACAATCAGAACCTAGCTAAACTGTACTCGTTTAGCTAGATTGTTAGTTTTTTTTAAAATGTGCCCCAGAAATACCCTTTCTGGGCACCCAAAATCCACTGTGCCCAGCTTAGAGTGTCCCCCCCAACCCCCAAGTTCTCTGTATGAGAATAGTGGGATTTTCTTGACTTCTGCAGCCACAGCTGGAACTTGTGCTGCCAGCTGCAGAGTCAACTGTGAGCCGCCCTTTTCCCAGGTGTCTAGTGGCACCCCCAACCTGCCAATCACCATCCCCCTTCCCTATTCTTTTTATAGTCATAATAATCCAACACCAGGATGCTCACACCCGGTGTCTGATTCCCCTCCCCTGCCCACTGTAGTGATAACTGCCATCATCAGGAGAGCCCAATCCCCATGTCTGCATTCTCAAGTCCCCCCTCCAGCAGTGTTGGACACTGGGAAGCCCACTCCCAGTGTCCCCAATTACTGTTAATATTATTTGTTATACCTAGAAAGGAATCCTGTCCCGTGACATTTTTTTTTTTTTTTTTAACCCTAAACAAAGAAATGGGTCCCTCGTCTTCGCCACTTAGCACCCCCCCCCATCTCGTCTCCCCCACTGAGCAACCCACACCCTATACTTACCAGAGTGAACATTGTCATCTTCTGTGGACAGGGACACATCTGTTCTCTTCAAAGCCGAACCACGAACTGAGGAATCAAGGGTAAGTGCTGTATAATGTACTTTAATGGTGCTTTGAACTTATGTTCATTACTTCGCCATCTTTAGGATTTTTTTCCGCCAAAATCTCAACCAGGCTTTTTGAGACCCCACCTCATGGACACTGCCACTGTCGTTTTGTTAAGCGGGCCCAGAAGGTGAGTTTGCAGTTGCCGCATGAAATCACCTTTCCGCGCCCAGTAACAAAATGTCAGTGCCAGTGTTCGTGAGGTGGGGTACCAAAAAGGCCATGTTGAAAATTTGGGGAAAAATTCCTTAAAATGTCAAACATAAGCGTCCGTTGACATTTTTTCTAACCACGCATGCAACACTGGTAATTTTCAATATTTTGACTCCAAATTTTCAACATATCAATTTTCTCACATCTCATGAACAGTACCAGCTGTCATTTTCACATCCTGCTGAAATGCGTTTTTGCACCTATGGTGCGCAATGGCGTTTTGACATAGATTTGAAAATGTTAACCTTTCTGAGGTGGGGTCATAAGACTATGTTCAACATCTGGGGGTCAAAATATTAAAAAGTGCCAAAGTTATGACCATTCCATAACTTCGGAAATTGTAAATATTTTGGCCCCAGGTTTTCAACATGCCTTCTTACCAGCCCTGATGTGTCAGCGGTCATTTTTCAAATCCTGGCCAAAATCTGTTTTTGCACCTGGGGTGCTGAATGGCATTGCAGTTGTGCAGAATTATGTTCGGACGTGGATTCAAAACTTTCCTGTACTAGGGTACGAAGTGGGGTAATAGGATGGCTATGCTGACAATTTGGTCACTGTTGTCCTATAAATGGAAAACACAGGGCCCTGTACTTCCACAGCTACATACATACATGCATGCATGCATGCATGCATCTATGGAGGGATGGGAGCTCCCACAGACAAAAAAGGATATATATCTGAAAAAGGAATTTGCAAAAACTTTGTTAATGCATCAGTTAGGGTTGTTACTAAAGCAACCAAAGCAGGGGAAACGTGGTGTTAGGGATTCCAACCCTAACACCCCACCCCTACCCTACAGACATTGACAGGCATCGGGGGTGCCTTGGGAACTACAGCCCCAAAGCTCACCCTATTCTCCTATGCTGTACCCATCTCAGCTTATTTACTTATGGAATGGGGTGAGCGTTAGGGCGGTCCACCCCAAGGAACACACCGACACCTCTGTCTGCAGGGTGGGGGTGGGGTGTTGGGGTTGGAAACCTCAACACCACATTTCCCCGCTTTTGTTTTTTTAGTAACAACCCTGATGCATAAAGTTTTTTGCAATAGAAATATATTGTAGTGCATCGTATTATATTATCCTATACTATATATTATAGGAGCACTATTAAGGTTGAGTACAGTGTTTAATGTTAAAAAGCCAGCGACACGATCAGGAGAATTTCAACAAAACCGGATATTTAGACAGTCTAGCTTGCATTTCCCATTAGAGCTATATAGTCCTCCTCCCCATTAGAGCTGTATTCCTCCTCCCCATTATTTATTACTGAGACCTGTATTGAAACAGGATCTTTGCTCCTTAAGAGTTAATCTTAATGGATGTTGAAATCTCAAATGTTCAATCAACACTGCTGATTTTCAGCATTTTGACTCCAAATTGCCAACACAGCCATTTTTTACACCACTTCAAGTGTGACAGATGTTTTTTGAATCCTAGACAAAGTTTTTGCATGTGTGTAGCAAAAGGTTTCGCCCAACATACTATAAATGCTACATGTCATGTTTGTCAGGGGAGTCATATGATGACTATCTTGAAAATTTGGGGTAAATAGAAAAAATAAACACTGTATGTAGTGCCATATTTTACCTCAGCAGGTAATGTTTTGCAATTCTGTGCCTGTGAGCAGAGTTCAGTGAGCCAGTCAGATACGACAAGGCTGCAGAGGTGGCACTGTTGTGACACCACCCTCCAGTCAGAGAAAGAAGTGCAGGGTTGCCTGCACAGGCCCAGGTGCCATATAGTGAAGACCACTCTTTTGGCCAAGTGCCCTGCACCTGTGGGTGATGAACTCTGTGCACTGGCTGAGAGATGGACACTGCCCTGTGTGCCTGTATCTGCAGCCACATGGAAGGACAGGACCCAGAGAGCCCTGTGCTTCTGCAGCCCACACAGCCCATGAATTCTTTACATCTGTCACCGCACAGACCCTGCAAGGGCCCAGCACCTGTATAGGTGGACAGAGTCTTCCCTTGGCACAGGGACCAGAGGGCCCTGCATATCTGAGTCGGTTTACATAGGCCCCAAACAGACCAGGGTGAATGAGGATAGGATTCCACCACCTCAAAAAGAATGGAAATTCTTCACAAAAAGCAGCATCAATGCACCCCTTAGGTTCAAGTTATTGCCACAAAACTAGGGAAATGTGGTGTTAGAATTTCCAACCCTAACTCCACACCCAAACATTTCAAGCTGCAAAAGAAAAACAATAAGGGTCCTGGGTCTCCAAAGTCTTGGTGAATCAGAGGGAGTCTTCCTTGGGGTTGTCAACCCTAATGCTCACCTCTACCCCCCGCCAATAGCATCCTGTCCGAAGCACAAAGTACACATCCAACCCAGTGCCTCATACCAATACACTTAAAGGTAAAGCAGTCTGTCTCGCCACATGTTGCCAACACAATCTGTTGTAGCTTTCCTCATACAAAAGAAAGGAAATCACATCTGACCTTGTTTGCTCTGGGAAGGGGGTGGGCTTTAGGTTTGACAACATCAAGGAAGACCCCACCACTGATTCTCCAAGGCTCCAGAGACCCAAAACCCTAACATTTTTACTTTTTGATGCTTGGAAGTGGGAGTAGGTAGTTAGAGTGGGAAACCTTAATGCCACATTTCCCTGCCTCTGTGATGTTAACTTGAACCCCAACTGGTGCATTAACAGAGAATTTGCTTTCATTTTGATATAGTGTAGTAATAGCCTCATTCACACATGGCCGTCTGAGCCCTGCACCAAGGAAAGACTCCATCTACCTAGGCCCTGCACTTACATGCAGCGAAAGTTGTCAAGAATTCCTGGGGCTGTCTGATGGGCTGCAGAAGCACAGGGTTCTCTGGGCCCAGCATGTCCATGTGGCCGCAACGGGCAAAGAGTCCATCTCAGCCAATGAACAAGGCCCTCTGTCACCCATGGGTATAGAGCCCTAGGCCAAAAGAGTTGTCTTCGCTATACAGTACCTGGTCCAACGTGGGCAACCCTGCTCCTTCCTTTCCCTGGTTAGGAAGTGGTGTCGCATAACGCCCCCCCATACAGTTGGCTCACTAATCTCGCTCCTGAACTCAGCCCAATGGCACAGAATTACAAAGCACTATTCGCTGGGATCAAGACTGGAACTACAAAGTTTTTTTCCTTTTAAATTGACCCCAACTATTCAAGACAGTCATTTTAATTCCCCTTATAAACATGACATGTGGCACTTATAGTACATTGGCCAAAACATTTTGCACCAGAAGTGTGAAAACACATCTTGTCCAGGATTTAAAGACACCTGTCATGTTTAGGTTTTGTTGACCAGGAAAGGAGGACTGACAATTCTGCCTATTTTCAGCCTCGTCCGGGGAATAATAAATGGATGCCGACAGACATTGAACCAGGTTAAGATGTTAGTGGTATTTTTAGTGAATGGGGGAAATTTGGCCAGAGAAATTCCCTACTCTTTTCAAGAAGTGCCATGGGGTCTAACATTCACCTGAACTACCACCAGAACAGGCAGATAGGACCTTGGTTTAACGTCCCATCCGAAAAACAGCACACCTTAGGAGTGCAGCAACCCCCCCCAACCCCCATGCTGCACCACAGTGTCAGTATTAGGATTTAACCAAACTGTCTGGTGTGGGAATAAAACCCACAGCCTTCTGATCTTCTGGCCTCAGAGGACAGTGTGCAACCTGCTGAGCCACTGACACTATGAGGTGGCTATGTTGAAAAGTTCACTAAACTCATTTTATTTATTTATTTTTTAAATTTAAACACCAAATTTTCAACATAGCTTTTTGATGACCCCACCTCAAATCTGATAGGTGAAAATGTTCAAATCCCTGCCAAAATGTAATTCTACACCACAGGTTAGAAAACACATTTTGGCCACAATTTTAAAAACTATGGCTGTCATGTTCACGAGGTGGTGTAAACAAAATGCCTATACTGAAAATTTGGGGGTCAAAATACAAAAAATTAAAGATAAAGGCAAGCATAGAAAAATTACAATATATGCTCATAATGGTTTAACATTTTAACTACAAATTTCCAATACAGCCTTCCTATGACCCCATCTCATGAACCCATTAAGTGAAAATTTTCAAATCCCACCGAACAGGTGAGGTCAGATTTAATTTATTCCACTTTGGTCATGAGGCTGGGTCCCAAAAAGGCAACGTTGGAAATCTGGTGTAAAAATATAAAAAAATGACAAAGGTATGAATTAAAGTCCAAATCTCATTGAAATGTATTAAAACCCAACTTACAGTACACCTTGCTTTCTCATATTACAGTCTGCTCCAGCAGAAACACTGATCTTGATAAGGAGGCCTACATCATGGGACAGGTTCAGGTCAGTCAGTCGGTGTGTGCAGAGTGAGAATGGAGTGGAGTGCGTCAGGTCAGCAAGGGACAGTATTTTCTACAGGTTTAAACAAAACAACAAGGGACAGTTTGTTTCAGGGGACTTTCCTATGCTTACCTATCCTATCCCAGGGTCAGGCACTCTGGTGCCATGTATATAATGGGAAGGGGGTGAAGAGATGTGGTACCTAGCGCGGGCACCCCAGTCTAGTTTATTCAACATTAAACATGGTGGGGGGAGAAAGAAAGTGGGCACACAGGTCTGCTAGTAATTTGTAATAGACAGCTACCTAGCTAGCTAGGTAGAGACAATTAGTGCACAAGTGATCGCTAGCTCACTGCACCAACTCAACCCAGCAGCACAACTCCAGCTGTGGCTTCAGTATTAAAAAAAAAAAAAAAGTCCTGCTGTGCTCGCACTGAATGCAGGTAAACAACTCCTCTCGCTAAATTGAGCACCCAGGATTTTAGGGTGCTCAGAAAAGAAAAGTTACACACTGACCTGAACAATAGATCTTTGTAAGCATCTCATCAGGCCACATCTTTGGAACTATACTCACATCAGCGCTAGGACCTCATGGGAAATCTACTGAGAGATGGGGCAGCCCACAAAGGCATTCCTGCGTCTGCGCTACGCCCGGCCCGTGTCTCCCCCAGTTCCTTGATTAAGATTATGCTCAGAAGACCTCTATGGAGAAACCAGGAGATCAGGCCAGCTCCCAGCATACCAGGAAAAGGCAGCTTAGAAACACCACAGGAAATCTGCTGCCTTATCCCCAATGGGGAAGGAGGGTGGACAGCATGGCTTGATAAGTGATTTTCTCAAAGATCTACTGTTAAAGTTAGTACTGTACACAACTTATTTTCTTTGAGGGTATCTGTCATCAGGCCACACCTTTGGAACGTGCCCCAAGCAGTACCAAAAAAGAGGAATGCCTGGGCAGACTGTACAAAAGTGTTCGACAGCAGGCCCTATAATACAGCCAGGCCAAATCCTGCTCATCTACTACACAATGTACAGACTAATGTTTAATGAAAGAAATGTTGACAGTTCTCCATGTGGCAGCTGCACAGATCTCAGCAGCAGAAACACTGCAAAAACCAGCAACAGAAGCAGACATGTTTCTTGTAGAATGACCACGAACCACTCCAGAAAGTTCCTTACCATACTTAGAACATAATACAACATGAACATACGAATAAGTCAGCAGAAGGCAATTTGGTCTATTTAGTTTGCTCGTATTGCAGGGTACACAGCTTGAGCTACTGTCCCCATCCTCCCTACCCATGATCCTTACCTTCCCCTATGCCTATCCCAGTCTCTCAAATCTTGCCCACTGTCAACGAGATCACCTCTTCCAGCAGCACATTCCAAGTGTCCACCACCCTCTCTGTGAAGTGCTTCCTGAACTCCCTCCTAAACCTCCCACCCTCCAACTTAAGACTGTGCCCCTGTGTTATGTAAATACCAACCTAAAAAAAAAAAACTCCTTATCCACCTTATTTATCCCTTTCAATTACTTGAAAGGTCCCAATCACATCCCCCTTCTCTCCAGTCTTCCAGGATATTTATACCATCCATTTGGAGGCGCACTATTTTGACACAGGGACACCCTCTTTACCCAGGGCAAAAAACCAAAAGCTGAAGAGACTTTTCTGCAGTCCTTGGTGCAGTTTACATATCTGAGAATTCTATGTACATCCAAAATATGAAGTAACACTTCCCCAGGATTGGCATACTCCAGGTAGTACACTGGGAGGTAGATTGATTCAAAGTAAACTCAGACACCACCTATGGTAAGAAAGAACAGTTACGCAAGAACTTACCGCAACAGTAGATCTCTGAGGGGATCTCAGTCATCAGGTTACACCGAAGGAACCTTTGCCGTCGGTGAAGGGGAATCCACATGGAAGATTTTAAGCAGTACAACTGGGGCCACCCACACCGATGTCCATTGACACCACCAACCCTATAAAGGCATGAGCAGCCCCACTCCCTCCTCAGTTCTTCCCCTTCCCCAGAGAAAAAGGGGGCCTAGCCCTAGCCGGGGGGGACAGAGGAGAGAGGTGCCCAGATCATGTGAAAGGCTGGATACACTAGACTGTCAGTTCCTAAACAGAAGCGCCAAGATGGGGGACGGTGGGAGGGAAGCCAGACCTGATGACTGAGATCCCTTCAAAGATCTACTGTTACATTAAGTTCTTATGTAACTGTTCTATCTTAAAATCCGGGTTATCAGGTTATACTGCAGGAACGAGTCCCAAGCTGGGACAGGTACAAGAGTCTTGGAGGAGGGCGCGCCATAAACTTGAGGAGGCCCTGCAGCACAGCCCTGCCAAAACTTGCATGGGCTCTAGAGCAGGGGTTCTCAAATGGTGAGGCCAGCCTCCCTTGGGAGGCCCCAACCTGTTCCAGGGGAGGCTCGAACAAGTCTTGAAAAAGTATTATATATCACTTTTGAACTTTATAGATTTTGTGTGAAAGGATAAGGCAAACTGAAAGAGGATAATAGTAGGTGAATTTATGTATTTATTCACAAGTCTGTGACCAGGGAAGTACTGTACACTGAGCCATGGCTTATATCAGGTGTAACCAGAGAAGGGTAGTGAGAGAATACAGTTCAGAATTTAACTGCAAAACACTCAAACAATACAAAATGAATAAAAGTGCAAACAAATTAACAATAAACTAACAATGTAAGGAACAATTGATCAATTAGACTGGCAGCAGAACTGTCCAAATACAAGAGTTAACCATACAGGTACTAGGAATAAGAGCAGGAGGGAGCAAAATGATCCCTGAGAAGTTGCTTAAGAGCAGGGGAGAGGCAGAGGTAATCAGGAAGGTTATTCCAGTTAGAGGGCAAATGGAAAGCAATCTGATCCGTGAAGGTATGGCAGTAAGGGGTAACAATAGTTCGAGAGCCAAAATATTGGAGCAAGTAGGTTGTCCTGTTGGGAGGGGGGTTACAATAAGCTTAACATGAGAGCCAGCTATGCAAAGAGGTTTCAATTTATTCCTGATGTATCTGTGAAAAGTAGTCTATTTTTCTATGGGGAGGCCCAAAAATATTTCAGTATTTTGGGGGAGGCTCAAGATCTTTTCCATGGCTTAGGGGAGGCTCACTATGACAAAGTTTGAGAACTGTTGGCCTAGACATTAAAGCAATTCTGAAGATGGATTATTTTTACTAACAGTTTGAAATGTAAAGGTGATAACACTAGTTTCAATGCACATACAAACCAATTATAGATGTAGGAAGTGTTGTAATAACACCTTAAAACACATTTATTAACAGTTTATTTTCTATTTAACCTGCTGGATTAAATACAGCCAAAGGAAAACCTAGATCCTCGGTGACATTTCCTGTCAGGAGCCCAAAACATATGGCTGCCACCAGCCCTTAATTACAGGGTGATTTACATATGAATAACTCTGGGCTGCAAAGATTCACAGATCAACACAATAGCTCAATCAAACTAGCTTTTTATGGGCTTTCAGACATTAACAAATCCTGCTGACAGTTCCCCTTAAAGCAAATTCGAGGGGTCCATCCACCATGGCAGTACTTTGAGGACTGGGGAAGAAACCAGAACTGTACGGTCCAACTTGTCCGTGCGCTGGTTGCACTGCACTCAGAGGGTCCACTAACCGTCTCAGACACACCCTGGCGGGAATGTGGAGACTCAGCGACTTAGTGGGCTTGGGCAAGAAGGCACTCCCTGTCCTGTTTTGGGGCAGGAAGGCCTTCCATTGGTCAGAGTCCAGAACTGCTCCTATGTACTATAGCCATTGGGAAGGTACCACCAGAACTGATTTGAGCAAACTGATGGTGATGCCCAGAAGTGGAAAAGCTGGAGAGTTCGCTCTAGAGTTACCAAAAGCTGTTCCCTGGGTGGGGCGTTTAGGTGCCAATTGTCCAGATTAGGGAAACCATATAGTCCCTCCCTTCTGAAAGCTGCTGCTAATGCCATTAAACATTTGGTAAAGACTCTCAGCACAGAGGACAACCAAAGGGCAGCATGTTGAACTGATAACGCTCGCCCTGAAATGTAAAGTGGAAAAACTTCCTGTGGGGGAGCGAAAACTGAAATATGAAGGTAAACATCCTGCATGTCCAGTGAACCGACTCAATCCCGTTTTGAGGAGGGGCATTAGCCCCGGCCGGTAAGATTACCATCAGAAACTTTCTGTAATGTATGTACACACTGTGGTCCTTTAGGTCTGGAATGGGCCTCGGGTCAGATTCTTTTGGGTACCAGGAAGTACCTGGCGTAGAATCCCTCATTTTTCTGGAAACTGGCTCGATGGTCTGCTTGTGTAGAAGGGCCTGTACTTCCTCCCAGAGAACAGACAGGTGAACCGGGCCTAGCTGGAGGGTGGAAGAATGGTTTCTGGAGGTTGCTCGATGGGCTCCAGGATATGCCCCTTTTCTATGATCTGCAGAATCCATGCATCTGAAGTTATGGTTCTCCATGATTCATATGGAGGGAGAATCTTCCTTCAACCACCACCTCCTATTCCAGGACAAGAAGAGTTGATCTGGCAAGGAGTCACGCAGAGGCTTGGGCTGGTCCCTCCAATCTGGGGAGCTTGGCCACCACTCCAGCTGGTTCTGATTGCTCTACAATTTTTTAATAGAATAAAATGTAGAGTGTGATTGTCAGTCATGAGACATCCTGTGCTCCTCGTATGACCCCCCCCCCCAGGTTTCAGTTCAACTGACAGGATGTGTTAAACAGCACATCTCTGTAATGTGATTAACTTCCAAGAAGTCACATTTTATAGCCTTGTTTATGATCTGTGTTGCTTTGAAGCAAGGAACTAAAATATGCATTTTATGACGTTTCAGAGGAGTTGCAGTTTATTAACTCCTGCCTTTGAAGTGGGGAAATAGGAACTGCTCAAAGTTCAAAGAGGAGCAGGAAAACTCAAGATCAGAGGGGATGTGGTTTAGAAAGAGTCAAATTTGGGAAATGAGTTTTGCTGAAGTCACAGTATTTAATATACCTCTTGATAGGACATCCTGTTTTGTATATATTTTTCATATTCTGAAAGGAGGCGCTAGATGACATCATGGAAGGGGTTGAAACAGCATTTTAAATTGTATTCTGTCTTTGATCCGAGACATTTCTGCTCATCATGTAACTAGAAGCACTGTAAGAAGGTAGACAAGTCTAATTATACTGTGGTAGTTTCTTTGCACTTCTTCCTTGTTTCCTTTTAAGTGATTGTATGATTTGTGATATATTGTACTTGTTTACATTTTACACATTTTTAGCCATTTCTAAGTACACCTCTTGTTTTAAAGAGACTGCCCTGTGTGCTTTTGAAATTCTTTTTGCATATGAAGTACAGATGGTTAAAGTTGACACTGTTCATAAGCTTAATGGCAATACCAAACTGGGAAAATGCAAGAATTTTCCTAAGGTCTTTCATAGGAGTTTTTAGGGTTCATTTTGAATACCTGGTTAGGTGCTGTCCTTAGGCGAAAGATATCTGGCATTCCCCGAAGAGCAGAATTATCCAAGCCTGTACATTTGCGTACGCTAGCATAAGGTTCATAGTATGAATCTCTCCAGAACTTGAGACCAAAGGTGATTTGGACCCACAGACAGGAGGGTTACCCTGTTCTGTTAACTGTTCACAATACTGCGCTCAGAGGTTGGTACTGTGGGAGCAGAGGGCCTGACCTGCTGAGTGGGTTTGTGACACCCCCGACCTCTTGACTGGGTATCGTAGAGGGAGTGAATGGACTTGAGGGCCCTACCCAAGGCTTGAAGATCATTAATAATATCCTGGACTCTGGGCCAAACAGCTTAGTGCCATTAAAAGAGGCATTAAGCACTTTCTGCTGTACATCAGCAGTGAACCCGGATACTCTGTGCTAGGAGTGCCAAGGTAGGCATATGCACGTGGTGGCCTCTTTGGCCATGGTGTCAGCCATGTCACAGACCGCTCCGAGCAGGTGCTTGCTAGACCCATTACCTCATTTTTACTCCCCTATTTCCACCTCTGCACTCTACATCCCCTTTCGCAGCCTCCCCCTCTTTTCATCCCATCCCCACCCCACCCTTTCTTCATCTTCCCTATTACACATCCCTACTCTGACCTCACCTCTCCCAGACCATTATTCCACCTTGATTTACCCCTCCCTTTTTCTCAAGTTTTGTCTCCCCCTCCTCGCTCCCCAACTCCACCAGTTCTTTTGCTCCTAACTCCCCCCCCCTTTTATTCTTACTTCTCCCTTCCTCCATTTCTCCTTTACTTGATCACATTACTTTGCAGTCTAGTAACGACTGGCACATAACCTCTGATGTTAATCCCGAATTATTATTGTTGCTGTTTGACATTTTTCCCCACTGTATTATCATCTTGTACTACACATTGCTTCATATGTACTTATCCCCTACCCGTTGCCCCAGGATGCAGCTGGAAACAAGCCTTCGGCTCAATGTTGTCTTTCCTGGTAAAACAAATGAAATCCTCCACTGCTTGGAGGCACTGGAGCAGATCCTGCATCTGTGTACCATCTGGAAGGGTCTGTACCCCAGCCTTGCCCTTTTTCCAGTTAGCATTCTGGTATTTTACATATTAGACAGGTAATTTGCAATCTTCAAACCCAGGGTGCAGGAGGCATACATCCTTTTGCCCCAGAGGTCGATTCTGCATGACTCCTTATTTGGGAAGGAACTAAGGTGCTTAGGCACCTTAGACCTATCATGAGCAGCCTTGATGACCACTGAGTCTCTGGCTGAGCAGCATAACATGGGAGCCCTTGGGGGGGCATGATAGCGTTCACCTGCCCTGCAAGGAATAGCTGGCACCATGCGTAGTTTGTGTCAGGCTGCTGCAGCTGCATTCCTCAGAGCAGGCAGGATTGGAGGAATGATTTTTGGGGAGATTCAGGGATCTCCTGAATGAACACCAGTTCTTTTCTGGTGGCATCCTCTTCACTCCATGTGGAAGCACATGGCTGAGGACAGCAGCCTCATCTCATGGAAAAATGTAGGGTCCTCTGGGGGAGACGTAGGAGTATGCTTCACTGAGTCCTCATTGACAGAAGAGGCGGTAGATCTGTCAGTGCAGGATCTCTACCCTCCTCTTCCTCATCCTCAGAAAGAATGAGGCCCATCCGAAGAAAGAATGAGGTCTGGGTGGTGCTCCTTGATGTCGACCTGTCTTACATCTGGGTCTGGCGTTAGATGTGCCGATGGTTAACAGGCAGCTTCTTGTGGCCAACAAATGGGCATCAGCGATAAAGCTAGCCAACTGCATCAGCGAGGGGGGCCTAAAGTTACCCTGCTGCTGTACAAGCACGTTAGTTAATTTGAGCAGGACTACGTTCAAGTCGGTGGTAGTCGAGGGAGGGTGGTTCGATGGCAAAGGTATTGACAATCACCTGCCTGGTCCTGAGAACCCGAAGAGCCTGTAGCCCTGGAGGGAGAAGGGGCAGACCTCTACAGGAGTCTCGTCGACGGTGAGCCAGTAGTCTATGGAGGAGCCGAAAACAGAGGTACATGGCTGGCCGCCCAGAGAATTTGGCGGAGATGCTGTCTGCACGAGTCTGGTGGGCACAGAGACCTGGACAGCAGTCCTCCTCGTCAGTGCAGCCGCAGAGGATCCTCCAGAAGAAGAGACAGTCGAGAACGAGACAGACGCCATGGGAAGTGGTTGTGATACTGATCTTTCTTACATTTCCCTGAGAATTTGTCTCGGGCCCTGGAGACCTGGAAGCTTGACGACCTGGTCGGTGACAGAGGCCGGGATCCCAGAGGACCCCTATCTGGAACTGGCCACCTGTTAATCCATGAGGACATTTTTAAGAGCTTTTTTGTGTCACCTGAGGGTTGTTTGGTTAAACTTCTGGCAGAGCTCACACTCAAACTTCATGATCAAGCCCAAGACAGCAAGACAGATTACTCACCTGTAACAGTAGTTCTAGGAGGGGTATATGTTGTTCATCCACACTTACTGGCATGTCCCTTTCCCCTTTAAATCTTGCCGGAAGTCTTCAAGCTGGCTCCTCCTACCCACCCGGTTGATATATACCTTGGCTCCGCCCCGTGACTCCACATATTAGCCCACTAGAAGCCAGGTTGTGAGCATCCGCAGCCAGGGAGGTCGGGTGGGTCCATGTGAATGAACATATACCACTCCTAGAACTACTGTTACAGGTAAGTAACCAGTTTTTCTAGGATCGTGGATATGTTCATCTACATTTATTGGCAGACTCCTAACACTTCTCCGGGAGGAGGGAGGCAAGGCGCACACCCCCTACTTAGGGAACAGAGATTGGAGAACTGAGGTCCCAAAACCAGCATCCGGAATGACTCAGGGTCAATGTGGTAGTGGGTGATTGTGTTTGCCGACTTCCAGGTACCAGCCTGACAGATTTCCTGAATAGGGATGTCCCTGGAAGCAGTCACCGATGCAGCAGTATGGCAGGTAGAATGAGCTCTTATCCCTCTGGGAGGCTCCTTGCCAGCCAACTCATAGCACAGACCTATGCATGATGTAATCCATCTTGCAAAGGTCCATTTGGCTACAGGTCTGCCAGAAGCAGCTTCAGCGTTGGTGACAAACAGCTGGCGAACCTCTCCACAAATTTCTGCCATCCTCTCCTTACAATAGGAGAGAGTACGTCTCAGGTCCAAAGTATAGAGCCTTTACTTGGTGTAATTAGGGTGGTATAACGGCAGAGTCAACACCTGGTTAAGGTGAAACTCTGACACCACCTTCGGAAGGAATTTCAGGTGGGGGAGCAGGACAACTTTGTCCCTGTGGAAGACCAGATAAGAGGAGTCCACCGAAAGCACCTGGAGCTCCCCTGTCCTTCCGGCTGACATGATAGCCAACAGGAAGGCCATCTTCCAATAAAAGATTGACAAGACACTTGTGCACTGGTTAGAATGGCTTGCCCATGAGCTTTGCCAATACCAGTAGTAGATCCCACGGAGGTGGAGGTTCATGCACCAGAGGGGATATGTTATCCAGGCCTTTGAAAAGGCACCGACCACTGTCTCCTGTGCCACCGTCAACTGACCGGCCCATGTCCAGTAAGCAGAGATGCCTGCCAGGTGCACCCTAAGGGTCGATGACTGTACACCCCCTTTGGAGAGAGACTAAAGTAGTAGAGACTGTTAGCCACAAAAGAGGATAAAGGGTCCAAACCCTTACCCTGGCACCAAATAGAAAATCTTTTCCATTTGAAGGCATAACATTTCCTGGTCGATTCCTTTCTAGATGCCTCCATCATGGTGCAGACATCTTCAGAAAGACCCAAAGCCTGGAACTCTAGCCGCTCAGGTACCAGGCTGTGAGGTGCAGGGATTGAAGGTCCAGATTGAAAACCTTCCCCTGATTCAAGAGATATCAGGTGTGGGCGTGTACAAAGCCGCTCTGGGGGCCTGCAGCTGAGGCTGAGGAGATCAGTATACCAGAACTGGCGCAGCCAGTCTGGGGCTACCAGAATCACCTTCGCCTTGTCCCTCCTCACCTTGAGTAACACCTTGTGGATCAAGGGAAATGGAGGGAAGGTGTAGAGGAGGCCTGGGGTCCATGACCTCGAGAAGGCATCCCCCCCCCTGCAGCAAACCCTGCTGAGGGGGGCGGGCATGAAACCACCTCCATTTGGCGTTTTCCCTGGAGGCAAACAGGTCCACCATCGGCTTGCCTCAACAGGACAACAGTCTGAAAGCTACCTCTGGAGAGAGAGACCACTCGTGGGATGTCTGGCCTATGCGGCTGAGAGCATCCGCCAACTGGTTCGAGGCTCCTGCCACATGGATGGTTGGGAGACCTGCCTCCAACCAGCAGACGAGGGTCCACGTGTGGAGCGCCTCCTTGCACAGCAGACAGGCGTGCGTTCCGCCCTGTTTGTTGAGGCAGTACATGGTCGTAGTATTGTCCGTCTGGACTTGAACCACTTAACCCCGGAGCTAAGGAGCGAAAGCAGACAGTGCTAGTCTGACTGCTCTGAGCTCCAACAGGTTGATGTGGCATTGGGACTCCTTGGGGTCCAGAGACCATGGGCCCTGTTCATCCCCATGTGGGCTCCCCAGCCCATGAAAGAGGCATCAGTTGTTAGGATGACCGTCAGCTCGAGGCGGACAAATGGAATCCTTTCCTGCAACCTGTCTGGGACGGTCCACCACTGGAGAGCGTCCCGCATCTTCTGGTCGAAATGACAGTGGCGCAGAGTCCACTGGGAGGCCAGCTCCCACTGGAGGGGGCGCATGAGCAACTGGGCCCAACAGACCACTAAGGTGCATGCCGCCATGTAACCCAGAAGGCACAGAAAGTCCCTGGCAGGGCGCAAGTGCCCAACCAGAAAGGATTGGGCAAAAGAGGAGAGAACCTCCGCCCTGTCCGCCAGGAGAAGGGCTCCGACTTGATAAGAGTTTAGCTCTGCCCCGATGAAGCCCATCACCTGAGAAGACAAGTTCTGACTTGGCCTCGTTGATCAGGAGTCCGAGTTGAGAGCAGGTTTGGAGGGCCAGATCCCTGGACCTCTCAACCTCATGTTGGGTGGAACCTGCAAGGAGCCAATCGTTGAGGTAGGGGTAAATACTGACCCCCCCCACTCACCAGACGCCAGAGATGGGCCACCACCACTGCAATGCATTTGTTGAAGACCTGTGGGGCCAAAGACTGGCTGAATGGCATGGTTCGGAACTTGTACAGGGACCCCCTGACCCTGAAGCAGAGGAACCGCCGATGGGATGGACGGATTAGGACGTGAAAGAACGTGTCCTGCAGATCCAGTGAACAGAACCACATGTTTCACTCCAAGGATGGTATTATCTGAAACAGAGTGACCATCAGAAAGGTGCGTGACCCGAGATATTGATTCAGGTCATAGAAACAGACTGACAGCAGATAAGGACCACTTGGCCCACCCAGTCTGCCTATTTCCCTACCTACTGGATAAGCTGCAGATTCTAGTTAACCAACAGCCTACTTCCTGCAACCCCCCACTATAATTGCCTTATGTCTGTCCCATACATGTTTGAATTACCCCACTGTTTTAGACCCAATGACCTCCTCAGGAAGGCGGTTCCATGTATCCACCACTCTCTGTGAAAAAAATGTCCTCACATTACCCCTGAGCCATCCCCCCTCTATCTTTAAATTGTGCCCCCTTGTTCTTACACATCTCTTTTTCTGAAAGATGCTACCCTCCTGGACTTTGATTCCCTTGAAGTACTTGAAAGTTTCTATCATGTTTCCCCTGTCCCTCCTTTCATCAAGAGTATACATATTAAGCTCTCAGTCTCTAGTCATATGGTTTCTGCTGCAGACCCTGCACCATTTTAACTGCCCTCCTCTGGACTGCTTCCATCCTGTCTATGTCCTTGTTAGATGAGGTCTCAAACTGCACACAGTACTCCAGATGGGGTCTCACCAACTGTGTGTATAGAGGGATAACCACTTCCCTTTTACTACTTGTGATGCCCCTTCCTATGCATCCCAGTATCCCCCTGGCTCTCCTTACCGACTTTTCACATTGCTTACCCACCTTTAGGTCATCTCATATGACTACCCCCAGGTCCCTTTCCATTTTTGTTAGTACCTCCCCTGCTATTGTGTACTCTTCTCCTGGGTTTTTGTTTCCCAGGTGCATTACTTTGCACTTCATTGCATTCCATCTAAGTTGCCATATGTCTGACCATTCCTCTAACCTTGCCAAGTCCCTTCTCATCTTTTCTACCCCCTCTTGTGTATCAACTCTGATACAGATCTTTGTGTCATCTGCAAAGAGGCATACCTTTCCCTCCAGACCCTCTGCAATGTCACCTATAAAGATGCTAGAGAGGACTGGACCCAGTACAGAGCCCTGAGGTACTCCACTAGTAACTCCCCTTTCTTCAGAATATGTTCCATTCACTATTACCTTCTGTGTCCTGTTGTGCAGCCAGTTTGCTACCCTGGGACCCACTCCCAGGCTGGCTAACTTGATCATGGAGATCTAGAATGGGGCGCCAGCCCCCTGTCCGCTTGGGCACCAAGAAGTACCTAGAGACAAAGCATGGGTCTGCTGAAGGATCCGCCACAGGAGCTACTGCCTCCCTGAGGAGGAGCTGAGTGATGTCTCAAAGAGCCGACTGGGTGTGTGCAGAAATCCGTTCTTCCCGAGGGGCTCGGGCTCGGCTGGGAGGGTACTGCTCGAATTCTAAAGCTAGTCCCTGACCGACCACTTCGAGAACCCACCTGTCTGTACTGATAGCAGACCAGGAGGAAATAAAGTGGTGGAGCCAGACCCCCACAGGAAGACTCAGCTGTCGTGACAGGCACAGGGGTGACAACCCCCACCCCATCACTGAGCAGGCTTGGAGGAGGAAGCTCCAGAACCTGAGCCTCGGCCTCCTCTACGGGCCTGTTGGGGTCCAAGCTTGGGCAAAGGGTGCCAAGCTTGAGCCTGCTGATGATGCTGCTGTCCTCCCTGGAAGGAGAACTGCTGAACTGTAGGGGAAGAGTGCTGAAAAGGCTTCTTCTGCTGGTTCCTGCCCGAAGAACTCTTAGCAGAAGTGGCGTCCAAGGTGGCACTGGACTGCGCTATGCGCTGTAGGTAACCGGCCACTCCTGGGCCGAACAAGTCGGTCCCAAGGAAGGGCACATCAGCTAACTTGTGCCGAGTATCCACTGGGAAGGAGGAGAGCCTCAGCCAAGCCCTGCGGCACGAGGCAACTGCGGTGGCCATCGAGCGGGCACAAGAGTCCCCGATGTCCAGGGCCATCTGGAGCCGCTGTTTGGCAACAGTACGGCCCTGATCCCGGACCTGCTTAACCATGGTGTGCATGTCCACGGGGAGGTGTGGAAGGACTTCATCCAATGACCCAAGAAGTGCATGGGAGAAGTGCGCCACGATGACGGAAGAACCTGCCTGATGAGGGCCCAAGGAAGACGCCGTATAGACCTTCCACCCCAAATGGTCCAGATGCTTGGACTCTGTCGGGAGGTCTGTCAATGTCGGCAGACCTGCCAGTATGTCTGAACACAAATGTCACCAGGCTCTCCGCCGAAGGGTGCTCTGTAAGTTTGCAAGGGTCCCTATGGGAACCACTTGTAATATAGAACTTAGAAATTGACGACAGATAAGGACCGCAAGGCCCATCCAGTCTGCCCATTTCTTTTTCTACCTTATACATATGTCATCTGCCTTTGCTCAGTCAATGGCCTATCTATTCATACTCATCTGTATTACTCCCTTATGCCGATCCCATGCCTGTTTGAAGCCCTCCATTGTATTCATATCCACCACTTCCTGAGGTAGGCCGTTCCATGCATCCACCACCCTTTCTGTGACAACGAACTTCCTCACATTACCCCCTAATCAGCCTCCCTCTAATCTCATGCTGTGTACTCTTGTCCTGCTATTTTTCTTATACTGAAACATGTTAGACTCTCACCTTGTTAATGCCCCTAAAGTGTTTGAATGTTTCGATCATATCACCTCTCCCTCCTTTGCTCTACGGTATACATATTGAGCTCCATTAATCTGTCCTCATGTTTTCTGATGCAGTCCCTGCACCATTTTGGTTGCCCTTCTTTGGACTGCTTCAACTTGGTTAAGGTCCTTGTGAAGGTGTGGCCTCTAGTACGGCACGCAGTACTCCAGATGGGGCGTGACCAGAGTCTTGTAGAGAGGGATTATTACCTCCATCTTCCGACTTGTGATACCCCTACTATTACACCCCAACATCCCCCTAGCCTTACCTACTGCTTTAGTGGTCTTGCTTGGATGATTTCAGGTAATCGGTGATGACGCACAAGTTTTTCTTCCCTTGTGACTGCCAGCAACTCCCCTCCCAGCCTATAGGTGGCTTCAGGGTTTCTCTTCCCTATGTGCATGATCTTGCACTTCTTTGCATTAAACCCCAGTTGCCACTCTTCCGACCATTTTGCCAGTTTATCCAGATCTCTTCTCATTCTGCCCACCCCATCTGTATCTACTCTGTCTCAGATCTTGGTGTCATCTGCAAACAGACAAACCTTACCCTCCAGTCCATCTGCAATGTCACTGAAGATACTGAAGAGAACTGGCCCCAGGACTGATCCCTGAGGTACCCCACTTGTGACTTGCATCTCTTCTGACTGTATACCGTTTACCACCACTCTTTTCTGCCCAACCAGTTTGCCACCCAGCTGACCAACTTCTGACCCACCCCAAGCCTACCTAGCTTATTAATCAATCTTCTATGTAGAACAGTATCGAAAGCTTTGCTGAAATCAAGGTAGGTGACATCAACTGCTCCCACTTTGTCCACCACTCAGGTTACCCAGTCAAAGAAATCTTTGAGATTAGTTTGACAGGATCTTCCTTTTGTAAACCCATGCTGTCTTGGATCCTGTGCTATGGATTCCAGGTGTTGCACTATCCTTTCCTTAAGGAGTGCCTCCATAATCTTGCCCAGTATTGAGGTAAGACTTACCGGTTTGTAGTTCCCTGCCTCCTCCCTGCTACCAGTCTTGTGGAGCGGGATCACATAAGCCCTTCTCCGGTCTTCTGGGACCTCTCCTGTGCTCAGAGACTCACTAAACAGTTCTGATAATGGCTCTGCTAGTTCCACCCTTAGCTCCTTTAGTACCCTGGGATGTATGCCATCAGGTCCCATTGCCTTGTCCACCCTGAGCTTAGAGCTCTCGTAGGACCCTTTCTTTTGTGAAGGGACTAGTGCTCACCTCCCTCCCCCCTGTGTCCATGATGCTGAGCTGTGGGCCCTGCCCTACCTTCTCTTCAGTAAATACTGAGCAAAAGTATCTATTTAGGATAGATGCTTTTACATGGTCCTCCTCACACGCCCCTTTATCTCCTTTGATCTTAGCAATACCCTCTCTGGACTTTCTCCTTTCACTAATGTATCTATAGAAAGTCTCGTCACCTTCTTTTACTGTCTGTGCTAGTGTTCTCGGCTTGGGCCTTTGCCTGCCTTACTGCCTTCCCTGCTTCCCATAGAGAAGTTTGGTATGCCTCCCTATCTTCATCCCACTGTGTTCCCTTAAATTTCCTGAAGGCCAGCCTTTTGGCTCTGACCTTTTCTGCTACTGTTTGAGAACCAAAGTTGTTTCCTTCTTTTGCACTTCTTTTTCTCTCTAACACAATGGGATGTTGCTTCAAGTATTGCATCCTTAATGCTTGCCCTCTTTGCCTGTACCCCCTCACCTGTATCTTTTTGCCAGGGCAAGCTTAAGTCTGTTGGCCATCTTATCAAAGCCAGCTACTTGTCAATGTGGGCAGACTGCTGGACATGAGGTAGGACACTGCCACAGTTAAGAGTGCCAGACTAACAATGGCCATGGCCACAGGAAAGGCCTCCATCGGGGAATTCCCTCTCTTGAGGATGTCCGTGAGAGGGTACTCCACCTTTTTCTGTATGGGTTCCAGGGGCATACCTGTGGAATCAGATTAGGCGAAGAATCCCTTGGAAGGAGGAAGGACCTTCCACCATCCCTGTGCCAACGGACGACTCATCCCCAGGATTAGAGTGGAGCCCGGTGACATCAGAGTCCGAAGAGTCTGGGTACAGTGGCCTGCCCGCCCAAATTACCCTCGACCCACCAAGGACGGTCCAGGATGACCATGAGACAGATGTCGGGGGAAGACAGATGTCAGGTCAGTCCTTTTTGGAAGGAGCCCCTCCCACAGGCTACTTAGGTGGCGGCTCCACCACTATCTGTGGAAAGACCGGTATAGGCTGAACCAGAAGCCGCGCCGGCCCCACAGGCGGAGAAACCGAAGGCTTTGGTTCAGAGGGGTCGGCTTTAGCCTAGGAGGCGAAAGCCAGGTAATGGCCAAGGTAGGAGTAGACGTCGACTTGTGCCCGGACAAGATCAGCTGTTGTCACATGAGGCCCTCGTAGCACCAACAGTTTTTGTTGGAGCCTCTCCTCATCCAAATGAGAACCGGTGGCGTCGCCTCTTTTTGGAGTGCTTATGGCTCTTCCTTAGCCGTCCGGATGAGGGGGTTCTAGACCTCAACCGAGATCGGGCAGGCAGACTGTCGCTCAGGAGACACCAGCGGGACCGCTGATACCTGGGGATACGGAAACCGGTCCTCGATGGGGACACCAGCGGGCTGGGTCTCCTCATCGGATAAGACAAGGAACGGAGTCCTTTCCAAAGTGTTGTCAACCAGTGCCAGCGACAGTGGGTCGATGGGGTCAAGAACAATCTCGAACTAACTGGCCGCATTCTCAGTCTGTTGGCCCAACGAATGGTCCGTGAAGCCTGCAGCCGAGGAAGCGATCTTGACAGAGGTAGAGACTGCATGCTCCTGGGACAGACCTCTCAGTCCCAAAAGCGCCTGCGCTGAGACGAAGAAGTTGTCTGTTCCTTATCTCTTGCGAGATTGGGAGAGCATGCCCGCGGGCACCTCTCCCCGGATGGGGAGAGAATGGCACAACTCCTTGAAGGAACCAGAGAATGTGGAGCCCAGGTTGAGAGGAACGAAGAAGCTTCAAGTGTCCGAAGCGCGGGTGGATTCTTCTTCCAACGCCTTCATGCATTCCAGCTGCTCGGCAGAACCTGCCCACCTAGCCTCCTTGGACTTCACTGGCGGATTCCTTTTCTCCGGTCTCCCCAACTTTAAGCATGCCAGGCAGTCGTCCTGAACACTGGGATAAAAGGCCAAGCAAAATCTGCAGGACGAGGTGTCATGGCCGATACCTAGGCAGTAGATGCACGCGAGATGGGGATCGGTGAGAGAGATCTTCTGGCCGAAAGGACACCAGCGAAATCCAGAGGAACATTTTTCTTCCAGGATCAAGGACGCAAAAGTGCCATCGCCAACTGGAACGAGTTTTAATTTCGGTAAAACCGAAGTATTGAAAGCCAGGGCCTACAAAATGAGTGAGCACGAGGGAGGTAACTTGCATCTTCCAATGGAATGGAAGATCTGGCATCACGGTGCGGAGCAGAGGTATACACCACCTGGGTGGGAGGAGCCAGCTTGAAGACTTCCAGCAAGATTTAAAGGGGAAAGGGACATGCCAATAAGTGTGGATGAACATATCCATGATCCTAGAAAGAGAATTTAGTCTGAGGTAATCTTTCTGCAGTGGTAGACAGAAGAGAGAAGCCAAAGGATTAACTATCAGCATAAAACAAAATGGCAAAATCTCAAAAAAAAAAAAAAGATTCAGAAAAATACTGAATAAAAAGTCATGGGCAAAAAATGGTGAAAATACTGTGTCAGAGCTTCTGCGGAGACCCAAGCAAGTGAGCGGTAGGAAAGAACCGAGGAGAAAGCAGGGCCACTCATGCCTATATAGGGTTGGTGATGTCGACAGCGTGGACGGTCCCAGTTGTACTGCTGAAAATCTTCCGTCTGGATTCCAGTTCACCGATGGCAGAGGTTCCTACGGTATAACCAGATGACTAAGATAACCCAGATGAAGACCTTGGGATTCATACACAGAGGCTCTGTCTTTATGGAAAATCAAATTGGGAGGCTCACATAGGGTCTGCCTGTAGCTGTGAAATCGTTCAAGCAAAAGTGACTGCAACTAAACACTTTCCATGAAAGAAAGCACAAGCCACAGCAAGCTGCTGGCTCAAAATGGAGCCAAGGTAAGCTTCTGTAGAATACAAGTCAGGTCCCAAGCAGAGACTGGATTTCTAACTGATGGTTTTATATTTAGTATACCCCTTAGAAAAGTACAGGATCTCTTATTGGCAACTGTACGTCCATCCACAGGGACATGAGAAGCTGAAATCGTGGCCAAATGTACCTTAAGTGAGGAATACTGCAGACTGGATTCTGACAGGGGCAGCATTCCAGCACTGTATTGACTAGTCTGGTAAATGGATCTAACTGCTTCAAAGCTGCTCACAACGCAAACCACTTTCACTTCAGAGAACAGGTATGTCTGATGGAGGGTTTTCCGATAGCCACCAAGAACAGGTACCTTAGGTGATACTCTAGATCATCCATATGGCTATGTCTTCAAGAGCCATGCATGCAGGTACAGGGCCTTCAGGTCCAGATGGCCTGGAGATGCCCTGTACTGTGACAACAAACCCTTAAACAGCAGTAGAAGTACTGGGGGTTTCACTGACAACTACCGTAGCAGTGGATACTATATCTGCCGAAGCCATAGTGGAACAGAGAGGATGAGGGTTGACCCTCCATCTTTAGTTTGATTAGTACTCTGTTAGAGGAAAGGCATACAGAAACCTCCCTTTCCAAGAGGGAGGCAACACTTCACCAGAAAACTCCAGGCCCTGGAGCAAGCAAGCAAAAACGCCGAAAGTATTGCACTGTGTGGGGATGCAAAGAGGTCCAGCTCTGGGTGACCACACCTTGCGAAGACATCTTCCAATACTGAGGTCAGCAGTTCCCATTCGTGCACTCTGGACTGATCTGCTTAATTTGCTCACCAAGACGTTTTGGACACCTGAAGATGCACGGCTGATACTGCTAGGCCATGTTCCAGAGCCCAATACCATACTCTCACTGCTTCCCTGCATAGCAGAGAGTGTCCCCCCCCTTGTTTGCTGATGTAATGCATCGCACTGACTATTAACAGAGGAAGTTCCAAATAGGGAGTTCGTGCACACGTAGTTGCAGTTGGTGCGATAGGGTAGCTAGCCCCATTAACAGTTTCCAAACTTCACACTATCCCACAGACAAAAGCCAAGGCACTGCATTTTTCTTTTTTCAAGTTTAATTCCTTTTGGAAAAGCAGTTTTTTATATAAATCACTGTAGTGAGAAGCAAAAGCCCCTAGTGCCTCGCCTCTTCGAGAGGCTTCAAAGGTGGTAACAAGTATTCAAACTGATCCACTTTAAGCTGTATACAATCGTGACATCATAGCCTTAACAGGCTGACAATTACTACTGAAAGCAATTAAAAACATGTGCAAAACTTGGCGCTCTTTCATATACACATCTAAATGGAATCTTACAAATTCTAGAAAATAAAAGTAACAGATGTTTCATTTAAACTAATGTTAGTCACACTTCTAAACCTGGAATTTTATAAGAAGTCTAAATATATTTAAAACGTTTTAGTGAAGAATGCATAAAAAGGCTAGCTCAAATACTACTTCAACATTTCTTTAGAAGAGGACATACTTTGTGTGTCTCAAAAATCCTTGGAAAGTGAATCACTTAACACATAAAAAAAAAACTGTCCACTCTTTTTATACATGCAGTATCAGGTTGTTTAGAGTTGGAATAAAATACATGTCCCACTGTTATTGGGTCCATTTTTTTTTTTTTTTAATCAAACTCCCATCTTGACTCTCCATTTTATGAATGGTTTCACAAATTCTATTGCGTACATCAATATGCATCCAAAAGAAAAGTAATACAAAATGTATGAAAAGGAGAGAAAGATGGGAGGGAAAGAAAGTGGGAGGGAAAGGAGGTAATGGAAAAAGAAAGGAAAAGGAAGGGTAAGGGAGGGGGAGGGTTTTTGTGGGAAGGAATGAAGAAGCGGAGGGGAGAGGGAAATAGGGAAGAAAAGGGGGGAGGGAATGGAAAAAGGGGAGGGGAAAGGGATGGGGAAAAATGGAGAAGAGGGAAAAGGAGGGGGGAAGAGAAAGAAGATTGAAGAGAGGGAAAGATACATCTACTTAAGATACGGCTTAAGATCCCACATTTTATTAAGTCCCAAAGGACTCGGTCTTCATTCTATGTATCCAATAACTGTCTTTTTTTAATAGTAGATTTGTTCTATTACCTCCTCTTTTAACACATTTCACAGCTTTAATACCCATACATTTCATTCCACTTGGGTCTCCTTGATGGAACTCAAAAATGTCTACCTACTGCTTTATCCATACATCTATTTCTTATATATCCAATAGGTTCCTGAATTCTCTTTCAAGCTTCTAATAGTTCTCCCTATATAGGTCAGCTGGCACGTACACCAAATATAAACAAATATCGTGTCACATGTTATCAGGTCCTTAATGACAACACTCATTCATTTTAAATGCACATAAGATTGTTTCCTTCATTTATGTATTGACACATGTTGCATCTCTTGCATCTATGCATGCCTTTAGCCCTTCTTGGAATCCATATTTGTCTAACATTCTCTGATACATCAAAATTACTATGAACTAACTTATCTTTAAGGCTCTGTGCTTTCTTAAAGGAAATTACTGGTTTAGGGCCAACTGCCTGTCTCACCCCTTCATCCGCCAGTAAAATCTCCCAATTCATAAAGATCACATTTCCAATTGCTACTGCCATGTTATATTCTGTAGTCAGTTATAGGGCCATACTGAGATTTATTTTGTTCCATATTTCTATGACAACTCTGTGATTTATTCTCATCTTCTTTTGCTTTAGTTAAGGTTTTTTAATTATACCCCCTCTGTATAAAACTATTTTCTAACTCTTTGGCCTGCATCTCAAATTCTCTTAGATTAGTACTAAGCATCTGACTATAAAGTATTGAACTCCAATTTTTTTGGGGATGAGCACTGTCGTAGCATAGCAATGCATTCGTAGCTGTACTTTTTCTAAAACTTTTCGTGGTCTGTGTTTATAATAGGATCTCCCATTATCGTAATGCCCAAAAAATGAATCTCTGCGCTTCCAATCAAATAAGTAAACATGAGATTTAAATCATTCATATTAAGTTTAACAAATTGTTTAGCCATTTCTTCTTTCCTCTCCATATATATCAACAATCATCTATATATCAGAACCATTTTATCACTTTTTTACTATAGGGATTGTTTCCTGTATTGTAAATGTTTTGTATTTCCCAAAGTCCCAGAAATAGGTTGGCATATGCTGGTGCCATTACCGCCCCATGGCAGTACCACATGTACAAAATATTCATTGTTAAAGACAAAAGCATTAAGTGTCAGGACAAACTCAAGTGCACTCACAATAAACTATTGGTGTTATTCGCCGATATTTACTATTTTCCAAATAATGTGATTGGGTCAGACATGGACGCTGACAGTAGGTGGGAAATAATCAGGACACGGGTGCAGGATGCTACCACCACCTGTACCAGAGTAAGACGAAAATGCGGTAGGGCCCGAAAACCCTGCTGGTGGACCAGGGAGGTCCAGGAGGTGGTGTGGGGAAAGAAGGCAGCCTATAGGCAATTCAAGTGCTCAAGGAGTGAAAGGGATAGAGGGGAGTACGAACTGATGGCTAGAAGGGCCACTAGGGTGGTGAGGGCGGCTAAGGCAAGGAAGGAGCAGAACCTGGCCAGGGAAATTAGGAGAGGGAACAAGGGGTTCTTTAGATACATGGGGGAAAAACGAAGGGTGAAGGGGCAGATTTGCAGGTTTAAAACAGGGGAGAGATGGGCACAAGACCCGGGGGAGCAGGCAGAGATACTAAATAAGCACTTCACCTCAGTTTTCGCCAAGGAAAATGGGGGTGCTGCATCATACATGGGAGGAGACAGTGATACTGAGGGGGGGAACCTTACCGATCGGCAGTTCTGGGGAGAGGGGGAGGCATCACTGGCAGGAGGGGGGGGGAGGCTAAGCAGGGAGAAGAGGTAGCGGAGGTGGAAATCACACCAGAGAGGAGTGAGGGAAGCCCTCAGGTCCCTTAAGACGGAGAAAGCACCGGGGCCGGAAAACTTACATCTCGGAGTGCTGAAGGAACTTGCGGATGTCCTGGCAGAGCTTTTCACCATATCTCTGAGGACAGGGTGGGTGCCCCAGGACTAGAAGGTGGCGCATATAGTGCCTATCCACAAGGGGTGGGATCAAGGGAGGTGGCAGGGAACTACAGGCCTGTCAGCCTGACATCGGTGGTGGGCAAGGTGATGGAGGGCATTGTCAAGGACAGGCTGGGGACCTGGAAAAGTCAGGGTGCCTGGACGATATACAGCATGGATTTGTCCCAGGGAAATCGTGTCAGACAAACCTTGTGGAGTTCTGTGACTGGGTGACGAGTGCCTTGGACCTGGGTAGACCAGTGGACGTCCTCTTTCTAGAGTTCAGCAAGGCAGTTGACTGTTCCTCACAAGGGCCTGTTGGATAAGCTGGGAGAAATGGGGGTGGGGAACCAGATCAGATGGCTAGACAACTGGCTCCAGGGCCAGACCCAGAGAGACGTAGTTGGCGGGATAGTCTCATCCCCAAGGAGGGTCATTAATGTGGTCCCACAGGGATCAGTCCTTGGGCCCCTCCTTTTCAAAGCCTACGTCTGACATAAGGACAGGTATCAGGAGTGAGATGAGTCTCTTTGCGGATGACTCAAAACTGGGGGCGGTGGTGGATGGGGAGGGTGGCCCTACAGGAGGATCTGGAGGCTCTGGAAAGATAGTCTAGAAAGTGGAAGCTGAGGTTCAATGCAGGGAAATGCAAGGTACTGCACCTGGGGGCCAGAAACCCTGGCCAAGTGTACACCCGAGGGACCTGGGGGTGGTGGTGGATGTCAAGATGAACTCAGACTTGTAAGGAGGGCAGCGGCCAAGGCCAACAGGATGCTGGGATTCATCGCTAGGGGGATCACCTCCAGAAGGAGGGAAGTGATACTCCCTCTGTATAACTGCTTGGTGAGACCACACCTCGAGTACTGCATGCAGTTTTGGAGGCCACACTTAGAGGGACATTAAACTCCTGGAGAGGGTCCAGAGGAGGGCAACCAAAATGATTTGGGGCTTGGGGGACAGGACCTATGGGAGAGGCTCAAGAGCTAAATATGTACACATTGGAAGAGAGAAGGACCAGGGACATGATAGAGGGTCTTCAGGTACATGGAGGGGTAAACAGGGGAGGAGCAGTCAGGGTGCTTCAAGGAAGGAGGAGGGGCAACTAGAGGGCATGGGTGGAAGCTAGTGGGAAGATTCAGGGAGAAAGAAGGGTGCTACTTCACTGAGAGGGTGGTGGAGTCATGGAATGTGCTGCCCAGGGTCTGGTGGAGGCAGAGACGGTGGAGGGGTTCAAGAGGGGGTGGGACAGGTACAGGGGAAGGGTTCTAGAAGCAAAATCCAGTGCAGTGAGAATATCCGAAACTGGGAAGGGAGAAGCCAGAGAAGGCGAAGGGGGCAGCAAGGTCAGCTCCCAGGGTGGGGACTGACCAAACGAGCAGACACGAAAGACCATTAGGCCTATTCTGCTGGCATTTTAGTATGCCCCAGGGACACCTTGTTCATGTTTAATACTTGTATATAGGCTCTCCACATCAATGGTTGCCATTCAACTTGCGTAACTTTCTATTGCATCTCCTGTATCCCTTAAAATAGAAGGAAGTTATGTAACTAACTGTTCCAAGAAAAAATTAATAAAACGACCTAGGTTCTCAGTGATGGATCCTATCCCCGATACTATCGGACATCCCGGTGGATCATTGACGTCTGTGTACTTCTGGCAAAGCATAGAATGTTGGCATTGTTGGATTCTCCTGCCATATATAATTAAACTCTTCCATGGTAATGTCTCCACTGACTGCCTGATTTAGAAAGTGACTGGGTTCCCCCTTCTATAGGTAAATGTTGGATTGCTTGCAAACTGTCTATAATTATCACCCTCCTTCAATAGCTTCATTACCATGGAAACAGTCACCCCGATTCATAATGTAACCCCCCTGCAAATGGGGGTTCCCAAAAGACTTCCAGGAGCTTGCTTGAATGCTCCAAGCCTGAATGGTGTTTGGCGTTTAAGCCATTTATCAGTGAGTGTTTTTAGAACCTCTGGTACTGTCTCTAAGAGCTGTCTACTTGCAGACAGTTTGTATGGGGGACTGTGTGTTTCTTTGAGTACCACTCGAGCTGCTGCCAATTCACTCCATTTTTGCAGTCACTAGGAGTGCAAAGGGAACTTATCTGAAAGATGTAACTGTTTGCCAGAAACCATTTAGAGTAATAATGAAATTACAGTTTGTCTAACCTGCTTTCTTTGCATCAGAACTGTGTCTGCCTAGTTCCCATTCTGGTTTTGAACTGCTGAACTGGACCAATCAGTGTGGGGTAAGCTAGCTCTAAAATGGTGCCTTGGCCGAATCAGAACTTGGACTCATAATCTGAGCCAGCCACAAGAGGATTGTATGGGCAGTGACTCTGGGAGATGTAGTTTAGACTTCAGCGCCTTTTTGGACCAACAGGAGCAGTCTATTGTGAGTGACAGCCAATCCAGTAAAGAACTGGGAGAAACTCAAAGGAAGTGCCCGGTTTTGTCTGTTGGAGTTTCAGTTGAGCTCTGGCAGTGAAGAAGGAAGGAGCCCTGTGCTTTTCAGTGTGCAGTTTTAGTCGGAAAACGTGTAAGGCCCAGAGTTCCGGTCTGCAGCTTGTGTAACTGCTTGTTAGGACTGAATCCATCCTGTGAAGAGAATCAAAGGATATCTGAAGAGTAGAAACCAGGCTCACCCTGTAGAAGACTGGAGAAATTGCTGAATTGCACTCGGTCTGTCAGGAACTGAATCTGCTGTGTTCTCCCGGTATTGTGCAGTAATTGCTGATCGGGATAGAGAAGCAGCCTGCCTGGTATAGTACTCTGTTTTACCATATAAATGTGTGAAGAGGCTTGTGTACCTCAAGTGAATCCTGCTGCCATTAAAGGACTTTTGCCTGTTACTGTTCACCATATAAATGTGTGAGGAGGCTTGGTTAGCTCAAGTGAATCCTGCTGCCATTAAAGGACTTTTGCCTGTTGCAGTTTGCCATATAAATGTGAGGAGTCTCGTGGAGCTCAAGAGTAGCCCTGCTGACATTGAAGGACCCTATCTTGTTTGAGGTCGTGAGTACTAATTCAGGGTCGCTCCCTGTTTAATTGCCACATTGAATCCAAATGGAATCACTGTACTGCTGACTGTTTAAACTAATTTTTCTTTTCTCTGTGGAAAGGGCCCCTACCAGCTGCCTTGATTTGGACTAGCCACTAGGGCTTGGGTACCCAGGGACAGTAACTGGTAGGGATAGGCCTATGCACAGAGCCATAAGTAGATGAGTAAAGTGATAAGCTAATTAACCTGATTTCCCCTGTCCTTGTTATATTCCCCTAAATAAATCAGAGCTGCTTGTTTCAGCAAAGTTATACTGCCTGAGGTATTTGTCTATGTTAAAGTATTGTACTGTGATTGTTGCACTGTATCTTATTTTACAGGAGGTCCCAGTGCCTAGACCAGCCCTGGGGGTAATGTATACTGTGAAGATAATTCTGATATATTGTGTGGGCCACTAGTGGGAAGAAAGGGGTTGCAGTGTCCCAGAGGGCTGTGACCAAGTAAGTTTAACTATTGCAAACCCTGACCTCTGGGTGGAGGCACCCGCCATTGGATCCAGGACCCTCAACCTGTTAGTGGCAAATCAGGCAGGGGTAGTAGCCCCTGGGATAGCGCCATCTAGGGGTTACAATAATCACTACATTTCCACCCTTATCTGCAGTTTTTATCATTACATCCTTCATCTCCATTATTTCTTTTAGTGCTTGTTTTTCTAGGGTGGAAATTTGATACATGAATTTTTCTTTATCTACAAGTAAATCATTCACTTGTTTACAAACGATTTTCTCAAATGCAGCAATCGAGTCATTTATAACACGTGGGCAGAAACCTGATTTTTCTTTGAACATTTTCGTTCTTAGATTCTCAAAAGTATTAAAGTCCACATGTGAATTTAACTACATCCGTTTCCCCTACAGTTCAGCTAGTGCATCCAGATTTTGTCTAAGAGCATCCATGCTATTGTCATTTGCAGACAGTTTCAATGCCCACAGAAGTACTGTCCCCATATCAAGTCAGTTTGAGTATCAAATCCCATTATAGGGTCAGTTTTATTTTCCTTCCCAAAAAAGAAATATTTAAATTTTATCTTCCTGAAAAACAGAATAAATCCACATGAATATCAAAGTCATTAATTTGAGGAGTTTGAACGAAATTAAGTCCTTTCTTCAATATAGTTTGTGTTTCACTAAGTGTCACATTCAAAATATTTATAATGTGTAATTCTTTTTCTCTCAAAATTGACTGAATTGTCTGTCTTTCTGGTCCCCTTTCGCCTCTTCTGGATCCCCTCTTTCATGTCCCACATCCGGTTTCAGTTGTGTTTTGTCCACTTCTGTTTTGGCTAAAAAAACCAAACATTGTTTCTGTTGAGGTCTACCTCAGTTTCCATTCCTGCTTTGTTGCCCCCTGCTGCGTGATCTACTACGTGCAGCACCCTCGGAGGGCCATTTAAAATTATCCCCTTTCTCATAATCAGTTTGGTCTCAGTAGTTTATGCTGTTTCTTCTCAAACCCTTTTCAACTTTTTCTAATTTACTTTTCAAAGTTCCTTCAAGGGTGACGAAATCTATCGTTTTTTTACTAGATTTAGTTTTTCTTTGCAATTTTTAATCTCAATCGGCAGTCTCACTTTTTCATGTCATGTTTTATTATTAAGTTCATAAACGCTGCAGAACACTCAAGTGATATTTTTGTCCATGCTTTAAATTCAAAATTTTCTAAGCCACATGAAGGTATTTTCAAGACACGTAGACCCCTCGGTATTAAATCTCTCTAAATAGGTTTCCAAAGTCATAATATTGAATGATAAATTAAGCTCACTAATAAGCAGTGTTTCAATAGTAAAGGAGTTTTTTTTTTTATATTCACCTCTCCATTTCGATCAGGTTTCAGCTCCCTGAGGGCAAATCTTCATTTCCAGTTAACTTTTGTCAAGTTTGTAAAATTAGAATCCTGACTGAAGCTGAATTCCATCTCACCGCTCTCAGCCGCTGCCGCCAAATCTTCTCCAGACATGTTCCCACAAACCTTCGATTTTCTTTGGCTGTAGCAATTTGCAGGTACTGAATAAAGGTTGATTATGGACCTCAAGCTTCAAAATACTTGTTCCACTATTTCACAATTCAGTGCATTTCTCCTCTGTTTCTCCAGATACTGCAAATGGGAATACACCCACCGGTAGCAGAAATGCCAGCTTTTCAGTATCAGTTCCAAATAGGGAGTTCACGCTCACATAGTTGCAGTTGGTGTGATAGGGTAGCTAGCCCCAATTACAAACAGTTTCCAAACTTCACACTACCACAGAGAAAAAAACCAAGGCACTGCATCTCTTGTCAAGTTTAATTCCTTTTGGAGAAGCAGTTTTTTTTTTTTTTATATAAATCACTGTAGTGAGAAGCAAAAGCCCCTAGCACCTCGCCTCTTTGTGAGGCTTCAAAGTGGGTAACAAGTATCAAACTGATCCACTTGTTAAGGTGTATACAATCATGACATCATAGCCTTAACTGGCAGACAATTACTATTGAAAGTAAACACGTGCAAAACATGGTGCTCTATATTTTATATACACATCTAAAACCCTATGGAATCTCACTTTTATTTTCTAGAATTTGTAACAGAGGTTTCATTTAAACTAATGTTAGTCAGACTTCTAAACCTGGATTTTTAGAAGTCTATTTAAAATGCTTTAGCGAAGAATGCAAAAAAGGCTAGCTCAAATACTACTTCAACATTTCTTTAGAGGAGGACCTACTTGGTGCGTCTCTAACATCCCTGGAAAGTGAATCACTCTTAACATTGAAAAAACTGCCCATTCTTTTAATATATGCAGTGTCAGGTTGTTTAGAGATAGAATAAAATATACGTCCACCATTATTGGGTCCATGTTTCTTTAACTCCAATCTTGACTATTTCATGAATGGTTTCATAAATTCTATTGTGTACATCAATATGCATCAAAAGAAAAGTAATAAAAAGCGTATGAAAAGGAGAGAAAGATGGGAGGAAAGGGAAGGGGCAAGGAAGGAGGAGGTGAGGAGGAGGAAAGGAATTGGGAGGAAAAATGGACGGGGAAGTGAAGGGGAGGAAGGGGAAAGGAGGAAGAGAGAAGAAAGAAAAGGTGAAAGGGAGGGAAAGACTCAACTACTCAAGATACGGCTTAAGATTCCACATTTCTTTAAGTCCCAAAGCACTCTGTCTTCATTCTAAATATCTAGCAACTTTCTTTTCTTAATAGTAGATTTGTTCTATTACCTCCTCTTACATTTCACAGCTTCCTTTCCACAAAAACCCTCCCCCTCTTCCCTTTACCCTTTTTCCACTCCCCCCCCTTCCTCCCACTTTCTCTTTCCTTTCCTGTTTCCACTTATTCTTTTTCCCTCCCATCGTTCTCTCCTTTTCATACGTTTTGTATTACTTTTCTTTTTGATGCATATTGGTGTACACAAATTTGTGAAACAATTCATAAAATGGAGAGTCAAGACTGGAGTTAAATAAGAAACATGGACCCAGTAATGGTGGACATGTATTTCATTCCATCTCAAAAACAACCAGACACTACATGTATAAATGGGCAGGTTTTCTCAATGTGTCAGGAGTTATTCACTTTCCAAGTGTTTGAGACACACCAATTAGTTTCTCCTCTAAAGAAATGTAGTATTTGAGCTATCCTTTTTGTGCATTCTTCACTAAAACATTTTAAATATATTTAGACTTCTAAAAATCCAGGTTTAGAAGTGTGACTAATGTAACCCCCAGGTGGCGCTATCCCAAGGGCTACTACCCCTGCCTGCTTGACTGACAGGTTAAGGAGCCTAGGTTCTATGATGGGTGCCTCCATCCAGAGGTCAGGGTTTGTAGTGGTTAGACTAGCTTGGTCACAGCCCTCTGTGACACTGAGACCCCCTTTTATTCCCTATACTGGCTCACACAGTACACAGGAGTTACAGTCCCAATACACCACATATACACACTGTTCACTCATAAGGTACCACTTACCCTCGAGACCAATTCTGCAGCACGTCTCTGAGGGCCCCCTGTAAAACAAAGTTACTCAACATCCACAACCCAATACAGTGCTTGTTCTATAGGTACAGACTCTTCAGACAGTATAAAGTTCAACAACATCAAACCTGATTTATTTAGGGGAATGGAACACAGGAGGAGGAAATCGGGTTAATTTGCAGTATTAAAATCACAGTACTGTGCACACATACAGGGTCTGAAAAGTCACACTGGGTACCCAGGTTTTTTTGGGGGGGCTAGCCAGGTCTGTTGGCCGGCAGGTGCAGATGGATGGGGCCCTGTAGAAGAAAATATATGCACAACACTCAGTCGTAATCTGAAGCCTGATGGCTCAGTCCATGAAGAAGTGAAACAATTAGATGACACTTGTAATTAATAACCAGCTGCAGGGGAATGCCCAGATTTGTACTCAGAATAACCAAGCTGAGAAACTGATCTTCTGGATTGCCAGAAGCAGGGCATAGAGACAAGGTCCTTGTGACTGGACCCCAAGGTGATTAACGGATTTAGTCCGAGACGAGCTGGGGTTCTCTTCCAGCTTCAACACACAGCACAGGAGACAGGAAATAACGATTCCCCTCAAGCACTACGCACATTCATATGTAAAAGGAAAGTACTATACCAGGCAGGCTGCTCCTTGATCCCGATCGTAATTACTGTCAAATACCCAGGAGCACGCACATCAGCTTCAGTTCCTGACAGACCGAGCGCAATTCAGCAGTATCTCCAGTCTTCTACAGGGTGAGCCTGGTTTCCACTCTTCCTTTTCCTCAGGAACTCTGATTCAGACTATCGCTTACAACGGCTGTAGGCTGACTTCAAGGCCTCTCACACGCTTCCCACGCGAGCTGTACACCGAAGAAAATACAGAGCTCCTACTCCTTTCACTGCCACTAACTATCTGGCTCTCCAGCTTCAGTCCAGGGCATTTCCCTTAGATTCCACCAGGTCCAGTTGGTGGATTCGGCTGTCGATCACTGCAGGGCTCCCGCTGTTGATGCAAAAAGATGCCAAGGTCCAAACTACTATTCCCATAAGCACTAGCCATACATTCCCTTTAAGCCAGCTCCAGTGAAAGTCCAAATTCTGGTTCACCCAAGCAGTCTCCATTTTAGGGCTCCCCTAAACCCAACTGGCCTAGCACAGCAGTTCAGGTCCAAAATGGAGGGGCAACACACAGAGTCCCGGCTGCAATAAAGGCAGGTTAGACAAACTGCAATTTCACTAATGCTTTAAATGATTACAGGTAAACAGTTACATCTTTTGGCTGGGCTCCCTTTGCGCTTTCAGTGACTGCAAAATGGAGCGATTACACCGCAGCTCAGGCAGGATTCAAGCAGGGAAACACCAGTCCCCCTCCATAAGCATTAATTAGGTCTGCAAGCAGACAGCTCTTAAAGAGACAGTATGTGGAGGCTCTACAAGCACTCAGTGCCATTCAATCTGCTTGAACGCCAGCAGGCAGTGGGAACACTTAGGCAAGCTCCTAGGAGGCTTTTAGGAACTCCCATTTGTAGGGGGTTACACAGACACCTATTACAAATTCTAGAAAATAAAAGTAAGATTTCATGTAAAGTACATAGGGTTTTAGATGTGTATATAAAATAGAGAGCACCATGTTTTGCACATGTTTTAATCACTTTCAATAGTAATCGTCAGCCTGTTAAGGCTATGTCGTCATAACTGTATACACCTTAAAAAGTGGATCAGTTTGAATACTTAACCCTTTGAAGCCTCACGATGAGGCGAGGTGCTAGGGGCCTTTGCTTCTCACTGCAGTGATTTATATTAAAACTGCTTTTCTAAAAGGAATTACTTGAAAAAAGAAATATGCAGTGCCTTAGCTTTTTCTCTCTGGGATAAAGTGTGAAGTTTGGAAACTGTATTAACAGAGGACTTGGAATCAGATGCTCCTGAAATGCCTGGAGACTCTACAAGATGGCTCATCCCCAGGGCATTTATATGTAATCTTGTCTCCACCTATACAAGTTAGCCAGCCTGGGAGTGGGTCCCAAGATGATAGCCTGGGTAAAGAATTGGCTGGAGAATAGGACACAGAAGGTAATAGTAAATGGAGTCCAGTCTGAAGAAAGGGGGGTTACTAGTGGGGTTCCGTAGGGTTCAGTATTAGGACCGGTCCTCTTCAATGTCTTTATAAGCGACATTGCAGAGGGACTGGAAGTAAAAGTATGTCTCTTTGCAGATGACACAAAGATCTGCAACAGAGTTGATGCACAAGGTGGGGTGGAAAGGATGAGAAGGTACTTGGCAAGGTTAGAGGAATGGTCAAATGTATGAGCTTAGATTCAATGCTAAGAAGTGCAAGGTAATGCACCTGGGAAACAAAAACCCAGGGGAAGAGTACACAATGGGGGGTGAGATACTAACAACAAAAATGGAAAGAGACCTGGGGGTAGTCATATCAGATGACTTAAAGGTGGGCAAACAATGTGAGAGGGCAGTAAGGAGGGCTGGGGGGATACTGGAATGCATAGAGAGAGGCATCACCAGTAGAAAACAGGAAGTTGTTATCCCTCTGTACAGACAGCTGGTGAGACCCCATCTGGAGTACTGTGTGCAGTTCTGGAGACCCAATCTCCGCAAGGACAGAGAAGATGGAAGCTGTCCAGAGGAGGGCAACTAAAATGGTACAGGGGCTGCACCAGAAGACATATGAAGAGAGACTAAAGGAGCTTAATATGTATAGCCTCAAGGAAAGGAGGGAGAGGGGGGACATAACAGAAACTTTCAAGTACCTCAAGGGAATCAACAAAGTCCAAGAGGGTAGCATCTTTCAAAAAAAGGTGTGCAAGAACAATGGGGCACAATTTGAAGATGGGGGCGTCTCAGAGGTAATGTAAGGAAGTATTTTTTCACAGAGGGTTGTGGATGCATGGGCGGCCTTCTGGAGGAGGTTGTGGAGTCAAAAACAGTGGTTGAATTCAAGCATGCATGGGACAGTCAAGGCAATTCTAGGGGGTGGGGGTAGGAAGAAGTAGGCTGCTGGTTAACTAGGATCTGCAGCTTATCCATTAGGTAGGGAAATGGGCAGACTTGGTGGGGCCAAGCGGTCCTTATCTGCCATCAAATTCTATGTTTCTATGTTTCACCTCAGTCCAGATATCTTATATGTCTGATGTGTGCCCAGCTACATTCCCCACCCGGATCCCAAGACAGAAGTGAGAATGTGAACTGGGACTGGAATCAGGCATGGAAAGCCCTGTGGCAAGCTGCTGCAGTACAACCACTTAGTGCTTTTCTCAATGGAAACGTGACAAGCACCTGTTGGTCTAGTTCATCATTCAGCTGGTTACACTGGACTCTTAAGGTCCATTGTGGAATCCACATATGCAAGCAGGCTAGTGGCATGGTGGCAATGGCTGCTGTCATCAGTCCCAGGAGACATAGGAAGGTCCTGGCTGGGACATACTGACTGTTGTACACCATTTGTGCTTGAGCCATAAGGCGTTCAATCCCTGACGAGAGAAAAATGCAGGACTGAGCTGTGTTTGACAAGGGGGTCAGTACTGACATTGCCAAATGGACTGTCATCCCTAGGTCAAACAACTTCCTGGTTTGAGCCAGGGTGTGCAGTAGATGATCCCTGGAGTGGCCCTTTAAGAGCCAATCGTCCAGGTAAGGAAAAACATGCAGGCCTTCCCGGCAAAGGGCTGCTGCTAGCACTGCCAAGCATTTGGTAAAGACCAGTGGCACAGAAGAGATGCCAAAGTGCAAGACTGAGCTGGTAATGCTCCCCTTCCAGCATAATCTCAGATATTTTCTGTGATGCTTCCCCGATTTTTACATGAAGGCAAGTATCCAGTCCCCCCCCATTTGCAACAGGGAAATTAGAATTTACATACAAAGCTTCTTTTACTCCATGTAGAAGTGGAGGTCTCTGGTCTCCTACAGGCCTCAGCTCTCCTGTCCAGTTGGGGACTAAGAAGTATCTGAAGTAGAAACCTCTGTTCCTCTGCCTGGAAGGAACCAGTTCTATGGCCAATTTTTGGAGTAAAGCCTGCACCTCCTCTCTCAACAGGGACACGTGTCCCAGGGTACTGATCTGTATGTGTATCTTGAAGCTCCAGAGCACGACCTTTCCCAATAATGTCCAGTAGCCATTAGTCTGTAGTTATCTCCCTCCACCAACTGATGAAGGGAGAAACACCCCTTCGACCACACCTGGAGCAGTGGTGGTTGTGGGGGTATACTGCTGCAAGTCAGGCTGAACTGGTAGGGGCACCTCCACTGCCTTTACATGCTTTTGAATGGGCACGTGGGAGAGGGGGGGTTGGCAAGGCTCCAGCACACTTGCTTGACTTGCTCTCTATAGATCTGTCCCCTCTGGCAATGGGCTGATGCAAGCGACCCCTTCCCCTACCTCTGCTTGGTGTGGGGTACAGGGATTTTATTGATCAAGGTAATCCTGAATGACTGAAGGTCTCAAAGCCTCTTCAATATCATATCCAAACAGCTTACTGCCCCTAAAAGGGGCATTTAAAACTGCTTGCTGGAAATCATTTGCATAACCTGCTACTCTAAGCCAAGAATTAGGCAAGTGCCCGATGTAGCTGCCCTGGCAAATGCATCTGAACACAACAGGCTGAGCAGATTAAAGGTTTACCCACTTCAGCACCTGCAGTCAGGATTTTAAGTAACTTTTGCCATTACTCAGGTAAGGCCTCTGCTACAGCATTGGCACTTCTCCACAGGGTATTTTGGTATTTGATTATATGAGCATGGTAGTCTGCAATGCATAGGCCCAATGAGGCAGAAGAACAAGTGCGTTTTCGGATGACACCAACCTCCTTTATTCCTTGTCAGAAGGGAGGAAGCTCATGTGTTTAAGTGCCTGGATCTATCATAGGCAGCAATGATCACACAGAATCAGTTTCTGACTGGCATAGTAGGGCTCATTAGATGGTGTGGGGTGCATCTTACCTTTCTATGTACATTGTATCAGCCTTTCTAGGTACGACATTTGGTCTACACCACACTGCCCAGGGAGGGAGTTTCAGAAACTCCATTAAACCTTTTTGTGGAATATTTTTCCTCCAAAATATAGCCCATGGCAGCCTGCATGTTCTGCATCATGGACTGGAACAGGTTTGTTTCTCCATCGCTGCCAAAGTACTCTTCAAAAGAAACTTTTCCAGTGCCCCTTTCAGATGTTACCTGGTAACAGAGTTGAAGACCCTACAAACCTCACAAGTAAACGCTGTGAACGAGGCCTAAATAGGAAACACACCCCCTCCATGCGAGTTGCCCTTGTGAATCTGACAATACTGAAACATCAAGGGTTCTTTCGGAGGCATGCAGAAATGCCAAGAGTCACTAAATTAATGAATGATTGAAGTTAGAAAAACAAACAGCTAGCTGTGAGTATTCTAGTGGCAGGTCTGACAAGTTGACATATGGCGGGCAAAGAACCGAGGAGAGACAGGGCCACCCACATTTATGGAGACGCTTGTGCATGACATCTTGGGTGACCTCTGGCTTGCAAAGTTTCTGTGTGGTCCCACCACTGACATGGGTGTAGTTCCAAAGTTGTCAGCAATTTTCAACACACACTCAGCCAAACAAGTCCCTTTTACCTAGGTTCTGCCTATTATATATTTTCAATGTCTGAGTTAAAACAAGCATTTGTCAATGCCTAATGTTTGCTTGCTGGCATTGGTAGTGTAGAAGTTACAGAGCTGCATAATAGGAATGGCAGTGAAGTACTGAACTGAAGCCAACCCCACCACCACCCTGCAGAGAGTGACAGGCATTGGGGTGTGCCTTTGGGTCGTCAGGCATAACAGCAACATCATTTCACCACACCCTACCCTGCAGACACTGACAAGTGTCACGGTGTGCCTTGGGGTCTTTGGCCCTTATGCGCACCCCATTCCATCAGAAAATACGGTGAGATGGGTGAGGTATAGGAGAATGGGGTGAACTTTGGGGCCGAAGAGTCCAAGGCATACCTCGATGCCTCTCACTGGCTGCAAGGTGTGGAATGGTATGAGCATTACAGGCAAGAATCCCAAGTCACACCCCTGATGCCCGTCATTCTCTACAGGGTGGGGCGTTATGGTTGGAAACCCTAACACCTCAGGCATTAGTTTGTATTTTCACTCCAAATTTTCAACTTTTTTTATGACCCCCACCTCATGAACAGTGGCAATATCAGTCTGTTAGCCAAAAGCTGCTTATGCACAGCGACTACGGCATTTAGCACCACAGGTGCAAAAACACATTCAGAACAGGATAAAGTAAAAAATAGTAAAAAATGGCAATGTTGCAAATCTGCAGTAAAAATATTAAAAAAAAAAACTGGTGAAGTCACGAGCATGCATAGAAACTGTGCAACGCACACCTGTAATCTAATTAGTTTGAGGATTTTTTTTTTTTTTTACACACAGCAGATTGTCAACACAGGCATTTTGGGACCTCCAATCATGAACAGTGTCACTGTGATTTTCTTTGTCCCGAACAATGATTTCCCACAGCGACCACGCATCTCTGCGCTGAAAGTGTGAAAACACATTTCAGCCATGTTGTGAACAATGACAGCTGTATTGTTCATAAGGAAGTGTGGAAAAATGCCACTGGTGAAAATCTGGACTGAAAATATTACAAAGTCATGAACTTACGAGGGTGCATGGAAACTGCGCAATGCTCACTCGTAACAGTCATTTTATGGACTTTTGTCACCAAATTTTCAACATAGCCATTTTAAGACCTCTGCTCATGAACAGTATAAAACTGATTTTCTTAATCTGTCCCAAACATTGCTTTCGCACACCGACTGCACCATTGTGCGCTACATGTGCAGAAACGCAAATGGGCGACATGTGAAAAATGGCAGCTCTACTGCTCATAAGGAAGTGTGGTAAAATGGCAATGTTGAAAAATCTGGTGAAAATATTGAAAATTGCGGCGAACTTCTGGCGTGCGTGCATTTCACATGGCATGGCGGCTATTAAAACAGTCATTTTTAGGAATTTTTCCACCAAATTTTCAATAGGCTTTTTGAGAGCCCACCTTATGAACAGTGGCAGTGTCGTTTTGTTACTTGGTCCCGAAAGGTGATTTCACGCAGTGACTGCGAAATCACCCTTCGGGCCTGATTAACGCCATGATAATGAGAGCATTCGCGAGAAAGGGTCCCAAAAACCCCATGTTGAAAATTTGGTGCAAAAATTCCAAATAATGCCTGAGATATGCAGCAAAGTTGAAAAAACCCTATCTATCCCATTATACAGCTTACCGGCATTTCCTCAGTTTGCGGTCGGCTTTGAAGAGTGCAGACCTGTTCCCGGTCCACCGAAGATAGTCGCGCTGGAGTCCGGAGGTAAGTATGGGGTGAGGGGGGTGTGAGGAGGCAGGATGCGCAGTGGGTGGGGGCAGAGACAGCAAGGGACCGTTTTTCTATTTCAGTTTTTTTTTTTTTTTTAAAAAAAAAACAAAGAAACGAGACGACAGGGATGTTTGCCATGCTGGGGTGGGCTCCAGCATGGCAGAAGGACGGCCATTTGGGGCGTGACCGACAGGGGATTGGACACCCGTGCTATAATGATGTAGCCACGCTGGGGTGGGCACCCAGCATGGCATGTGAACTTTGGAAGCGAGGCACAGCCGACGGGGACTGGGCACCCCGTCGGCTATACAGTGTGTGCGTGGGGGAGCCGTTTCAAGCAGCCCTCCTGAAGAGGCTGTACCCCCCCTCCTGCTGTGGGGTGCTAGCCCGACGACACTTCACGTCGTCTGCCCCGCCCCAACCACCCACCCAGGGGCGGCGTTCAATTTATAGACCCACCCCTGTGACATTTCCTGCTGCCGAAATCCTATCTCCCCACTTTCCCATTTGCAGGTTATAATGGCTGGCCACTAGAGGGACTCACCGTTCCCCATTTCCTTGCCCAGACAGCACCAGTGCCCCCCTTGCTGGTTCTCCACACCTATCTACAGCATCTCTCCTCTCCTCGGCCTCCACTTTCCTGCGCTTCTCTGCCACCTGTCCAACCTGTAACTACCACCCCTCTGGACCCCTACCCCAGCCCGCAATTACTGACCACCAGGAGTCGCTACCGAGCACCCCATTTTCAGGCCCAACCTCTGCCTGCCCCGGCGCTCGGACCCTGAATTTTCGACTCCTACCCAGGTCCATTCTCCCAATACCTTGGGCGAGTCTCGAACCTGGTACCCTGTATACCAGAGGCGGTGTCACTACCACTGAACCAAAGTGGCACTAATGGTTACAGGTAGGCCGCCTCCACTTTTCTTCCGTTACCTTTTTAGCTCGTTAGCACTATGCATGCCACACACCTTTGGACTTGCCTCGTGCTCAGACTATGTCTGCTGCCACTGTCTTACCCATCTATCAGTGCTATTGCAAACATGCCAGTCAGTTGCACCCCTTTGTGCCCTGGTACTGCACCCCTCCTATGTATCTGAGCCAGCTCTCGCACACCTTGCCCCCACTGGGTGCTTCTGCCCACCTTGCCCACCACCAGCTTCCTCCAAGCTCCCACCCTAGCATTTGGGAGACTTACTCTTGCTTTCCCATCCTGTACTACTCTGCCCACCCCCTGTATACTGAAACTCCCCCCCCTCGTGTCTGTCGTAGAAATACCTTTCACCGCCACCTGGCCAGGGTGTTAGTTATGCTAGTCCTCCTGTCAGGCAACATTCATCCCAACCATGGCCCGGTTCACAACAGCTCTGCTACAGGCCCCCCTGGACTCTGCATGGTCTCAATGAATATCTGTAGCCTCCTGAAATAAATTTGACTCACTCCAGTGCTGGGTCACATCTCATAATCCAGATGTCATCTCCTTGGTTGAGACCTGGCTGACAAAATCCACCAGACTCCTTTATCTCCATCCCGGGATACTCCCTCTTCCGGGCTGGAAGACGGGGTGGTGGCTGTGCATTCTACATTAAAGAATCCCTCACTGGACTTGCCCTACCAGCACCTGCTCTTGATTCTGGGGCTCAGGCGCTAACCCTGAAACTGACCCCTGACCCTTTAAAGGGCCCACTCTAACTACAGCCTACATACCTCCAAAAAACCAAACACTGGCTCTAGCCTCCCTTACGGAATACCTTTTCTCGCTACCCCACCCCTCGGACCAAATACTAGTGGGCGACCTAAACATCAATTGGCTCAGCCCCTCTTCCTCCTCTGCCCATGACTCCTTTGCTGCAGTCGATATGACTCAACTCGTTACCCATCCCACTAGGACTAACCCAAAGAGAGGCACTAGTACTCTACTCGATGTGGTCCTCTCTAATCGCCCTAATCAGATCCTCGATGTCCAAGTCCTTCCTGATTCACTTAGCGATCACTCCCATACTTTTTCGCTGGACTTCCACAGTATCCAAACCATTAGCACAGTCCATACTTCAACAGCGCCTGAAACCAGGTGGTCTGAAGAAACTCAAGGAACTTCTGTCCCAGATTGATTGGTCTCCTATACAGCATGCCCCTGACATTGATATGGCTCTAACCTTCTTTATCCAAACATTCAATAAAGCCTGCGACATCTTCGCTCCACTGACAGCCCGCTGTTCCAAAGTGCAAAAATCTCCCTGGGTGACCCCTGCCCTGATCCAACAACTCAAACACAGGGATAATTTTTGGCACCGTGCTACTGAAACTGGCCGGCCCAGCGATAGGCAGGTGTATGCTGCTGCCAGAAATAAGTGCAGCTGGGCTATCAGAAAGGCCAAGGCTGATCACTATCAGTCCTCGCTTACCTCCTCCTGGGGGAATGCTAGAACCTTCTGGGTCAATATCAAACAGTTAAATGGGAGCACACGCTCCCTCCCAGATCAATATCAATGGCACCATCTCCTCTGACCCAGCCCTTATAGCTAACTGCCTCAATACATCCTTCACGGATCTCAGCCCTATCCTCCCTAAAGATTTTTTCGACCCCCCCCCCAGTCTTTACATGCCCGTACTTTCACCTTCAGCGAGTGTCTGTCCAAGAACTCAGACCTCACCTAATCAATGCCCTTAGGAGCAATAGCACAGGCAGTGACACCCTGGATCCAATGACAGGTTTTAGATCTGGTCCTTACCCCAATCACCAGCCTCCTCAACAAATCTCTCTGCCTGGGGCAATTTTCATCAGTCTGGAAAATCGCCACAGTCACACCCATTCTTAAAGGTGGAGACAAGTCCTTGGCCAGAAACTACCAGCCTATCTCCATTCTCTCTCAGCGATGGAAAAAGTGGTGGCCTCTCAAATTACTGACTACCTCACCAACTACAATACCCTCTGCCCTGAACAGCATGGTTTCCGTGCTGGCCACAGTACCAGTACTGCCCTCCTAGAGTTCTCAAATTTTCTCCACTCCTCCCTAGACTCTGGCTCTCTGGCTGGTGCTGTGTTCGTAGACCTATCAAAAGCATTCAACACCGTCTCCCATCCCCTCCTTCTGGATGCCCTCAGTCACTCTGGTTTTGCCACTGGGCCTGTCTCCTGGTGCGCCAGCTATCTGTCAGCCTGCTCGCAGCATGCTAAAATTAGCAGGACTCACTCCGACATCTGTCCCATCCACTCTGGTGTTCCCCAGGGCTCCATTCTTGGACCCTTACTCTTCTCCCTATACCTTAACACCCTACCAGGTTCCTGTACTGGAAATATAATATTGTATGCAGATGACGCAGTCATCTTTGCCACTGATCCTAACCCTATCGCCCTCCAGGACTCCTTGCAAAGATCCTTTAATGTAGCTGAGGGTTGGTTCAAGGATAAGACTGGTGATAAATCTCAAAAAAACAAAAACCATGATCTTCGCCCACCCACAAAACAAGTCCAGCAACTTCAAACTTCACATACACTCTAGCTCCAAGTTCCTGCTCGAGCAAGTCTACTCCTACAAGTACCTTGGGATCCATTTTGACCCCACTCTCCTTCCATGGCCACATATCAGCTCTTGCCACAGCTGCAAATATCCAACTAGGCATCTTACACCGGTATAAAAACTGTCCCCCCCCCAGTCACCTTATCCACCCTGTCACTAGTGGATTATGGGCTGCCAGTGTACGGTGCTGCTGATCAGACCGCTCTCAACAAAATTCGCATTACACTAAACAAGGCCTGTAGGCTTATTTCTGGGGCCCCTAGGTTAACGCACACTTGTCGGCTATATGCAAAAGCCATGCTGCTTGACCTGGATGAATGCCTTAGATATCAGACCTGTATCATAAAAAAAAGCTCTCCTTGGGCTATCCCCACCGGGTCTGACCATCCACCATGCAAAATCACAAGTTCATACTCGTACCTCTGGCAAAACCACCCTATCTATTCCCAGGGCCAGGACCTCACACGGTCAAAGAGCCTACTGCTACAGAGCCCCATCCTGGTTCAACACGCTGCCCCCTTCTATCTCTGATGCCCCATCGATATCCTGTTTCAAAACCTCCCTACGGAATCGCCTATTTAATACTCGAAGCTGTAATTGTTACTAGTTTAGCCTTGCTCAAACGTTATGACAAAGCCACCCGTTTGGCTGCTTATGACAATTGAAGTTAGACTGCCTAACAATTTTTATTGTATGCATCATCCTGTTTGAACCAACTTGTATTCCCCATTGTTGTACTCATTGTTGTAACATACTGTTGTGCTGTGTCTGTCTTTTTGTGACAAGGTACCTTTGTAAATGAGCCTCTGGCTCAAAGGTTTTTCAAACTGCTGTTCAAATAAATAAAAATAAATCGCTGCTCACTGAAGCGTAGCTCCCCCTTTCAACTGTACTCCACTGCATTTTCGACTGCTGTCATAGACAGCTCCAGCAGGCACTGGAGAACTGCGGCCGCACCTGCAAACGCACTGACTGAATTGGAAGAGGGCTGCCACACCTCCGAAAACTCGGATGATGGCACTATGTTTCTTGCACATGCGTGCAAGCAAACAAAAATGGCAGCTGTCTCAATCACTTTTTACTTTCTCACAAGTAAAGCATGAAGATTAAGCACTCATGATCTGTGTTAGATATGTGTACAGTACTCCAAGGGCAGCAGCATATGCCTGCAGACATGCAACCCTGGCGTCATTATACCAAGGGCTACTACCCCTGCCTGCTTCCCTGACTGCAAGTTGAGGGGCCTGGGTTCATTCCTAACTGGTACCAGGGTATCCCTACCAGTAGTACAATTATGATGCCTCCACCAGGAGTGGTATTTAAGTGGGCAATTATCACAGTAGGTACAGCCCTCTAGGAAGCTAACACCACCCACAATCCTGCCTAGTGACCTGAATTAACGGAACAGTTGCAGTTCTTCACAGTTAGAATACCAAGTAGTTTGACCATTAATGATATGCTCACACTCAGCCCACTTACCCACAGGGTCTAGATCTCTGGCACGTAACCCTGTGCTTCCCCGTTAAAAAGAAAAAAGTTTCACAACCATCGTGCACTTTGACAATTTGCATATATCTCACTGTATGCAGAGTAATATGCTCACAGCTCAGTTTAAACATGAAAACATCAAACAGGTTTATTTAGGGGAAGTTTAACAAGGGAAGGGCAAGAATCAAAGTAAGGGTAAAGCACTTGGCATGTATTAAACTGTTTAGCATTAAAGTTAATCAAGCTCTGCATTCACAGTCCTGGCAACTACTCAACCAATTTTATTTATATACTGAGGGTACGTGAGCAAAAAGTACAGTTAGGCAAGTACTTACTGTAACAGTATATCTTCGAAAGGGGCTCTTGCAGTAGGCAACATGTAGGACTGGTGCCCCCTGGCGTCAGGACCGCACGGAAACGTTTGCCAGCAAAGTCCAATCGGGGACCGCTCACCAGATGTCACTTGACAGACATCAGCATGACCCTATATAGTGGGCAGTCCCCACACCCATCCACCAGTTCTTCCACCGGAGACCAAGAAAAGGAACTGAAAGAAGAAGAGACTCCTGGATCCCCAGAAGAGATAGCTTCTTGGAGAAAGAGCATGAAAATAAACCCAAAACAGAAAAAGGGGGAAGGTGGGTGGCAAAAGCATTACCTACTGCAAGAGCCTCTCTTGACGATCTACTATTGCGATAATTTCTTACATAACTACTATCTTACTTGAAGTAGGCAACATGTGGGACAGAGTCCCAAGCAGTGAACTGTCCAAGGTACAAGAGGAAAAACTAGGGAGGCTAGAAACATAACCCAGTATCGCCAACTGAGAAGGTCAAGACAAGAGTCCTTGGAGGACTGCTAGCCCAAAGCCAGCCCTGCGCCTAGAGGCAATGTCCAGACTGTAATGCTTCAATAAAGTGTTGACAGAACTCCACGTCGCTGCTGCGCAAATATCTGCAGCAGATAAGTTCTTGAAACAGGCTGTGGAAGCAACCATTCCCCTTGTAGAATGCCCGGAAGGACCTTACCATACTTCTGGTAACAAAGTAATGCAATTTGCCAGCCATTTGGAAAGACATTGTTTGGAAACTGCTGCACCCTCCCTCTTTGGTGTGAAAGAAACAAAAAGTTGATCCGTTTTACGGACATGTTTTGTCCGGTTAGTATAGTACTGAAGGATCCTGTGCACATCCAATAATGTATGCAGGATGGTTTCAGCCCGACTGGAATGTTCGGGATAATATACCAGAAATTCTAAAGACTTGTTTGACATGACCTTAGGAATCAAAAACAAGTTACTCACCTGTAACAGTAGTTCTAGGAGTGGTATATGTTGTTCATTCGCAGTTGTTGGCATGTCCCTTTCCCCTTTAAATCTTGCCAGAAGGTCTTCAAGGTGGCTCCTCCGACCCACGTGGTATAACCCTCGGCTCCACCCCATGACGCAAGATCTTAGCCCACTGCAAGCCAAGTTGTGTGTTGCAGCCAAGGAGGTCAGGTAGGTTAGTGTGGAACATGCACCACTCCTTGAACTACTGTTACAGATGCGTAGCCTGTTTTTCTAGGGATGTGGATATGTTGTTCTTATCCACACTTGTTGGCAGACTCCTAGCAGTTCCCCGGGAGGAAGGAGGCAAGGCGCACACCACCTACTTGGGGAACAGAGACTGGAGAACTGAGGCCCCAAAACCAGCATCCCGACTTGACTCAAGGTTGATGTGGTAATGGGTGATGAAGGCGTTTGCTGTCTTCCAGGAAGCAGCCCTGCAGATTTCCTGGATAGGGATGTCCCTGGAAGCAACCACCGACGCAGCGGTATGGCAGATAAAAATGAGCCCTTAGCCCTATGGGAGACTCCCTACCCCACCAACCTATAGCAGAGATCAATGCAAGATGAAATCCATCTCCCAACCGTCTGCTTTGCTGCAGGCCTGCCAGGTGTGGCTTCAGCATAGGTGACAAACAGCTGGCAAACCTCTCCCTGAACTTCCGCCGTCCTCTCCTTATAGTAGGAGAGAACACGTCTCCGGTCGAGAGTATGGAGCCTGTACTCTGCATCCGAGGTGTAGTTCGGGTAGAACACAGGCAGTCTCAACACCTGATTAAGGTAAAACTCTGACACCACCTTCGGGAGGAATTTAGGGTGGGGGCGCAGGACAACCTTGTCCCTGTGAAAGACCAGATAAGGAGACTCCATCGAGAGCTCCTGGAGCTCCCCCAGTCCTGGCAGATGAGATAGCCACCAGAAAAGCAATCTTCCACAAGTGTGACATCTCACACTTGTGCATTGGTTCGAATGGCTTGCCATTGAGATTTGCAAAAAAAAAAGGCAGTAAATCCCACGGAGGTGGAGGTTCACATACCAGAGGGGATATGTGCTCAAGGCCTTTGAAAAAGCGCCAGACCACCTTCTCCTGTGCCGTCTGATGACCAGTCCGCACCTAGTAAGCAGAGATGGCTGCCAGGTGCACCTTAAGAGTCAAAGATTTAAGACCCCCCCCCTTTGGACAGAGAGATCAAAGGTAGTCTAAAATGCTCACCACAGGGCAAGACAGAGGGTCCAGGCCCCTTGCCTTGACACCAAATGGAAAATCTTTGCCATCTGAAGGTGTAGTGCTTTCTGGTAGACTTCTTCCTGGATGCTTCCACTACTGTGAGTGCATCCTCAGAGAGACCCAAAGCCTGGACACTCTAGCTGCTCAGGTACCAGGCTGTTAGGTGCAGGGATTGAAGGTCCGAATGGAATACCTTCCCCTGACTGACAGATATCAGGTCCAGGCATGCAGGAAGATGCCTCATGAGCCTGTTGCTGAGGAGATCTGGATACCAGAACTGGCGGGGCCAGTCTGGAGCTACCAGGATCACCTGCGCCTTGTCCCTTCTCACCTTGAGAAGCACCCTGTGGATCAAGGGAAAGGGAGGAAAGGCGCAGAAGAGGCCTGGAGTCCACGGCCTCGAGAAGGCACCCCCTACAGCGATCCCTGCTGGGGCACGAAACAGCCTCAGCTTGGCATTTTACCTGGAGGCAAAAGAGGTCCACCATCAGTTTGCCCCAGTCGGAGAACAGGCTGTAAGCTACCTGTGGATGTAGAGACCACTCGTGGGATGTCTCGCCTATGCGGCTGAGCGCATCTGCCAGATGATTTGAGGCTCCTGCCACGTGGATGGCTAGGAGATCCGCCTCGAGTCAGCTCACAAGTGTCCAGATCCGGAGCACTTCCCTGCACAATGGCCGGGAGTGCATGCCGCCCTGCTTGAGGTAGTACATGGACATGGTATCATCTGTCTGGACTTGAAGTACTTGACCCCAAAGCTGCTGAGCGAATGCGGACAATGCCAGTCTGACCACTGAGCTCCAACAGGTAGATATGGTATCAGGATTCCTCAGGGACTCCAGAACCCATGGGCCCTGTTCCCCATGTGGGCTCCCCAGCCCGTGAGAGAGGTATCAGTCAGGAGGACTAGCATTGGCTCGGGAGAGACTGGATTCCTTCCTGCAACCGGTCTAGGACGGTCCACCACTGGAGAGCATCCCACATCTTCTGGGTCACAGTGCTGGGCTGGTCGAAAAGACCTAGACAGAGTCTACTGGGTGGCCAGATCCCATTGAAGGGATGCATATGCCACCAGGCCCAATGGACCACAGTGTTGGAAGGCCACAATGTAGCCCAGTAGGCGCAGAAAGTCCCGGGCAGGGCGCAAGAGCTCTGCCAGAAATGATTGGGTAAAGGAGGAGAGACCCTTGGCCCTGTCCGCCGGGAGCTGAGCTCTGCCTCGAAGCATATCACCCGAGAAAGCAAGAGCTCTGACTTTGCCTTGCTGATCAGGGGCCAAGTTGAGAGCAGGTCCGGAGAGCAAGGTCTCTGGACCTCTCCAACTCTAACCTACCAAGAGCCAATCGTCAAGCTAGAAGTACATTCTGACCCCTTCGACGCCCGAGATGGGCTGCCACCACTATAATGCGTTTGAAGACCCTTGGGGCCGATGACTGGCAGAATGGCATGGCTCAGAACTTCAACAGGGTTTCCTCTGCTCTGCAGCAGAGGAACCACTAGTGTGATGGATGGATTGGGACATGAAAGAACATCCTGGAGATCCAGTGAGCAGAACTACATTTTGCTCTGGGGATGGTATGATCTGGGACAGAGTTACCATCCTGAAGGTGCGTGGCCTGAGATACTGATTCAGGTCATGCAGATCTAGAATGGGGCGCCAGCCCACCATCCACTTCGGGGCCAGGAAATAACTGGTAATGAACCCTTGGTTGACTGGAGGATCTGCCAGTCTAACCACTGCCTCCTTGAGGAGAAGCTGGGCTATGTTGTCTCACAGCTGACTGAGTGTGGGCTAAATCTCTCATGGGGCGCGGGCTCTGCTGGGAGGGTACCACTCAAATTCCAGAGGTAGATCCTGGCCAACCACTTCTAAGACCCACCTGTCTGTGGTAACAGCGGACATGGCAGAAAGAAAGTGGCAGAGCCGACCCCCCATTGGGGAGAGAGACCCAGAGCTGACGTGATGGAGATAGGGGTGGCAACCCCTATCGTGTCACTGGGCAGGCTTGGCAGAAGAGGGTCCAGGGCTTGAACCCAGACCTCCCTGTCTGCAGGCTGGCAGAGGCCCGGACTTGGGCCAAGGGCACCAAGCCTGTGCCTGCTGTTGCTGCCCACCATGAAAGGAGGGCTGCTGTGCAGGAGGAGCAGGGTGCCAAAAAGGCTTTGTCTTTTTCTGCTGCTTCTTGGTGCTGGGGCGCTTTGAGCAGAAGTGGCAGAGTCCAAGATGGTACTGGATTGCTCGATTCGCTGAAGGTGACCACCCACACCTGGGCTGAAGAGATCAGTACCCAGGAAAGGAACATCAGTGAGTCTGTGCTAGGTGTCCACCGTAAAGGAGGAAAGCCTCAGCCAAGCCCTGTGGCATGAGGCAACTGCAGCTGCCACCGAACAGGTGCAAGAGTCAAAGGTCCAAAGCTGTCTGAAGCTGCTCCTTGGCAACAACACGGCCCTGGTCCTGGACCTGCTTGACCATAGTCTGAAGCTCCGTGGGGAGGTGCAGGAGAACTTCATTTAAGAAACCCAACAGGGCATGACAGAAGTGTGCCATGATGACAGCCGAGCTCGTCGGACGGAGGCCTAAAGAGGCTGCAAAGACCTTCCAGGCTGTGTGGTCCAGTTTTCTGGACTCTGTCAGGAGGTCTATCAGTGTCAGCAGAGCTGCCAGTGCATCTGAACACTGAGGCAGTCACCAACCCCTCAGCCGAGGGGTGTTCAGTGAACCCAGAGTGGGACCCAATGGGCACCACATACTTGTAGGCCATCCGGGCAGACGGCGCTGGGCAGGAGGCAAGATGCTGCCAGAGCTCCAAGGCCAGGCCAACAATGGCTTCGGTCACAGGAAAGGCTTCCGTGGGTGTATCCCCTCGTAAGAATCTGTAAGAGAGTACTCCGCCCTTTTCTAGACAGGCTCCAGGGGCATCCCAGTGGATTTGGAGATGAGGCAGAGAATCCCTTGAAAAGATGAAGGGCCCTCCTTCCATCAGACTACCGATGGACTCATCATCCCGCGAGTGACAGTGTAAGCCAGTGTCTTCCATTTCCAAAGAATCCGGATAGATCAGTCTGCCACCACAGTCCCCTTCAACACACCTGTGGTGATCAGGCGCAAGGGTGACCAACAACCTACGTCCGAGTGCCGGAACCATCTGAAAATCCTTCATAAGAGCCCCTCCTGAAGGCTGTTTAGGTGGCAGCTCCACAACAAATCAACAGAGACCAATTCTGGTCAAACCGGAGCGGGTTTGGCCAGCTCCGCAGGCGGAGGAACAGATATGACCGGTTCCAAAGGAGTCTGCTTCAGACTAGTAGGTGAAAGCCAAGTAATGGCCAGAGTAGAAACTGTGGCCGGCTTCTGTCCAGACACAATCAGCTGCTGCCACATCAAATCCTCGCAGCATCAGAGTTTCCGCTGAAGCCTCCCCTCACCCGAGGAGGACGAGAATGACCAATGGCATCACCTCTATTTAGAGCACTTATGTGCCTTCCTCAGCCTGTCGGACAAGAGGGTCCTAGACGTCAACCTTGATTGGACTGGCCGATTCAGTCACTCGGGAGACACAAGGGGGAACAGATTTACCCGGATCAGGGACCGGTTCCGATACGGGATTCCCATTTGGCTGGGTTTCCTCATTAGGAAGAGGCAGGACTGGAGTCCTTGTCAAAGAGTCGTCTGCCTCGTCGGGCAACAGGTTGACAGGATCAAGAATGACAGCCTCGATCGAGACCTCTTTCAACTGGCCAGACAGCAGGACCGAGAAGCCAGCAGCCGAGGAAGCAATTTCGACCAAAGTCGATACTGCCGGCTCCTGGGACTGAGATCGCTCACAATCCTGACAGCGTCTTCACCAAAAGATAGATTTTGGATCCTTTTCCTTTTTTACGGGACCAAGAGGAATGTGAGCCCACAGGTCCCTCACCTTTAGTGCTGTGGGATTAACAGTTCTTGGAAGGAACCCGAAAAAGTGGAGCCCAGGTTGAGGGGAACAAAAAACCACCGAGAAGAGGATTCTGTGGCCCACATCGCTTCTTCGAAGGCCTGCATGTGTTCCAGCTGCTCGGCGGATCACACCCACTGGGCCTCCTTGTATTTCACCAGAGGATTCAGTTTCTTGGGCCTGCCCAACTTAAGACCGAGACGATAGTTGAGGATGTCTGGGTGAAACGCAAGACATCTCAGTCTGGGTGTCCTAGCCAACACCCAGGCAGTAGATGCACGTGGTATGCGGATCAGTGCAAAACATCTTTTGGCTGCACGGGCACCGGCGAAATCCGGGAGGAAGATTTATTTTCCATGACCGAATAACAAAGCATAGTCACTAGCTCGAACAAGACTAATTTTCGGAATTACCAAAGGGTTAGAAGCCAGGGCGTACAAATAGCAATTGCAATGAGGAGGCAATCTGAATCTTCCAGCGGAAAAGAAGATCTGGCATTCAGGGGACAGAACAGAGGGTTATATAATCCAGGTGGGTGGGAGGAGCCAGCTTGAAGATCTTTTGGCAAGATTTAAAGGGGAAAGGGACATGCCAGCATATGTTAAGAACATATCCACATCCCTAGAACTTAGGATTTGTACGCAGAGCCACCTGGTTTCTGTAAAAAAAAAAAAAAAATCAAAGGCGGCACCTTGCACATCAGGTCCTGAAGCTCAGATATTCTATGAGCTGAAGTAACAGCAACCAAAAATAACGCTTTCTAGGACTAAAAGTAACTCAAGAGCTTGCCGGCTAAAAGGGAGGTAGTCAATTTTTCGAACAAAAAATTAAGGTCTTACGGTGGTGTAGGATTTAGCACCGGGTTTCAGATGTAGAATACCTTTCAAAAAGGTTCTGGAGACCTCTGAGCCATTGTCTTGCCTCCTACTGGATCATGGTAGGCAAAGATGGTTGCTAAATGCACCTTTAATTAGGAATAACTCAGGCCCAGGTCAGAAAGATGACTCAAGTACTCCATGACCTGGGGAACAGGGCATGAAAAAAGGGTCCAGATCTTTGGCAGTGGCCCAAACAGAGAAACACTTCCACTTCATGGCATAGGTAGTTCTGGTGGATGGTTTTCTGGCTTCCACCAAAATTTGAGCTACTCTGGGAGAAACCCCAAACCATGAAGCAGCTATGTCCCGAGGTGCCATGCATAAAGATGAAGGGACTTCAGTCCCGGATGAACCAGTGTGCCCTTTACCTGAGTGAGGTCGTAAGACAGAAAGGGGAAATCGGAGGTTCCACCTCTAGATGCCGAAGCAAGGGGGACTATCTGTTGAGGCCATAACAGAGCTATCAAAATCATGTGAACCCCGTCCAACTGAAGCTTGGTCACGAACAGTGGAAAGGGAGGAAACACGTACAGAAACCTCCCTGTCCAAGTGAACAACAGCACGTCTAGCCAGAAAATGCCAAGCCCAGGATCAAGCGAGCAAAACTTGGGAAGTTTCGTGTTTGATGGGGCTGCAAACAGATCCACCTCTGGAGAACCCCACAGGTCGAAGATGTGATCCATCACCTCTTGTTTCAACTCCTACTTGCGAGCCCTTACCGTGGTGCAGCTTAGACTGCCTGCGAGAACATTTTGCACTCCTGGGACATGAACCGCTCTCATATGGATTTTGTGCAGAACTGCCCAATTCCAGACCCGACTGCTTCCCCTGCAAAGGATACGAGTAGTCCTCCATTTATGTACCAAACTACACACATGTTGACAATCTGAATCAAAGGACGCCTTGAAGTAGTATGTGCTGAAAGGCTTGAAGAGAGCATAAAAACACTGCCCTCATTTCCAGCCCACTGATGTACAAGTACGTTTCTGAAGGGACCATAGAACCTGGGTTCTGTGGTGTCCCAGGTGGGCACCCCAACCTTGTTCCAATGCATCTGTGGTTAGAACATGGGAGTAGGAAACAGCCTGAAAAGGAGTCCCCTGTAAAAGACTGCTGGGGTCCTGCCACCATAACAGGTCTCGCATCAGGGTGGTGATTAGAATGGGCACTCTAGATCATCTTCCTTCTGATCCCACGGAGAACTCTGTCCATTGCGTAATCCACATGTGGAGTCTGGCCAAAGGGACAGTGGGAATAGCAGCTGTCATGAGGCCAAGAAGACTGAAAACCACTCTGGCTGAAATATGACTGGAAGAAACAGTCTTGGCCTGACCCACGAGGGTATCTGCACTGTCCAGGGGAAAAAAGGCCAATGCACCTTGCACCGTGTCCAAAACTGCCCCCAATAAACCGGAAGCATTGGGACGGGCCCAGTTGTGACTTGGGCAACTGACTAAAATACCCAGTGTCTGGAAAAGGTGCAGGGTAGCAGAAAGGGAAACTTCCAACTCCACCCTCAACGGAGCTGCCAGGAGCCAATTGTCGAGATACAGAGAAACAGTGTGTCCCTGGCACCTCAAGATCCCTTCCACGACCACCAGGCATTTGGTAAAAATGCATGAGGTGGATAACAGCCCAAAAGGGAGCATTTTGAACGGATAATGCTCCCCTTGGAAACAGAACTTGAGGAACTTCCTTGAGGGCCGAAAATGGGTATGTGAAGATGTGCATCATTCATGTCCAGAGCACAGCGCCACTGGCCCTGGGTTAGAAGAGGCAGCAGGCTTTGTAATGACAGCATCCTGAACCTCTTGTACTCTATGAAGAGGTTCAGAGCACTGAGATCCAGTATTGGGCGAAAATCCCCCATTTTCCTGGGAACCAGAAAGAAGTGGGAATAGAATACCCCCCAAAATCTGGTTTACCAGCACAGGCTGTATTGTTTCCTCAAGAAGAGAAGTCCCAATTTCCTCCCTTTAGAGTGGGATGTGCGCCCGTGGGAGACGAGAAAATCTCAGCGGCGTAACCATTTTTTCTCAAAATTCTAGAATGTGACCAAGTCTTATCAGTTGGAGCACCCAAGCGTCTGACATGATGGCCTCCAAGCCTCCCAGGTACCTAGTGAATCTTCTTCCCACCTGTGCTTACAAAGGAAGAGGGGCGGTCACAGAGTCAGGAGTGGGAGGGTGGGCCACGCCCGTAGCTCGGGGGCCAGCGGTGGTAGTGGGAGCTCAATGCTTAAACTGGCATTTGGGCACAGAGTTTTCACCTGGCATTTGTTTTGCAAACGAAAAGGATGCTTTTGTCGTTGTGGTTTCGGGTGGTACATAGTGTAGACCAACCAAAGAGCTGTGCCTTTATCCTGCAGGTTAGTAATGATGTCCTGGGCATCCCCACCAAACAGGACAGATCCCCTAAAAGGGGCATCCTGGATAGCCGACTGATCATTAGGGGCTAAACTAGATACTCTCAGCCAAGAGTATCATCTAAGGCCAACAGCTGTGACCACACGTCAAGCAGAGGAATCCACCACATTGTAGGTGGCCCATAATGAATGGCGTCCAGCCACCTTGGCCATTTTTAAAGTAGTAGATAAGGATGATTTGGTTCAGAGTCTGGTAGGGCCTCGATGGTGAGTTCCAGCTGGTGGAACAATGTCTTCTGAAATTCCAGCATGTGCGAGAGTTCAAAGCACGTATTGCCAGAGTCGAAAACAAGTAAAATTTGCTCCTGAACTGGTCAGTTTGTTTCGACTCCTTATCGGGAGAGGAGGTGCTAAGGTGTTCTGGCTTAGCAGATCATGGGCCGCTGTAATGACCACCAAGTCCGCCTTAGAATAGGCACTCAGATGGTCTTTCCCCTCAGGTATCCTGTAGACCCGGTCAGCTTTTTTGGCCATCGCCAGGATACAGGAGAGTCTCTGCCACATGGTTGAGGCCAGCTCCTCATGGGGTTCCAGCCAGGGTGGGGCGAGTACCAGACTCGTGTCAGGGAAGTCCAGGTGCTCTACTAACCTACGCCTTTTAAGGTCCAGAGCCTCCGACTTCCACCCTTGGGCCTCCACCATCTGCTTGAGGAGGTCCACAAAAGAGGGATCTTCAGGTGGGGACTTGGGGGATTCCCGAGGGACCGGATCCTCGTGGGGAGGGGTTACTAATCCAGAGCTGTAGTCTGAGGCATCCCAAGTCCAGCTCAGAATCCCCGGAATCCTCCGGGATTTCTGAAATTGGAGGATCTGGCTCCTTGGCGATAACATGCGGCGTCAGGCGAGTCGTCGGTTCAGATAAACTATCTGACGCAGGAGGACGAGTACACCGGCTAAGGCACCCTAGGCAGAGGACCTGGACGGCTAACAATCGGCGGTGTAGGATGTCTGCTGTACAGTTCAGAAACCAATTAATTCTTGGTCGACCACCACGAGTTAAGAATTTCCCGGAAGTCCACCTGTGGTTGCTGAGGTGGTGATGTGGAAGGAGGTGGATATTGAGAAAAATCATTACCCTGCCCTCCAAAATGGTGAGGGAAAATAATGAGGGTAACCTGGCAAAGAAAAGGAACCAGGTAGCCATGGTAAGAATAGTCCAGTGTCAGGGCAGACAGAGGATACCCAGACGGATGATGGGCTGAAAACTGGAAACCAGACGTGGTGGGAAGAAGAGATGCATGGCCCAACTGGTAACCAGACATTGGTCCTGGAGGAAAGACTAATACACCAGACATGCGATAGCCAGAAAAATGTCTCGCTGGGGGATAGCCAGTCTGTGGCCCCGGCGGAGGAAAGTCTTGTCTCGGCCCGGACAGTTCAGGGGCTGATGATGGCCCCAATGGGGGAAAGACCAGACAGCGGACCTGGAGAAAGACCTGATGGGCCTGCCGTAATCCCCGAAGGAATGGATATCCCCAGCAAGGGGGCCCCCCCATGAGGTGTCTCGTCTGGGGAGGAGTACCAGATGGTGGGAAGCCTGACAGTGGACCTGAAGGAGGTAAGGGTACCAGCAGGTGTTGAGCAGCTGGGTCGGGTGCCGCTAAAGGTGGCGTAGGAGCCACAGTAAGGTCTGGTGGTCTACTGTCGGGAACCCCCAGCAATGGGTGGACCCGTGTTGGAGCTTGATAGTCTGGCAGAGGCATGGGAAGCTCAGACAGGTCAGGCGACAGGGAGCTTTGCACCCCTTGGAGAACCCAGATCTCCAGCCTGGACGGAACCATTGTCCGGCAGCGTCACATCGGGGCCCGACCGACGCAAAGCAGTTTGTGATCATCGGAGGGGCAGACAATCGCTTATCAACTTGGGCTGTGGGGTTGAGAGCCTGCTCGACTACTCGACCGGGCAGTCGGAGGAGCCATGAGCAACTTATCAAGTCATGCTGGCCATCTTGCAGCCCAAGGTGGTAATGGGCCCAAGAGTGGCGGTGACCTCTGAAGAATTAGAGGGGCCTGCCGTCACCGAGACCAGTGGCAGTGGGGGGACCAAGGCCTGCTCAGTTAGCAGTAGCACAGGTATGGTCGCGACACTTACCTTCTGGCCAGAATGGGGCCGGTCCTCCGACGAAAGGCCCACGGGCATCTGATTGAGGGTGGGAATGCTCTTGTTCCCTGTGTTTCTCATTGTCCCTCTTCTTTTTATGAAGGTCTGCAGGCGAGGAAGACACACTCAACTTCTTTAACTCCTGCTCCATGGAAGCCAGCTTTTCTTTTAGGAAGTGGGCCTCGAGGACTTGCTGGCATCATTTCCGCATGGCTTGATTAAAGTGAGCACAGGCCTTGCAATCCTCAACCTTGTGGCTAGGCCAGAGACAAGAGATGCAGAATGTCGATCATTGTGCGGCAGTTGAAACCCGCATGAACCACACTTGTTTTTATGCGGATCTGGACAGGACGACACACAAACCATCAAGAAAGAATGATCTACAAAAAATAAGCAAATACTCAACCAGAGAGGCATATGCCATGATTACAAGCTTTAGTCGGTCCAACGGTGTGCAGGTAGACTGTGGGAAAGAACTGGAGGGTGGACGTGGGTACCACCCACTATATAGGGTCATGCTGATGTCTCGTGACGTCTGGTGGGCAGTCCCCCATCAGACTATGCTGGCAAAAGTTCGGTGTGGTTCTGATGCCAGGAGTGCCAGTCCTACATGTTATTACCTACTGCAAGAGCACTCTCGGAATAAGATGTCCGTTTTCACAAACGTCAAGTGGGGGAACTACAACAGAGAAGGTAAAAACATAAGACTCAAAAGTTACAGCATGAATGCAACAGAATCAGAACATTACAAAACAATGGCTAACTATTTAACAACGCAATTGCTTGGGTATCAATACATGAAGAGGAGAAAAATGGCAGATGGCAGGTTCAAAATCAATGCAAGGGTATCAACACATTCAAGAGGCATTTTAAACAAAGTCAACAGCGGTTCCAGGATAAACAAGGTATAAAGTGGCATGAGAATGAAAACAGAGGACACAAGACAGCAAGGTAATTTAGAAAAGTGGGAGGACGAGAGGGGCAAAGCCCCAAAGTGCTAAAAACCAGGAAAGTGCTAGTCTACCAGGGTCAGAGGCAATTTAGAGCAAGACCCTGGGTACCCAGACTATAAACAGGGATGCCCGATCGGTGCCGTGGATTGGCCGGCGTTGCAGCTAGTTGGGGCCCTTGATGGAATAAGGCAATTAGACATCAACAATGCATTTTAAACACTTAAACCCTTTGTATCCATGGCCGGTTGACCCAGTCACTTTAAACACTTCAAACTGGAAACAGAATTAGGCGGTACCATAAAGAATTGCTGGTTGCAGGCAGCTATCCTGGTTTTACTTACTGTACCCCAACAGATGAATAAAGGCAATGGCGACAACAAGACCTGTTGCTCTCAAGTAGTTGAGGAGCTGAGCCTCCACTTCACAGCCTTTCCCCATAGATGACCACAACTTGTGTGTAGCTGCATCGGGGTAGACTCCCCAAATCTGGTCACTCGCCAGGACAGTGCTGCTGCAGGAACAGTCTGACTGGGCCTCTGGTGGCATAGGCCCAGTTGAAGAAAATGTCTTAACAGTTTAGGTTGCATACTAGTGAATCCTCCAGCTGTGTTTAGGCAAAGTTCCTTACTGCACAAGGCTGGCTCCCTCTTAAACACAGGAGTCCCTGGAGCAATTTCTCCACCAACACGGTAGGCCACAATCTCAGTGGTTGAAGATCAGCAAACTCTTTCAGTGACTTGCCGTTTTTTTCTCCAGCTTTCTGGCTGCAGAAACCCCTTGGTCCGCTTTAAAAGGCAGTTCCATGATAATCGATCCTCTTCTGGACTGAAAAACAAGTCGCAGGAGGCAATATAGGCCTCCCCTTGCAAATGGTGACAGGACCAAGCAGGCTCCTCTCCTCAGAAACTCTCGTTGCAATGCACCCGAATTCAACAGTTCAAGGTAGCAAAGTTCAGAAAACTCGCAGCAAACACAGGATGCCTTTAGCTTGCTGTTCAGGATCATGAGTTGGCAGGGTTCTACCTCACAAGTCACTGCAGTTACTGGTTCTGGTGCAGTTCGTAAACAGCATGAAGAAAAAAATTATCTGTAGTTCTTTTTCTGCTGCAGACAGACTGCATCACCTTTTCTGCAGAGGGCTATCTAAACAACTGGTTCAGCACTGTCCTTAGGTGAGGAGGGCATACATGCCTCCCTTGGATCTATTCAGAGATCCGACACAGACCTCCTCGTTTTCTGAAAGCTCAAATTGATCTGAACCCAGATTGAAGACAGTCTGGGGACCAAGATCGTGAATTCTGTATTCCGGTTGGCAAAGGGAGCTGTCCATCAGTTCTGGTGCTCCTATTGGTCCATTTAGGTGCCAATTTGAAAGTTCAGATTCTCCCAAAAGGCACTTCAATTAGGACCCCTCTAGACCGCCAGTGTCTCGATTGGTTCAGCGAGGAAGTCCAGGAGCAATGATGGTGGTTCCCAGAGGATAATGGATACTGGCAATACTGGCAAGGTTACAGTTTTTAGGAACAGTAAAGAGTTAGCAGTAAATATTTACAGCACCTGCTAGGGCTCCCTCTGCATTGTAATTGGCAGCAGAGTGGAGCAGATTTGGGACACGCTTGGCTGGTCACGCACTTCACTGCACGCTGACCATAGCCCAGGCTGTTACAACAGACACATTGGCTGAAGATCTTAAAAGGGACAGCGTGGCAGCATAGAACACCCACGCGGAGCAACAGCAGATCATCAACATGGATTTATCATCCCTATCTGGATATCTGCCAGGCAGTGGGCACAACAGAAGCCCAGGGAGACACTTAAGGCAAGCCCCCCAAATCTGGGGGGGCGTGATACAGACATTGTGAAAACAAGCCACTGAAGTACCCCTTCCATGGGTGGAGTGAGTATGGACAGGACTAAGAAGCTGCTTACTGCGTTTCCGGTCACAGAATGTAATACAACTGGCCAACCTTTGGTTAGGCCATGCTTAAAAATGGAGGAGCCTACCACCCAAGGGTCAGAAAACAGTCATGAGGATTTTCTGCAAGCCTTAGTTTGGTCCAAGTACCAACACTGCGTCATATGGACGTCCACTGTGTGCAAACTATTTCTCAACTCCTATGGATAGTGGAGAATGTAAACAGAAAGGTCAACTGCTGAACTGTTCTCAGACATGACCTTAGGGAGAAAACTAGAATCAGTAATATAGTCATCCTTGGGGACAGAGAAAGGAGGGTATGCAATCCAGATATGCATCCAGCAGGTGTCATAACCGCTAGTAACAGTGTCTTACAAGAGAGGAAGCCCAGCTTACATGGTGGTAGGCTCAAAAAGGAGGCACAGTAAGTCTCTAGAACCCAATTAAAGTCCCACACCAGAACCAGATCATGGACCAGGACGTCTAAGAGGAGGATACCTCTGAGGAACCTATAGGAAGTCTCAAGCTGTGCCACAGTCTTGCAGCCAGCATGAAAAGCAGACATTAGAACCAAGTGAATTTTAACAAATACCCAAGGCCCAAGTCCTTAAGGTACAAGAGGCAGTCCAGCACTAAACTAACTGGACACTTAAAGGGATCCCGGTTACAAGCAGCACACCAAGCTGTCAAACATTTTCATTTCTGCTACTATGACTACTTTCTAGCCAGCTGGAGAACAGCAGCAACTGGCAGGGAAACCCCACAGCAGGAAAGCTCTACACCCTCAGGGCCAGGCGTGAATGTGTAGGGACACCAGATCCAGATGCATCAGAACACCCTGCTCCTGTGTCAAGTCCTGCTCAGATGACCATATCAGTGAACCACATCCATCCCCATAGAACCTCCCTTTCCAGAAGAGGAACAATATGTCTCGCCAGGAAACTCCAGATCCTGGAGCAGAAGGGCAGAACGTGGTATTCCAACATTATTAGAGGTTACCTGACAAATATTTAAACTATGGAGGCAGTATAGTGCAGTGGTTTAAGGCTCTGAGCTGCAAACCTGGAGGCCTGGGTTTGAACCCAGAGCCCCCACTTGCATACTGTGACCCTGAGCAAGTCACTTAACTTCCTTGTGCTCCCAGGTCATACCTGTAAACAAGCTTTCAGCTAGTCTCTCCTGGTTAACAAAAAAAAAAAAGGGAAGCTGGCATAAGAAACCAGGGAAGCAGAAACTGTCTGCACCCAAAAAAAAAAAAAAAAAAAACAGAGTAGGGAGAAGCGAGTGCAGTGAACTCCTTAGGGGTGCAAATTAATAAGGGGAAGCAGGACAGTACAAATGAAGGGGGATGGGACCAGGAGAATTAAACAGACGGGGCAAGGAGGTAGGGCAAAGAATGAAAGAAGGGGTGACAAGCAGAGTGCCAACAACATCTAAAAGGCCATATGTCCAAAGGCTAAAAGTCTAGGAAATATTCCAGACCTGGAGGGCCATCACGGCAGAGGCCAACCTGGATATTGTGGCAATTACAGAGTCATGGTGCACTGAAAACCATAACTGGGACATAGCCATAACAGGCCATACTCTGTTCAGGAAGAATAGGATAGGAAGGAAAGAAGGGGGGTGTGGTGTTTTATGTGAAGGAAGACAAAAAACTAAAATGCAGGGAATAAAAGGGCCCCGAGGTACTTTGGGTCACCCTAGAGACAGGGAATGGAGCCTCTATTAAGCACTGGCAAGATACAGACCTCCTGCACAAATTAGATAAGGTACTTGTGAAAGCCATTGGAAAGATAGCAGTAAAGGGGGAGGTGTTGCTGGTGGGGGCTTCAATCTACCAGATGTAAACTGGAGCCTCCCAACTGCAACATCAGCTAAAAGTAGGGACATCCTGGACTCCCAGCAGACGAGTTCCTTAGGAAACTCAGTGAACCCACTCATGATGGGGGTAATACTGAACCTGGTAACACTACAGGGACAGTAATGCAGACGAGGTGGGAGGCCAGCGATCACCGTACAAAGTGGTTCAATACAAGGACCGCTGTGGAATTTAACCATACAAGAGCGAGGGTACTGGACTTAAAGATCTCAGTTTTATATAGCTGGGTTATCACCTCAGGTACTTATTACTGGCTGGGGGAGAGGGAGATGAGCTAAGTGGGGTGGAAGAACAGTGGGCCAAGCTAAAAAGGGCCACAGGGAAGGCAACAAGTCTGTCAAGCAAGTGAACAAAAGTAAGAAAGACTGCTATGGTTCTTGAAAGAGGTGACAAAGGGCAAAAGCTAAAAGGGTAGCATTCAGAAGATAAGGCGACGCAGAGGGACGAGGATAGGGAGGTGCATCAGGGGGAAACAGAGTGAAGCCAGAACAGCAGTAAAGAGCATGAAGACACAACATGGGAGAACAGCCCAAGCAATAAAAGGGGACAAGACATGTTTTAGGCATGCAAGCAAAAAGAGGAAGACTAGAGGTGGGAATGAAAGGTTAAAAAGGGTAAGGGAGAGAGGGACTGTGCAGGGGGTGACCAGGAAAAGGCAGACATCTTGAACAAATAGTTTTCTTCACTGTTCAGAGGAAGGAGAAATTCAGGGCAAAAAAAAAAAAAAATCACTGGAGGGAAGGAGGTGGACACTAGTCATTTTTTCCTAGGAGAGAGTGCTGAAGAGACTCACTAATCTGAAAGAGGACAAAGCAACAGGGAAAGATGTGGTGCATCCAAGGGTTCTTCTGGAGCTCAGGGAGAAACTGGCTGCACCTGTCAATTCTATTTAACAGCTCACTGGAATCTGGAGAGGTTCCAGAAGATTGTCGGGCAAATGTAGTCCCACTTCACAAAAGTGGTAGCAGTGATGAGGCTGGCAATTATAGGCCAGTCAGCCAGACATCCATACCTCTCAACTGTCCCCGATTTTCAGGGACGTCCCCAATTTTCTCTGTCCCTCAATTTCTGTTTTTTTGACTGAACAGTGGAAACTGTAAGCACAAAATGTTAAACTTGAATGTTACAAACCTGTTCTTCAGAAAATGCTTCCTACACTAATACCCTTATTCTATCAGCTTTCTGGATGAATATTATCAATTTGTAAGATTTGTCCCTGATTTTGGGTCTTTGCCCCAGAGTTATGAGGCAAGAGGTTGACAGGTATGCAGACATCCGTAGTGAGAAAAGTTAACAGAATCACTGCTAAAGGAAAGTATTGTGGAATGTCTTGAATCCAATGGGTTAAAACACAGAGGTGGCATGGATTCACAGGGGAGGTCATCTGGGTAACTGAAGAACTAGATCAGGGTGGAGCAGTGGACTTAACCAACCTAGATTTCAGTAATGCTTTCGACACCATTCCACACAGGAGACTAGTAGGCAAGCTGGGTATCTTTGGAGTGCATCCAAAGGTGTTAATCTGGGTAAGGTCAGGGGATAGGCAGCAGAGGAGTATGGTAAACAGAGTTCACTCAGAGGCAGAGTGTGTGACTACTGGGGTGCCTCACTGATCAGTGCTGGGTCCAGTCCTCCAGTATCTTTATAAGTGACACTGCAGAGGAGCTAGAGGGGAAGGTCTGCCTCTTTGCTGAGGACACCTAAATCTGCAACAGGGTGGACACTCTGGGAGAGGGGGTGGAAAGCAGGAGCAGTAACCTGATAAATCTAGGAGTGGTCAAGGTTATAGCAACCAGAATTGAGTCTCATCTGAATGGAGTCTTAACGGACGAGTGGCTAGACCAAACCAAATCTGCCTGAATCATAACCGATAGAACTTTATCCAGTCTTCTACAAGGCATATAACGGCGCAACTAATGTCACCAAAACAAAGATTTAAGGACATTCCGTCATTAGGCGGTGGGAAACAAGGTAAAAATTACTCTTGAGATCTCGTGGCAGACTGCAGCCTGTCAGGCTCCAGAATCCTTCGTGACCGAGTCCGGTAATGAGGGACCCAAGGCTAAGCTGGATTGCACCATCACTTCGCGGCAATTGTGCCAGACTTCAACAAATCAGACTATTCAAAGATTAGAAAGAAAAGTCTGAGGATCGGAAAGATATAGCTACTTTAACGCAGAAAACAGAGGAGCTAGAAACAGTAACTAATTGTATGCAAACGACGGATGTTCACAACACTGTCCTCCTTGAACTTAATCACCGTGCTACCATATTAGAGCAGCACCATGAAGAGCTTGAAAATAGAAACCTGAGAAATATTCGAATACATGGTGTTACACGAGGTCCCTGCACCCTAATTGATACCCTCAGGGGTACACCATAGACAGCTAATGTTTAGGCATAGGCTATACTAATACATAGGGCTAAGGGCATCTACCGTATAAGAGTAGATGTCAGGAGATGAATACATATTATTGTAACTCACTTTGTTTGCTAATGCACACACATTATACCATGTATTTTCTGTCTATTTCTTACTTGTCAGATGCCAAGACACCTGTCCTTGAAGTAATTATAATGTGTAAGGCAACACTGCCATCTTTCGGTGATGGACACCACTTCACCTTGTTATGTAAGACTTTGTATAAGAACGTCTTTGTTCTAAAACTGATGACTTTACAGAATTATATAATGTTATCTTGGACCGTGGAGCCACCTCTAATTTAGCCAATAGGGCTCATCTCTAACTAGAAATGTTTCTATCTTTTAGTAACCATAGTAATTATCACAGGTATATAATGTTATGCACAGGCTTTACGCCTCGGAGACCCGAGAGATCCCAAGAGACTACAAAAGAAACCGAGGGTGTGAGGCAACAGCACTGGCTCACGTTAAGTATTGGTAAGAACTGCTTAGGCAACTGTGATTTATCCCTCTTTGTAGTAATAAACTTGTTTATTACTCGAAAGCAACTTATTTGTGATTATTTGCATCTCCAATATTGCCAAGAACCTGAAGGTGAGGTTTAGACCTCTTAGAATTGGCGACCGTGTGCAGGCGATATTGGGTGTTGTAAGTTTTCACTTGTTGCTATACATTTCCCCTTTTCCAACTGGGACTGTAGGTGTACACTCCCGTATCACCTCTCCTGCCTTTTTCTACTGTTGTAGATACTTGCAAAGTCTAGCTGACTTTTTGGTGTGTCGATGCCGCCTCGACCCACCCATAGCAGCTTTGAATTGCAAGTCTACAACTTAAACAGTAGCCGGCTGTGTTTAGCGGTACTGTGTTGTGGATCGACACGCAACACACGGTCTTTTCACAGTTTGAATTTTCGCTCCTCCTACACAATGGCCACCGTATCAGATATCTGCGCAGAACTGAGACTCGATGTCTCTAACTCTTACCTCCCATGGAGGATGGGCCGACTTCACGCGGGACGCGAGTCAATCCGAAAACCCTGTACTGGGGATTTCAACCCAGTACACAGAGACGAGACAATCGACCAATAAGCGCTGTGCTAAAGGGGTGATGGTCGCCGCTCAGTACGTTGCTCTAGAAGCCTCCAAAGCGAGGTTTCATACCCTTGATTTGCAGATCGCATCTCTTAAGCAGGAGATGGGTTTGCAGGAAACAGAATGTATTCGGATACAGCAGAACTTGGAGTCAGAACTCCAATCTCTGCATCATGAAAAGGATTCACTATTGCATCATTCCGCACAGGCTGGTGAACAAGAAATGTGTACTTTAAAACAGGAATGTGAAAGTTTAAGACAGGATAAAAGTCAGGTGGTGCAAATGAATGACTTGTTGAGTGCGGCAAATGCACAGATGAGTGATGAAATGGGTGAACTTCAGGACGAGATCAACCAGGTACGTAATGACTTAGAAACAGCTTATAGGGACAATCGCGAATTGAGCGCCGCGTACCGTGTTTTGCAGAAGCAGAAACAGGATCAGGTTGATATGGATGTTGCAAGTGTGAATCATGATGAATGTAAAGTTAAGATGGATAAACTGCGCCATCAGCGAGAGGTTTGACTGGCCATGTTAAGGCAATGGGAGGCGTAGCCTGCCTTTCACTCATCGTCGGGAGGGAGAACCATCCGGCGGCGACATCTCACAATGGCATGATCCCGCCCCTACTATGGCCCAGACTCCCACACAGCCATCCACAATATGGCGGGTTCCCGCCCACCACTCCCCAGGTCACACGTAGATGACATTGTGACGCTCATCATGGGAAACGTCATCATGGCGGCGCCCATGATAGGGGGGAGCAGGCCCAAGCCCGGTCCCAACGGCGCCTTCGGTAGCCGTTAGTGTGGAAGACAGGCAAGAAATTGAAACCATGATTGATGGAGCATTGGAAAATGTTCCTCTTCCTGAAAGAAGTATGAAAGCCATTAAAAGTCAGATTCGACAAATTTTTCAAGAAGCTGGCACCAGGAAGGTGTTCGTACTGCGGCTGAAGCTGCAGCTCGCGCAGCATTGAATGGTTCGCGAGACGCATTGCCTTTGCCTGACCGACCACCAACTAATCCCCTACAAATGGCCTACTCTGTTCAGCAAATTGCTGACAGCATTGGTCGGATGAACCCGTCCAACAATCTCAGCTGCCATTTGGAAAAGGTGCGCTCCAAGTGCGAGATGCTTAGTCTCGCCACAGAATACCAGGTCCAAATACTAAGCCAGACCATCGATCCTGGTTTATGGGCCAAACTCCCTGAAGTAGTTCGCCAGGATGGGAACGCCACCTTTGACGAGGTTGCAGCTGAGCTCATTTCTGCTCACAGCCCTGGTGTGGTTGGAGTAATGCTAGCATACCCCGTGAAGCAAAATGCTAAAGAAAGCCCAGCGACCTACCACCAGAGACTCTGGATGGCCTATCGAGCAGGGAAACATCTGGCACAAGAAGCCGCGGATGTAGATCTTATCGAATATAAGACCCTGTTCCTTAGGAACATGATCCCAGCCGTAAGAGAGAAAGTAGAGCCAACCACATACCCAAATACGGATAGGTTTGCGGATATTCTTCGGAAAACCGAGAGAGTGCATCAACTGTACATCCGTGATTTGGGTTCCGGTTCCAAAAAGGTTGCTGCCGTGGAACCCGCTGCTGGGACCATGACGCATTACACTGGAGGGGCAGGCACAGCAACAGCCCAAACATCCATCGGCCTCTCCAGCTAGCACCCAACAAAGCCCCCAACAGAGCCAACAACAACAGCAGCAACAATGGGGTGGGAACCGGAAATGGCCTAAAAACAGAAGGCACAAAGGCAAAGGGAAGCCATTACAAAGATCAGGCCCCTCCTATAAAGAAACAGCTGAAGAAAATCGAAAATTTAGGGAGCTTCTGGGGCAAGTGCGTTCTGTAGCGGATGCTGTTCCCGCACAAACACTTGCAGCAGTACAACTGGCAACCCATGACACTACTGGACATGGGACGCCGGGGAAGTATGGGCTCACAGATCCATACCAGCCTGAACCCGAAGCCCCTCCTTACATTGCATCAGTGCAACATGGTGAAGTCATTCTGCAAGCCAGGCCCAACCCCTGCATGCCTCAACAATACGGATTGACAATTACAGGCCCCAGTCCGCATTGTAAACAGGCTGGTCTTGGATACAAGCGGAAGGCCCTGCACCGAGGCCGAGGTCGGGGGCCGCCAACTAATTGTCTTGTTAGATACAGGTGCAGCTGTATCTGTGTTACACGACGACCACCCTGAAACGTCTCCATGGTCTACCGGACGGAAGACCAATATGTCAGGAGTTGATGGTGCTAGATTACCTGCATACCGTTCTCTGCCTTTACCGGTAGAATTAGGCCATTTAAAGGCCTCACATGCTTTTCAACTAATGGTGTTGCACGATCACCCCAGTATCATCGGGATTGACTTCCTTGCACCACACGGCTGTGTGGTGGATCTACTAAATATGCTGCTGATACAGATCTAGGGTCAATACCATACTGTCTTAATTCTGACTCACATGCTGTAGCGATATCCATTAACAACAAAGAATATGACATCATAGATTTATTCAAGAATCATGAACTTTTCGAAAACTCCTACCTGTTCTGCGCCATTTGGAAGCGTTTGCAGTTAAACATGATTGCAGAATGCATACTGTTATTGAGGTGCCAGGCCGGCACATGAGACAAAAGGCATATCCGTTTCCTACTGAAGCCTTACCTTCTCTGAGAAACAATCAAGTCAATCCTTAAACAAGGAGTAATCAGAACCTGTGTCTCCACTGCCAACTCTCCTGTATGGCCGTGAAGAAACCCACGGGTACCTGGAGACTTACTATTGACTACAGGAAACTGAATCAGGTTACTCCCAGTTGTTCCCCAACTGTAGCGTCTACACAGATGTCTTTGACTTTTAACACCAGATCAGAAATGGTTCAGTGCCTCGGATATCTCCAATGGTTTCTGGTCATTACCATTGGCCCTCAAAGTCAATACAAGTTAGCTTCACCTTTGAAGGCGACAATACCGATGGACTTGCTTGCCACAGGTTCCATAATAGCCCATCCCTCTTCCATCTCCATATGATGGATGCCCTACAAGGTTTCTCAGCCCCCAATGTCTCTTACAGAATGCGTAGATGACCTGTTAGCTACTGCCACAGAACAACAACTCTGGATCTCTGGATGAACTTTTGCCTTATTCAGAGAGCAGGCTTGAAGTGTAACCTGCAAAAGCACAACTCTGTCAGAAAAGTACTCTTTCTGGGTTTGAAAATAACAGATCAAGGCCGAGTCCTACTTGGAAAAAAGATTCAAGGTTACAAGACTTGCCATTACCTACCAGTGTGGCAACTCTTGGAGGTTTCTAGGTATGGTAAACTTCTCCAGGATTTTATTTGTGATTTTGCTCAAAGCTGCTCCACTGTACGATTTACTCAAAAGGACGTTCCGTGGAATTGGGGTCCTGTCCATACCCAGGCTGTGACGTCACTGAAGCAGGCCTTGGCCTCCGCCCCAGCACTGGTGAACCCCAATCCAGCATTACCATTCCATCTAGAGTGTGCCACCTCTGACATTGCCATGTCAGCAGTGTTAGCCAAAAGGTGCATGGCACTTTGAGACCTATTGCATATGCTCGCAGCTCTTGACCCCAGTAGAGCAGAAGTATGGCCTTTGTGAAAGGAATCTTCTGGCCACTTATTGGGCGGTCAAGCACTTCCTGTATATCATTGGGTACTCTCCGCTGATTCTTAATACCAATCATACACCTACTACCTTTCTGCTCTCAGAGTGAAGGATGGGTCAGTCTCTAACACCAGGCTGACACACTGGTCACTCCTCCTCCAGGATAGGGATATTCAGGTCCATCAAACCACAGTTCCATCTCTATTGGCTCATGGCCTCCTCTTCCAAGGGGAACCCCACGACTGCGCTTTGCAGTCACCTGATCTCCCAGATCCGGGTCCGTTCTTCCCTGCCACCCCTGAGATACTGGAGAATACCTCTTTGTGCCACGTTTTCACCGATGGTTCAGCATCATACTGTCAGGGCGAACAGATTGCAGGGATGGGTATTATGGTGGTGTATCCTTACGGAAACACTGTCAAAATATCTAAACGGTGTAGCGTAACTTCATCACAATACGCAGAAATGGCAGCGGTGGCCTGTGCACTAGAGTTTATTCAACATTGAACTCAGGATACCATCATTTTCACCGACTAATTGGGTTTGCTGTTCCCTCACAGAATTTCTCCCTTTCTGGCAGAAGAACTCCTTCCTCTTCTCTGATGGGAGCCCAGTGAAATACAAAGAATTGGTGATCTACATACATGCATTAGCCCAGAAATACCCACACAAACTATGTGCACAAGGTTAAAGCTCACTCCTTACATGATCCCTATCATGCATTTAATGACACGGCAAACACCCTTGCTAAGGAGGGGCCCGAGGGGGGGGGATGTCTGGGTGATGGATCATCCAGAGGCCAATGCAGCTGTACAGGTTGCAGCTCAAGAAGAAATCTGAATCTTTTTCCCCCTTGGACCTCTCGGCAGCTCAGCATTTGGACACTGAACTCAAAGAAGTGTTCAGATTTCTGGACAAGGGTACTGAAGAAAGACTCCCTACACATAACCCCTATCGTAGGCATGAAGGTAAATTACACTTATCCCCGATGATAACTTATTTGGTTCCAGCCAGAGGATACTACCACCAAATTGTGGGTAGTCCCCAGACATTTGAGATCCGAATTTTGCACCAGGTACATGATACACCTACTGGTGGACACCAGGGTACTGAAAATACCCTCAACGCCTCAAAACCACTGCTTGGTGGCCCGAATTACCAAAGATGTTAAACAATACATTGACAATTGCCTTGTTTGTGCACAAAACAATCCAATACCTACAAAGCAAATGCCAAACTTCTACCACAGAGACACTGGCCTTGGCATGCCATTCAAATTGATTTTATCGGTCCCTTGACCAACACTAGTAGAAACAACAAATATGCCCTGTAGTGACGATCATATTCTCTAAGTGGGTTGAGGCTTCCCCACTAAGACATGCACTGCAAAAACAACCGCCAAAATCCTGGTAGAACAGATTTTCTCCAGGTGGGGCCTGCCTCTCAAGGTAGACTCCGATAAAGGAACCAGTTTTACAGGTGAGTTGATGAGAGTCCCTTGAACTCCTTGGGGTTCAGCAAAAGTTCCACATACCTTATCACCCTCAATCCTCAGGTTACTCCTTATGGCAATTAGGGGTACACCCTCAGCCACCACCCAGCTTACACCCTTTGAGGTAATGACTGGAAGACAAATGAGATTACCTGAACATTTGCTCTTTGACCTGCACACTCCCACTGCAGACCGCATGTCTGTAGATCAGTATGTGGAAAAACTTAGAAAAGACCACACACACACACACACACTTATATGCTGCAAACTGCATGGGCAAGGCCCAGCAACAGTCCAAGATACAATTTGACAAACGCGCACAAGAAGTGGATTGGCAGGTTGGAGATCAGGTAATGGTACTTGATTTTGCACATCCCACTCCTCAATAAGTGGGAAGGCCCTATCCATTGCCAACAAGCTCAGTCCAGCAGTCTATCAAGTTAGACTCCTCCACAACAATAAATTGACTGACAAATGGTTACATGCAAACCAGTTGAAACTGTACAAAGGACTAAGACTCACTTTTCCTAACCTCACTAGGCGAACTGTACTAATATACTAATTTTTCATTTTCCTTTTCAGATACATTGACAAGATGGCTATCTTGTTTCCTATCTCTCCTCCTTGCAGGAGTATCCCTTTCACCCAAGGCACAGTACCGGACCTCCTTCGACACCTTGATCCTCCAGCACCTCCTACAGAGGGAGTTTCCATCAAGATTCCAGACACTGATTACTGTCCAGGAAGGTTCCGATGCATACCTCTCTGCCTCGGTTGTGGCTCCTGACAAATCCACCCTTCAAATTGAGTGGCAAACCACTTCACAAGGACAAGTCCTCCCTGTGGCCAAACTCTCTAAGGGAACTTTCCAGGGTTGGCCCAACGCTAAATTATCCCCGAATGGTTCACTGTCCTTGTTACAAACTGCATTAAGACACTCTGGTTTGTATAACATAACTGCCTTAATTGATCCTTCCTATTGTAACTCTTTCTCAAGATTCTGCCACGATTCTGGTGCTGTACACCACATGGCCTCTGCAGCCATGTATCTATCTGTGCTGCCTCCTACCGAGAAACAGCTTTTGGAATGTCCAAAACATACCCCTGGTCCCCGTAGTGGTCTCAACCACTGCCCTCCCAGGTTCTCCGATTAACAATTTACAGTTTATGCATATACCCGTTTTATTTAACCTTACCTACTGGAATATGAAAGAATTCAGTATGTGTCACAATACCAATACCTCTGCATTTTATAGTACTTTATTGCTTGATAGTTTAGCTGCATTTCAGATTCGAACCAAGGATCCCTTTACTGGGGTTTATTCTACCGAACACAGGGCAATTTTAGGAGGAAACCTCCTCCTGGTACTTCTACTCAAAAACATACTAGACGTGAAGTTGACAGTTCTGATGTTACAGGTGCCACAGGTACTGTCACAGGTCTTTTTGGTACTGCTATGTCCATTTGGAACAAAGCAGACATCGCTGCCATCAAGAGTCATTCTGCAAAGTTCTCCACTGGTTTGGTTAATGATGTTTTACCACCTTTATTGCATGGTGTGGATGGTCTTAGTCAGGAAGAAAGATACTGTATATAACATGCACGACATTGCAAAAGCCTTCACTGATTCCAAAGATAAGATTAACGCACTCATACAACAGAACAATAAAGAAGCTGATAGACAATACATTGGTAGGGAAATACTTTGTTCTGCATATGGTTCATATATACTCACTACCATTAACAACCTTTTCAGAGACCTAGAAACTGGAAGAATTCCTGATATTATACATGAGACGTCTATCTAAATGGTATTGTCCTAAATGTAACTCTCCATCTTGCATTTCACTGTGTATGCAACAAACACTGTCCATTCCTCTTTCCACAGCTCGAAATTTGGGGTTTGTGACTAGACATCCAAATATTCCTTGTTTTTCTAGTAAGAAATGTTCTATAACAGATACCATGTTTGTCTCCTTTACTGTCTCCTTACCACGTTTTGATCCCACTACAGCCTTGTTCGACAAGCTGGCACTGGCGCATTCCATAGGGCATTTGGACGAAGACATCTACCGAGAACGCCTGGATCTACCACCTCTACTGGTCTACCATTCCTTCCTGGATGCCTGGGTGCCACCCTGTCACGGACTGTTGTCTTGAAAAAAGCAATACATCTACTTGTGCCGATGTGATGTGTTTGATGTTATACGCCCTGTTTGTGGCTATTCTCCAGACAGTATTGATTGGACTTTTCACTATGGATAGCGACATCACTGATAATGCACTTTCTCTTTACGTCAACACAGACACCAGATCAGCTCTACCAGTCCTATCGTGAGAAGCTCATCGCCTGTCAACACGGATTTCGAAGACAACCTACACATGCCCTGTCCAGTTGCAAAAATGGAGATTGCCTACTGTACGTTCACAGTATAACTGACGGAGAGTATTGCATAGTGACTAATGTGAAATCTTATTCATATGGTTCTGTTACTTGTATAATTGATTACCCCAACTTCTGTTTTGTTCCCCATCAGAAAACTGTTATTGGACATACTGTCATAACCCCCGTCCCCCTTATGGAAGCAGACATCACTGATGGTAATCCAGATTATTTACTCACACTCGAAGAAAACCTACCCTACTTTAATGTACACATAGACCCACTTACACTCACACTAAAATCACTTTTAGATAGAAAGGACACACCTCATCCACATCAGCAATAATATAACCAAAGCCAATGAAGCCATTCTTGACCTCATGAATGATGGCGATATGAATAATGCATTGACCAACACCTGGTTAGAAATCACCTTTAAAGGTTTTGTTATCATACAAGCATTTTTGATATTTACTTTGATTATTATGCTTTGCTGCCTACGACGTACTCTACGCCAACATCGTGAGCAGCTTGAGTTCCTTTACAAGGCTCGTGCCTCCGGACTGTAAAGGACCACTGCTCCTGTCCACATCTTGTATTTGCCTGTGTTGCCCTTTGAGGCAACAAAGGGGGGAATTGTTACACGAGGTCCCTGCACCCTAATTGATACCCTCAGGGGTACACCGTAGACAGCTAATGTTTAGGCATAGGCTATACTAATACATAGGGCTAAGGGCATCTACCGTATAAGAGTAGATGTCAGGAAATGAATACATATTATTGTAACTCACTTTGCTTGCTAATGCACACACATTATACCATGTATTTTCTGTCTATTTCTTACTTGTCAGATGCCAAGACACCTGTCCTTGAAGTAATTATAATGTGTAAGGCAACATTGCCATCTTTCGGTGATGGACACCACTTCACCTCGTTATGTAAGACTTTGTATAAGAACATCTGTTCTAAAACTGATGACTTTACAGAATTATATAATGTTATCTTGGACCGTGGAGCCACCTCTAATTTAGCCAATAGGACTCATCTCTGTAACTAGAAATGTTTCTATCTTTTAGTAACCATAGTAATTATCACAGGTATATAATGTTATGCACAGGCTTTACACCTCGGAGACCCGAGAGATCCCAAGAGACTACAAAGAAACCTCGAGGTGTAGGGAACGCTTAGCACTGGCTCCCGGTTCGTATTGGTAAGAACTGCTTAGGGCAACTGTGATTTATCCCTCTTTGTAGTAATAAACTTGTTTATTACTCAAAAGCAACTTATTTGTGATTATTTGCATCTCCAATATTGCCAAGAACCTGAAGGTGAGGTTTAGACCTCTTACAATGGTTTGCCAGAGGGTACTGAATCTGGAAATATGACCGCCTTTATGGACTCATTCCTCCATGAGATTTTGGACATCCCTCAAGATAAGTCTCTAAACATAATCAGGGTGCAAAGATCTTTGATCTCCAGGCCAAGAGACCCAAAGGCTAGACAAAGATCGATCATACTAGCTTTTCTGGACTATTGAGTCAAGGAAGAACAGGTTACTCACCTGTAACAGTAGTTCTAGGAGTGGTATATGTTGTTCATCCACACTTCTCTGGCATGTCCCTTTCCCCTTTAAATCTTGCTGGAAGTCTTCAAGCTGGCTCCTCCCACCGACCCAGGTGGTAAAATACCTTGGCTCTGCCCCATGACGCCAGATCTTAGCCCACTGGAAGCAAGGCTGTGTGCCCGAAGCCGGGGAGGTCGGGTGGGTGTGTGTGTGTGGATGAACAACATATACCACTCCTAGAGCTACTGTTACAGGTGAGTAACTTGTTCTAGGAGTGTGGATATGTTGTTCATCCACACTTCTTGGCAGACTCCAAGCAGTTCTCCGGGAGGAGGGAGGCAAGGAGCACATCCCTTATTTAGGGAACAGAGATTGGAGAACCGAGGCCCCAAAACCAGCATCTCTGCGTGACTCAAAGTCGATGTGGTAGTGGATGATAAAGTTGTTTGCTGACTTCCAGGTAGCAGCCCGACAGATTTCCTGGATAGGGATGTCTCTGAAGCAGCCACCACAGGATGCAGCAGTATGGCAGGTAGAATGAGCTCTTATCCCTCTGGGAGGCTCCTTGCCTGCCAACTCATAGCACAGACCTATGCATGACGTAATCCACCTTGCAATGGTCCGTTTGGCTGCAGGTCTGCCAGAAGCGGCTTCAGCATAGGTGACAAATAGCTGGTTAACCTCTCCATGAAGTTCCGCTGTTCTCTCCTTACAATAGGAGAGAGCGCATCTCTGGTCCAAAGTATGGAGCCTGTACTCAGTGTCAGAGGTGTAGTTAGGGTAATATACGGCAGAGTCAACACCTGGTTAAGGCTGAACTCTGACACCACCTTCAGAAGGAATTTCAGGTAGGGGCGCACGACAGCTTTGTCCCTGTGAAAGACCAGATAAGGGAAGTCCACTGAAAGCGCTTGGAGCTCCCCTGTCCTGGCTGACGTGATAGCCACCAGGAAGGCAGTCTTCCACAAGTGTGAAAGCTCACACTTGTGCATGGGTTTGAATGGCTTGCCCATGAGCTTTGTCAAAACCAGCAGTAGATCCCACGGAGGTGGAGGGTCACGCACCGGAAGGGATATGTGATCCAGGCCTTTGAAGAAGCACCTGACCACTGTCTCCTCTGTCAATGTCGGTTGACTGGCCTGTGCCCGGTAAGCAGAAATGGCTGACAGGTGCACCCTAAGGGTCGATGACTGCAGACCCCACCTTTGGAGAGAGACCAAAGGTAGTAGAGAATGTCAGCCACAGAGTAGGATAAGGGGGTCTAGACTCTTACCCTGACACCAAATGGAAAATCTCTTCCATCTGAAGCCATAACATTTCCTGGTCGATTCCTTTTGAGAGGCCTCCACCACAGTGTAGACATCCTCGGAAAGACCCAGAGTGTGGAACTCTAGCCGCTCAGGTACCAGGCTGTGAGGTGCAGGGATTGATGGTCTGGACGGAATACCTTCCCCTGGGGTTCAGTGATATCAGGTCCGGTCATGTGCAAAGCCGCTTCGGGGGCCTGCAGCTGAAGCTGAGGAGATCTTGATAGCAGAACTGGCGCGGACAATCTGGGGCTACCAGGATCACCTTCGCCTTGTCCCTCCTCGCCTTGAGTAACACCTTGTGGATCAAGGGAAATGGAGGGAAGGCACAGAGGAGGCCTGGGGTCCATGGCCTCGAGATTGCATCCCCCTTCAGCGAACCCTGCTGAGGGGGGCGAGCATGGAACAGCCTCAGCTTGGTGTTTTCCCTGGAGGCAAACAGGTCCATCAACGGTTTGCCCCAACAGAACAGACTAAGCTACCTCTGGGTGGAGAGACCACTCGTGGGATGTCTGGCCTATACGGCTGAGAGCATCGCCAGCTGGTTCAAGGCCCCTGCCATATGAATGGCTAGGAGATCCGCCTCAAACCAGCTTACGAGGGTCCAGATGCGGAGCAACTCCTTGTAGAGCAGACGGGAGTGCATGCCGCCCTGTTTGTTGAGGTAGTACATGGTCGTGGTCTTGTCTGTCTGGACTTGAACCACTTGACCCTGGAGCAGAGGAGCAAAAGCTGACAATGCCAGTCTGACTGTTGAGCTCCAACAGGTTGATGTGATATCGGGATTCCAGAACCCATGGGCCCCATGTGGTCTCCCCAGCCCACGAGAGGCACATCGGTCGTGAGAACGACCATCGGCTCGGGGCGGACAAACGGGATCCCTTCCTGCAAACAGTCTGGGGCGGTCCACCATTGGAGAGTGTCCCACATCTTCTGGGTTAGTGATCAGCTGGTCGAAATGACCATGGCGCTGAGTCCAGTGGGTGGCCAGCTCCCATTGGAGGAGGGGCATGTGCCATCTGGCCCAACGGACCACTGAAGTGCACGCTGCCATGTAACCCAGAAGGTGCAGAAAGTCCCGGGCAGGGTGTAAGTGCCCAACCAGAAATGATTGGGCAAAGGAGGAAGAACCTCCGCCCTGTCCACCAGGAGCAGAGCTCTGGCTTGACAAGAGTTGAGCTCTGCCCCGATGAACCCATCACCTGAGAGGGCATGAGTTCCAACTTGGCCTCGTTGGTCAGGAGGCCAAGTTGGGAGCAGGTTCAGAGAGCCAGATCCCTGAACCTCTCCACCTCCTGAAGGGAGGAACCTGCCAAGAGCCAGTCGTTGAGGTAAGGGTAAATTCGGACTCAAACGGCGAAGGTGGGCTGCCACCACTGTAATGCACTTGAAGACCCGTGGGGCCGATGACAGGCCGAACGGCATGGCTCTGAACTCGTACAGGGTCCCTTCGACCCTGAAATAGAGGAACTGCTGATGGGACGGATGGATTGGGACATGAAAGAATGTGTCCTGTAGATCCAGTGAACAGAACCACATGTTTCGCTCCAAGGATGGTATGATCTGGTTCAGAGTTACTATCCAGAAGGTGCGGGACCCGAGATATTGATTCAGGTTGTGGAAATCTAGGATGGGGCACCAGCCCCCATCCACTTGGGCACCAGGAGGTACCTGGACACGAAGCCTGGGTCTGTAGGAGGATCCGACACTAGAGCTACTGCCTCCTTGCGGAGGAGCAGAGCTAAGTCATCTCGAAGAGCAGACCGAGTGCAAACTGAGATCCCTTCCTCCAGAGAGGTGCGGGCTCGGCTGGGAGGGTACTGCTCGAACTCCAAGGGCAGTCCCTGACCAACCACCTCGAGAACCCACATGTCTGAGGTGATACTGGACCAGGCAGAAAGAAAGTGGCAGAGCTGGCCCCCCCATGGGAGGACCCAGTACTGGCGTGATGGGTGTAGGGATGGAAACTGCAACCAGTCACTGAGCAGGCTTAGAGGAGGAGGAGGCGGCGGCTCCTGGACCTGTGCCTCGGCCTCCTTTATGAGACTGTTTAGGACCCTGCTTGGGCCGCGGGCGCCAAGTTCGAGCCTGCTGTTGCTGCTGACCTCCTTGATAGGAGGGCTGTCCGACCACAAAGAAAGAGTGCCGAAATGGCTTCTCTCTCTTCTGCTGGTTCTTGCCCGAAGAACCTTTCACAGAAGTGGCATCCAAGGTGGCACTGGACTGCTCTATGCGCTGAAGGTGACCGGCCACTCCTGGACCAAACAAGTCTGTGCCTACGAACAGCACGGGCAGCCAACTTATGCAGAGTATCCACCAGGAAGGAGGAAAGCCTCAGTCAAGCCCTGCGGTGAGTGGCCACTGGGCTGCTAAAGAGCAGGCACAGAAATCACCTATGTCCAGGGCCGTCTGGAGCTGCTGTTTCGCAAAAGCATGGCCCTGATCACTGACCTGCTTGACTGTGGTCTGCATGTCTGCGGAAAGGTGAGGGAGGACCTCTTATGACCCCAGGAGGGCATGAGAGAAGTGTGCCATGATAACAGCCAAGCTGGCCTGACGAAGACCTAAAGGAAGAGGCCGCATAGACCTTACAGGCAGAGTGGTCCATATTCTTGGACTCCTGGACTCCTTGTCCAGGGTCGGTCAGTGTCAGCCGAGCTTCCAGTACACCTGAACACAGAAGCGGTCACCAGGCTCTTGGCCGAATGGTGTTCTGTGAACCCCGCCAGGGACCCCATGGGCACTGCGTACTTGCAGGCCATGCGGGCAGATAGTGCTGGACAGGAAGCCAGACACTGCCAAAGCTCAAGGGCTGGTCCAACAATGGCTTTGGCCACTGGAAAGGCCTCCGTCAGGGTATCCCCCCTTTTGAGAATATCCGTAAGGGGCACTCTGCCTTTTTCTGGATGTACTCCAGGGGCATTCCGGTGGATTCGGAGATCAGGCTGAGAATGCCCTGAAAGGAGGAAGGGCATTCCTCCAATTCTGCCAGAGACGACTCATCATCCCCGGGATGGGAGTGTAATCCAGTGATGTCCAAGTCCAAAGAATCGGGATACAACGGCCTCAAGTAATACGCCGAGGGCAATCGGGGAGACAGGTATCGACAGAAGTCGAGGAAGCCCTGTGTCTGTTCGGTCTTCTTTCAAGGAAGCCCCTCCCTGAGGCAGTTTAGGCGGTGGTTCCACCAGAATCTGTGGAGACCGAGGCAGGCCGGACCAAGGCGTGGCAGGGCCGGGGAACTGAAGGCTCTGTTCCGGAGGGGTCGGCGTCGGCCTAGGTGGCGGGAGCCAAGTGATTGCCAGAGTAGACTGCGGAGCCAGCTTCTCCCTGGACAAAACCAGCTGTTGCCAAATGAGGTCTTCATAGCGCCAGTTTCTGCTGAAGCCTCTCCTCGTCTAATGAGGATGAAGACCTGTGGCACCTCTTTTTTTGAATATTTGTTTCCTCGGCCGATGGGTTGAGGGGGTTCTGGACGTTGACCGAGATCAGGCAGGCCAGTTGATCCGGAGACACCGGGGTCAGTGAAAACTAGGGGTCCGGAACTGGGTCCTGAATGGGGACGCCAGCAGGCTGGGTCTCATCAAGAAAGACAAGGACTGGAGTCCTTTCCAAGTAGTTGTCGACCAGGGCCGGCGACAGAGGGTCAATTGGGTCGAGAATAATCTATGCCTCATCGGCCACTTCCTTAGACCCCTGGCCAGATGGAAGATCCGTGAAGCCAGCGGCCGAGGATGTGATCTCGACCGAAGTAGAGCCCGCATGTTCCTGGGACTCTGACCTTTCTCAGTCCAAAGAACGTCTTCGCTTGGAGAAAGACCAGGGTCCTTATCCCTCTTCCGAGGCGGGAGAGTCACGAGCCCAAGGGCACCTCACCCCTGGTGGGAGAACTGGCACAACTCCCTGAAAAGGTGGAGCCAAGGTTAAGTGGAACAAAAAAGCTTCGATTGGCCGAAGCTTGAGCTGCTTCCTCCTCAAATGCGTTCATTTGTTCCAGCTGCTCGGCAGATCCCGCAGCTGCGTAAACCACCCACCTCTCCTTAGATTTCACCGGCGAGTTCCTTTTCTCTGGTCTCCCCAGCTTTAAGAGCGCTAAGCGGTCATCCAGGATGTTGGGGTGGAAGGCCAGGCAAAAAGTGCATGATGAGGTGTCATGTCAGACACCTAGGCAATAAACGCACAATAGGTGGGGATTGGTGCGCAACATCTTTTGGCCGCAGGGGCACCAGTGAAATCTGGGGGAAGATTTCTCCTTCATGTCCGATGCGGTAAAATTAGAATCGTTAACTCAAACGAGTTTTAAAGTAAGTTTTGGCAAAAACAGACACTTTGAATCCAGGGCCTACGGATTGCTGCAAGAGCATGAGGGAACCTGTATCTTCTAGCGGAAAGGAAGATCTGGCGTCACGGGGAGGAGCCAAGGTATTTACCACCCAGGTGGGTGGGAGGAGCCAGTTTGAAGACTTCCGGCAAGATTTAAAGGGGAAAGGGACATGCCAGGAAGTGTGTATGAACATATCCACATTCCAAGAAGAAATTTTACTGCTGGCCTGGTCAAAGAAGAGCGTGGAATTTGGAGACAAGGCTGTATTTTGACTATGATTTCACCCCTCATTTACTTGCAAGGCGAAGACTGGTTCTGGCAGTAGTAAAAATGCTGCAACAAAAGAGGCAAAAAGCATTTGTAGAATACCCTTCACGTTTAAAAATACAAAGGGGGGTCCGGTCCAATTTCAAGAGCTAGAGGAAGCAGCGACATACCTGGAACAGTATGGTATTTCCATGCCTGAGCAGGGGTCAGATCAGACAGCGCCAGTTGCATGGTAAGGCCTGGACAAGAAGCGGACCAATAAGTAAAGGGGAAAGAGCAAACATGAGCGTTTCCTGTCTGTGGGACTCAGTCTGGGCCAAAAGAAAATCCCCAAGTCGTGATGGCGACCCACAGGATGCTGAAATACCACGGGGCAAGCAGACCAGAGGGCAGGAGAGGAGACCATAACCTGAACTGCAGGGACACTTGAATAACAATGGGGGATACCCCTGTTCTCCATTCTTTTTCTGTTGGGAATAAGTGTTTATAGTGTATGGTGGAACGCTGTTCCGCATGGAAATCCATGCCTGGAACAGCATTGTTGTCCTGCACTTGGTGCGTCACGATATTGTTGTGCTGCACCGAGTACGTCACCGGTGCAGCACAACAAGATCGAACACATTCGCGCATGCGCAATTGAGCGGCGCACGGCAACACGGAAGCAAGCCTTTGGCGGCAGACACAGAAGTAAGCCTTTTTTTTGAAAAAACTTGTTCTTGTGTTCACCGAGTACTGCTTATGGTTGCCCATACACTATAAAAGATTGTGTATGAGCAACCATACACAAACGAGACAGTTTGATCTTGAGGTTTCCGTGGTAATGGACCTCTCAAGCTACGCTCTCGAGGTCTCTGGTTACCACAGAAACCTCTCGATCACAACTGCCTTGTTGTGTATGCTTGCTCATACACAATCCTCTATGTTAAATATAAACAGCCCCAAAACGAATACTGACAGATGACTAAATCCATCTCACTTAAAATGGTTTTGGGACTGTCATAATGAATATCAATAAGTAAAGGTAGAAACTATGCTATTCAGCATTTCAGAATAGAAACTCAATTTAAAATGCAGTGGTTCGCTGCTTATGGCAGGTGGCTGTTTGTAGTCTGCCTCCGGGGGGATGCAGAGTGTGGGGAGAGGCCCTCGTTTGCTTTAATTCTGGCCTAATTTAGAACTGAAGAGGCTCGTGGTCCCTTGGAGGTACTCCTGTTCTGAGGTGTCATAAGTCAGTAGAATAGCTTTCAGGGCTTTATTAACCTCCTCGTATATATGGAGGAAGGAGGAATACGTCTACCTGATAGATGTCCCTCCAGGGTTGGCTTTTGCAAGCCATCCTGGGGATATCTGAAACACTATCCGAACTAATTTCCTCCAGTATTTTGAGAGGTTGGCCCAATTATATGAATGTAGGGCCAGGGTGGCCCTTGGAGACTGGAGCTGAATTTGATTTCCTTGGGGGGGAGGGGGGCATTATTTTAATCTGCCCTCCACCACAGCTCTATATTCTAAATTAATAGCTATGGGGATATTTATATTTCTTTGGGGTCCCTCTGCTTCCCGTTCTTTGCTCCCTGTTCTCGGCGCTCCATAAGCAAGGGGTAGTACTAGCGATCTGTGGCTCCCCTGCCAGAGTAGCTTGAGCCCTGTTCTGAAAGCCCGCACGAGGCAAGCTACAGAATTATTGGTCACAATGCTCTACCTTAGTTGAGATGATGATTAAATTGAATTTGAGAGCAGGTGAGAGCTCAACACAGTGCCATCAGAGGTATTATATACAAATAGTGCCTCTGAATTAAGCAGAGCTGTTTATCAATAGAAGCTCTTGGAGGGGGTCTCCTGCAGTGGGGACATACCGTACCCCTCCCCATTTGCCCTACCCTTGTCAAAGGAGTGGGTAAAGATAGAGAGCCACTAATTTGGGTCTTCACCATTGAAGTCATACCTAAATGTTAAATGTTTGAGAGTTTTCGGCCATGTTGGCCACTACCATCTTTAATGGTGTTTGTTTTTATATTTGTTTCTTTAACCATAGTGTATGTAATTTACTACCAGGTATGGGAGCAGATCAAAAAGATGCACTGGGGTGCATGCTTTGTTTTGCCGATTGGGCAACAAAGGACAGGAATCAGTAGTATAAGTTTATTCTGTATCAAACTATATCATGGCCAACAAAGGTACTATAATATGTTCTTTTAATGTCAATGGGACTTACTAGCCCCATAAAACGAAGCAAGATTTTAAGTCAAGTAAGGAGGGCCTCAATAGACTTCTTACTGCTTCAAGCGACACCTGTCGGCAGCAGAGCACAAGTTTCCAGGCCTGGGGTTCAGTGAGATGGCGGCTGCATCCTATAAGGGTAGAAGGCAGGGTTCTATGATTTTGGTTTAATCTAAAACCCAATTTGAGAAGATGGATTTTAAAGTAGATAAAGAGGGGTGCTACATGATGTTGAAGGGTAGATATCTGGGAAAGGAGATCACAACGGCATCAGTGAATTTTCCCCCAGGTTCAGCATTTCAAGAATACCGTGCCTTTCTGACTTTGTTCCAGAACTGGGAAGAGGGGACCTTAATATGTGGAGGAGATTTTAATTTAACGTTTAACCCCCAACTAGACTCCACTTCTCAATCCTCAGGGAAAGTGCAGACGGCAAAGAAAGTCAAGTTACTGGAGGAACTCTGACTAATGGATGTATGGCGCCACCAACATGGGAGGCAGAGAGACTACTTTTTTTCCCAGCGCCCCATAATATGTACTCTCGCCTTTATTTTTTAGTACCTAAAGGAGGTACACATTGGGTCTCTGATTCCTGGGTAGGATTCTCCCCCCCCCACACTACACACACACACACACACACACACACACACACACACACACACACACACACACACACAACGCCCCTCTATTCATGGGAACAGATTTAGGAGAAACACGCCAAGCTTCGTTTTGGCACCTTAATGTATCTGTTGAGGGATAAGAAAATAAGAGGAGATTACAGACACCTACACACATTTCTTGGAGCAGAATGGGGGACAGGGCACCTCGGACTCAATATTATGGGACACTGCCAAGGCAGTGCTGAGGGGTAAATTTATACAGTTAGCCTCCAGAAAAAAGGAAGAAAGGGAAGCCAGGACAGAGACTTTAACGACACATTCAGGAATTGGAGGAGCTTCAAAAGCAAAAGATAGATGAGGAACGAAGCAATTACAGAAGTATAAGAACGAACTTTTGGAATTTCTAGACTACCAGGAGGAGTAAAAGCTCCTGTTTTTGCACCAATGTATTATGAAAGTGGCCCATGATCCTTAAGACTTCTAGCCAGTAGGCTGCAGGCTCAGGGGCAAGGGCTGCCATTGGGAGCACATGGCACCCTCGAAAGAAAAAGATAGTACGGGGGGGTACCATAAGGTAGCAGATGCCTTTAAGGAATATTATGCCACTTTGTACATGGAAGATACAAACCCCGATGTAGAACAGATTCATGGCTTTCTGAAGAACCTAAAATTGCCAGGCATCTCAAGGATGCAGGGGGAGGTTTTGATAGCCCAGATATCGACTGAAGAAATTAAAATAGAAATAGGGAGATTGAAGATGGGTAAATGCCCAGGTTCCAATGGTTTCCCCATCAGAGTTCTATAAGAGCCTTAGAGAAGGTCTGCAGCCCCTTTCGAAGCAAATGTTTGCAGAGGTGATGGTGGGAGGGGGACAGATACCTCCATCTTGGTCTAGGGCAGTCATATCGGTGATACCCAAGCCAGGAAAGGACCTAACCAGATGTCCATCATATCACCCAATTACGTTATTAAACACGGACTATAAAATGTTTGCGTCTATCCTCGCCAAACATTTGCGAGACTTTCTACCCACCTTAGTGCATACAGACCACATGGGATTTATACCTGGCCATCAGGCCCAGGATAATCTAAAGATAACTACCCACATTATAGATCACATTAAAGAGCAAAGATGCCCATCTCTGCTCACGAGTCTAGATGCCGAAAAGGCTTTCGACAGTCTCTTGGTCTTTCATGTTGTGTGTCCTTTCCCAGCTTGGGTTCCCACAGCAGTTCATTACGACCACTTTTAAGCTGTATGAGTCACCCCAGGCTTTTAGTTTAGGGCAGGGCACAAGGCAGGGATGCCCTTCATCCCCTCGTTTGCCTTTTATATTGAGCCTCTGGCCCAGAGTATTAGGCAGAATCCAGCTATTAAGGGAGTGGAATTTGGGGGGGGTGGGGTTTACACAAGCTAGCATTGTATGCAGATGTGCTTTTGTATTTAGCAGATCCACAGACTTCCTTGCCAGCTGTTTTTAAACAGCTTGAAGTTTTTTCCCCCCAAGATAGCTGGATATAAGCTAAATAAAAGGCGGAGGTTCTCAATCTGTATTACTATCCCGATGTAGAGACCAGACAGAAGTTCTCCATGAAATGGGACATGTTAGACCTAAAATACTTGGTAATTAAGAGTGGGGATAGATGCATCCCGACTTGGGGAACAGAATTATCCACCTATAATTAAGCAGCTAAAGGAAGATTTTCAGAGATGGGCCTTACTCCACTTGTACCTAGGAGCTAAGGTGATGGCACTTAAGAATGCTTTGCCACGGCTCCTATATTTGTGTGTGCCATGCATAGTCTCAAGCAGATTTGGAGACCTGGCAGAAGTTTTTTATTTATTTATTTTTTAAACTATATATGGGGCAAAAGTAGACCTAGAGTACAAAGGGCCCTTTTACATCTCCCAAAGTTGGAGGGAGGGCTGGCACTCCCGGATCTTCGAGGATATTGGGTGGCTGCACAGATGAGGGTAGCCCTATTATGGAACAATCAGGGCTACGACGCATACTGGGAAGAGGATAGATCTGAAGAAACAAGGAGATCCTCCAATTCAGGAATTGCTGTTCCAGGAAAGTGGACCCTTGGAGGTGCAGGGATTCTCGGGTACTAAGGCAGTGCTGGAGGGATGGAAGAGGGCCACAAGCAAGGGACTGACTCACGCACACATATGGAGATATAGGTGGTGGGCCTTGGATCCAAAGTTTGCTCCTGCCCAGTTCGACAAATAGTTTCTTGTACAGGCTCAAAGGGGGTTCCATTCACCATATCAAATATTAACAGGCCACATGGTTCACTCTTGAAACAGCTGCACAGAAATTTGGTCTAAGGCCAAAGGATAGGTTCAGATATTATTAACTTAGGGACTATAAACAAGCAGATTAACACCCCCCCCCCACCCCCGACATCCAGGCACTTGCAGGTTTTTCACTTTTTCAGAGGCTTTGGGATCCTGGGGGTGCTGGCCATGCCATTACACTGCTCTATATTACCTCTCTGATCGGAGCACATAGCCCACTATCTGAAACTTACATGGGAACAGGACCTGAACATCTCACTGACAGATCAATGGCCATTAGTTTGGCGGAGTGTTTGGACTGCATCCAGTTCTCCCTCAGAGGTTTCTGTTGGAAGCTTACAGCCCGATATTTCTTAGTACCAGTGCAAGCTGCAGACAGTAATAGAGCATCACTGACTTGTTGGGAGAAGCTGTGGTGAGCCCAGAGCCACACAGGCTCATATTTTCTGGTTTTGTCCCCAACTTACCCCATTTTGAGAGGAGATTTATCATCATCCAACACATCTTTTCAATTCAAACACTGGGCCCGGAACACCTAGTACTAGGTATTATAATTACTTCCAAGGCAACAGATTGTGATGCCACGGAGGACTAATGACATCAAGCAGGGAGTAAGCAAAAGTGGCAGAAGAACTCTAAAGGATATAAGAGCATGTGCAACAAAGATGGTACATGGATTGCATCACAAGTCCTATGAGGCCAAGTTGAACGAATTGAATATGTACTCCCTGGAGGAGAGTAGGGAGAGAGGGGACATGATAAAGACATACAAGTATCTTACAGGGAGGAACAGGGTGCAGGAATATACTATTTTTAAGTGAAAAATATGTTCCAGGACTAGAGGGCATGGGATGAAGTTGGAGGGAGGATGATTCAGAGGAAACATGAGGAAGAATTTCTTCACAGAACAGGTGGTGGACAAGTGGAACACCCTGCCAGAGGAAGTGGCGGGGGCTGAAACAATCACGATGTTTAAGAATGCATGGGATAGACAAAGGAATTCTGGAGGTAAGGGACAACAGAATTCTAGGAAGACAAACTACTTACAAGCTCAAATGGGCAGACTGGTGGGCCATAGGCCTTTATCTGCCGATACTGTATGTATGTTTCCATGCAAATTTCTCAGTAATAAGTAATTTGGGGAAGTCTATTGAAAACATATGGAATGCAAGTTGAATTTTACCTAAGTAAGTTTTTCAGAAACTTTTTGATGAGACAGCAGCTGTAAGCTATATTAAATCACTTTGTATTTGCACACAGCATACAAATCTGGCACTTCTGGCAATGCAGTGATAATCTCTGCTCCCTGCGAGCAAAGCCAAGCATGAGCGGAGACTGGAACAGCAGAACACACAAACGTACGAAAAAGCCAGCAGAAGGCCTATCGTGTCTGCTGTAACTGATGCAGAGTTCATGACTTATGCCAATGACCCTGCCCTCCGTGACATACCCTCCCCCTTCCTTCTACCCTTCCTTGGTCCCCTCCATTTGTACCAGACTCTTAAAGGCCCCCCCCCCCATCTTTATTGAGACTGCTTCTTCTGGCAGCGCATTCCATGTGGCCACCACCCTCTCCGTAATAAAAGGTTTCCTAACATCACTCCTAAACCTCCTCCCCCCAATCAACTTTAAGCTATGCCCCTTAGTGGTTCTGTTGTCACCAAGAGGCCTTTTCTTTCCACTCTATTAAACCCCTTCAAGTATTTGAAGGTCTCCCATCACCCCTCTCTGTCTCCTCCAGGGAGTACATCTTCAAGGCTCCCAGCCTTTCCCCATAAAAACTTTTCTGTTGACCACTGTCACAAACCTACTCCTGGGTGCTGGGTTCTCTGAGCTCACAGTACCTACCTCCAAGTGCAATCCGTGACATGGGCGGGGGGGGAAGAATACCCTCTCTATGTCCTTCTAGAGTGCTTTCCGAGTTCACAACTGAACACCCGCCACAAGGATCCAGGGCTTCCTTTCTCTAATCAATCTGGGTAGGTAAAATACAACCCGGAGTCTTCCAGCCAGGTGAGAACCCTCCATGGTTGCTGTAATGGGAGAAGAGACTCGGCATCACGAGCTCTTCGGACTGCCCTCATAAGTCCGATTTGTCTCTTCTCCCACAGATGGTGCATCGACCTAGTTCCCCCTACAAACCCTCAAGAGACCTAAATTTACCCTACTTAGGCACCCAGATTCCCTTCCAGGTAGCTATGGTGACACTTTAGCAATAAAAAGACTTGTCACAGATTTTCCCACCTTCACACCCCAAAATTACTTCCAGGCAGTTTTTAAAAGCAAGTGCTTTTACTAACTACTTAATCATACAAGACTTACAAAACATTCAGAAATTTGGTTTACAGGATAACAAAAAAGTTGGAAAAAAATACATAAAATGCACTGTAAAATTTAGTAGTCTAATTTCTACCTTGTCTGTGGAGAATCAAAAGTCCAGAAAATAAAGCCGCTCTGGTGGTGCTGAGGGCTAAAGTGCTGGATGCCTTACCTTGCGCCACACTGACAAGCCATGTTAGGTGGTACCCCTCGGCTCTTGATTGCCTCGTGGTAGAGGCCAGGGCAGCGCAGGCCAGAGGGAGTGCCAGGCACTCAGAGCCAACGGGTGGGTGGGAGGGCCATTGCAGGGCAGTAGTACACATGCTGCGGCTCTCCATACAGGAGGTGAGTTCACCTGGGCCCCGAGGTAAAAATCGGAGGGGGAGAGGAGAATGGATCCTTCGGCCGTGGTAAGACGCCCAACCCTCCACAGATCGGTTCCCGGGCCAGGCATAAGGAAAGCCCCGGTAATTCAAGGACATCAGGGGCCAGTCAGGCTGAAGGGGGTGCCAGTAGGAAATGAGATGTTACTAAAAAAAGTCCAGAAAATAAATGAAGTCTGCAAAGTCCCAGTTCTTTCTGTAGCCACTGGTCTTCAGTGTACACTTAGTCTGTGTGTGTGTGTGTGTGTGTGTGTGTGTGTGTGTGTGTGTGAGTGTCAGGAAAAGTGTCTTCTGTAAAACGCTGTGCTCTGTTGAGGGACTTGTATACCCTGGTCCTGCAGTCCAACTCTTTTGTGCCGTTATCTTTTAGGCCAGCAGGGGTCTCTTGCTCTTTCCAAGATTTTATGGGAATCAATATTATTAGATTTCCTACAGTCCCAACATCCTGTCTGGCCTTTGATCTTTGCTATTCTTCCTGACTATCACAAATGTAAAATCTGACACTTGAAGAAGTGTCATCACAGAAGGCTTCCAGAATGGAGGTTTCTCAGATCCTGTTTCTCAAAGTATTTTTCTTTGAAGTTTTATGACCAGTGGAAATGCTCTCCATCCCCTATCATTTTATGACACCCTTTGAAATGCAACTTCAGTTCCTTCCCAGACTCTGGAATACACAGTCAGCCGCCACCCCCTTCACTCAACCAAAAAAAAAAAAAAAAAAGAAACAAAAAAAACATGGGCATCTTTCTGGTCAACCGGATATCCTGGCCTTTTTGGGAATAGAGAAACATGACACCAATATGTCTGCAATATGACTGAAGCGGCCAAATGGCAACATCCCTCCCTCCTCAAGACAATTTGTGGGAACATGCCCCCATTGCATGGCAGGATTCCCACAATTCAGTTATTGTTCTAACTGGCGAGATAGGCCACCTGCGTTTGCCCTGGCAGACCCCGACATGTGCATAATCATGTCATAGGCCTGCAGGGCACTACTCCATCTGAGGAGCAGTCCATTTGTTTTGCCCATCTGATTTAACCACACCAGGGGGTAGTGATTGGTCTGTACCTCAAAGCCCCTCCCATAGAGGTACGTCTCTAATTTCTTCAGGATCCATACCAGCACAAGGCATTCCTTTTCACCCATGGAGTATGCCTGCTCCTGGGGAAGTAACTTCTTGCTCAGGTACACCATCAGGTGGTCTTTTCCCTGATTAGATGTCTGGCTGAGGACTGCTACAATCCCCACATCGGAGGCATCCATCTGTGCTTCAAACTGCCCAGTGTAATCTAGACTGGCCAACACAGGGGCACTGCACAGTGCCACTTTTAACCATGCAAAGGTTCATTCACAGGCTGGCTCCCAGTTTACCTTTTTGGGACGTCTTTAGCAAGCCAGATAGGGGAGCTCCCAGGGTACTATAATTAGGCACAAACTTTCAGTAGTAACCTGCAGTCCCTAGGAAGCGTCTTGCTTGCTTCTGGGTTTCAGGCATGGGTCACGCCTCTACTGCCTCAGTCTTTGCTCGATTAGGACAAAGCTGCTCCTACCCCACTACATGACTTGGGTATACCACCTCCACCATAGCCATCTGGCACTTTTCAGCCTCGACAGTGAGCCCTGCCGCCTGTATCCTGCCCAACACTTCCTTCAGATATGAGAGGTGTTCCTTCCAGCTGGTACTGAAGATGGCAATATCATCCAGATAAGCCACTGCGTACTCTTCAGCACCATGTAACACATGGTTGGCCAACATTTTGAAAGTGGCAGGGGGCAATCATTCCAAAAGGCATTACCCAGAATTTGAATAATCCTATTGGAGTGATGAAGGCAGATTGTTCTCTAGCTCTGGCAGTTAACTCCACCTGCCAGTATCCTTTTGTCAAGTCAGTTCTGGCAAGGTATGTTGCCCCTCCCAACTTGTCCAGTAGTTTGTCAGTCTGTGGCATTGGGTGGGCGTCAGTGACTTTGTGACTGCACTGAGTCCACGCTAGTCCACACAAAAGCAAGTACTCATCTGGCTTGGGAACAAGGACAAGAGAGGCCCAAGGACTGTGGGATTTCCGGGTTACCCCTAAATCCAGCATTTCCTCCACCTCCCTAATGTTCTTTAGGATGGCCTCAGACACCAGATAGGCTGTCCGCCATATGGGCGCTTGCATCCGTGTCTGTTATGGGTCACTAATGTGGTTCATTCAGGCTTGGCACTAAAAGGGGCAAAGTCCTCTAAAACCTCCCTCACTTCTTGGGTCTCTTCCAGGGTCAACAGCTTGATTGCCTCCACAGAATACTCCTGCTTGCTTTTCTCTAGCACGTCCAGGAGGGGTCTTCCTTCTCAATCCCCTCCCCAGGACTACACACTGCAAACACCATGTCGGCCCTATTTGCATAGGACTTCGTCAAGTTGACATGGTGCATCATATTGGTATGTCTCTTGTTAGGCAGTTCTACAATACAGTTCAGGTCACTGATTTGTCAGACTACCTTACATGGTCCTGCCCACTCAGCCTGCAGCTTGTCCTTCCAGACTGGAATTAGGACCATTACTTCCTGACCTGCACTGTATGAGCGAGCTCTGGCTCCGCAATCGTATCAGATGTTTTGCATCTGTTGGGCAGCTGACAGGTTTGCTTTAGGCCACCCCCATAAGTTCCTTCATTTTCTCCCTAAACCTTGGAACATACTCCACTACAGGAGTTCCCTGAGTGGACTGCTTGTCTTCCCAGTCTTCCTGGATCAAGTCCAGGAGACCATGCCCCCGTCCATATAAGAGTTTGAAGGGGAAGAACACTGGGGACTCTTGCGGCACCTCCCTGTATGCAAACAGGTGGGGGAGATATTTCTCCCAGTCCTTCCCATGTTGTTCAGCAAATGCTTGGAGCATCGATTTTAGGGTACCAGTAAATCTTTCCACGACCCCATTTGGTTTGTGGGTGATAAGGTGTCATGCGTGTCTGCACCACCCCACACTTCTCCCACAAACACTTCATCAAGGTTGACAAGAAGTTACCCCATTGATCAGAGATAACCTCCTGCAGAAACAAGACATGGGAGAAAGTCCCTAGCAAGGAGTCTGCCACTTTATCTACCTTAAGTGAGGAGAGGTTGACTGCCTCTGGGTATCGGGTGCTGTAAAATCGGCCACAGTCAGGATCAAACTTTTCCCAGAGGAGCTTGGGTTATTCAAGGGTCACACAATATCCATTCCTACCCTCTGGAATGGCTCCTCCACAATGGGCAAGGGAATTGGGGCATCTTTGATTTTACTACCTGCCTTTCCTATTTGTTGGCACCGGTGACACGACATGCAATATTCCTTCACCTGCTGGGTGAAGTTGGGCCAATAGCTGCATGGTGCGAACGATGCCCAGAAGTCCGGACATGGTGATATCATGAGCGATCTTGAGCAACTGCTCACAATACCCCTGGGAACAAGCTACTTGCCAATCACCTCCTCCCTCTGTCCTCATGTCCTGTGTATACAACAGTCATCCCAAAATACCCTACTGTATGTCTTATGTCAGTTCCCTGTGTCCCATCAGATTCTGCACAGTTCCTCAGCCTCTCTAAACTAGGGTCAGTCCCCTGAGTAACTGCAAAATATTCACATTTTCCCAAAGCCTGGGATATGTCACCCTCAGTTTCTAAACTGGGGTCCATAGCTCTAGTGTCAGGGCATTCAGAGTCAATGCCATCCCTAACCTTTTGACCAATTGTTACCCCTCCCTCCTCAGAGTAACCTTCTGTAGCTGTTTGGTGAATGGCTACTTGGAAGTCCTACCTCCCTTTCACTGTTCTCCATGTCACGAGAGAGACAGGCTGGGGAACCAGCCTCCTATTCTTTTCCACGGGTGCTTCTGTGAGGTACAGGGAATTACAAGCGGCCTTAGCAATCTGACTGCAGGTGATTGCACACACCACTCCTTGTTGGAGATAATTCCCCAATATCACATCCAGGGCAAGATTGTCTGCCACAGCCACCATTTGCACCCTCTTTCCTGTCTCACCCCAATCCAGGAGAACACTAGCTAGTGGCAAGGTTTTCTCCTCCCCAGTTAATCTCCTCAGTGTTACAAACCAATTTGGTACAAGCTGTTCAGGCCTACTACATCCCCTTTTATCAGGGTAAGAGATGCCCCCGTGTCCCTTAACCCATGGATCTGCACCCCATTTACGGTAACCGTGTATGTGCTCCCTCACGTTCACAGGCATACCCTCAGGGATGCACAGTGCACCCAACATCTGTTCGAAGGAACTTTGCCCACTCTGTACCCTTCATACCTCTCAACTGGCCCAGATTTTCAGGGACATCCCCAGTTTTGCCTCAGAATTTTACTCTGTCCCTCTTAAAAACTGAGTTTCCAAGACCAAAACAGTGGGGGTTGTAAGCACAAAATAATGTCAAACATTAAAGTTACACACTTCTTCCTTAAAAAATGCCTTTTGCATTCAGCCCCTTAGTCTACTTGCTTCCTGAGTGGATATCACCAATTTTGAAGATGCGTCCCTAATTTTAGTCCTTTGTCCCAAATTTTTTTTTTTTTTTTTAAAGCCTTGTCCCTAATTTATGAGGCAGGAGGTTGAGAGGTATGGTAATTGTTTAGGACACTAACAAGATGTCCTGGCTGTTTACAAAACCAACATTAATTTCTTTTATCCAAGAAACCCCTTTTTTGTAACTTGGGGCTTCCCCCTTTCTGCAGAGGCAGTGAAGGTTTTTTTTAGCTTCCCTGAAGGCAAGCTTTTCCCTTTTTGCCCTGCAGCACCTCCTCCCCCACTTCCTTTCAGAGCAAGCCTGCTCCTGGCATAGTAATTCAAGAGCGCAGCAGCCTGCTGTACTGTTTTTGGCCCTTGGTCTTCTAGCCAGGTTTTGAACTCTGCTCTAACACAACCGCCTCTACTTTCCCCACAGATTTTGCTTCCACCTCCTCCCACCACCGTTTCAAAATGTGACGTTTTGTGAAGAGTTCCTCCAAGCTCATGTCAGGGCTCTTTTTTGGAGTTTATGGAATTTAACCCTGTAGGCCTCAGGAGTTAGTTCATACTTTAAGTAAAACAGTTAAGTTTCTCAGTCTCTGTCCTCATTGTCCATTTGGCCTAGTGCCTCACGCCCTTTTCCAGTAAGCCGTGGGGATAGCTGAAAGCTTCAGGCCTCCCTGGGTATCTTGGCCCAGATACAGACCTTTTCAAACAATCAAAAATGCATCCATATCCTCCTCTTTAAATTCAGCTATTAATTTGGAATTTAATTCATACCACAGCCATGGAGTTTCAGGTTCACCCCTGCCACTTAACTCCTCTGGCATTGGTCGCTGGAATCGGACGCTTTTCCTCAGCCTCCATTTCAAGCCTTTTTTGCTCCAGCTCCCTTTGCATCTCCAGATCAAACCTCTTCTGCTCCCTTTATTGCTGAACTTCAAACTTACTCTGCTCCAGCTCCAATTCCCTCATCTCAAATTGTAGCTTTTAGCTTTTCTAGCTCAGGATCTGTGGTGGACACTTGGTGCTGCAATTCTAGGTCCTCTCTGGTCTCGCTGTCCTCCCTAGGACTAGACACTGCGACATCCCTTGGCACCCCCATGCCCAAGGTCTGGTCCTTTTCAGTCACTGGCCAGGACTCTAGGTTCTGGGCAACCACTTGCTTATCGTCTGCCATGAGAGCCTCCACAAGATTCTTTTTGGATCACCCCTCATAATGGATCCCTTTGTCTCGACACAAATGCCTTAACTGGTCTGCTGTGCATTCTCTGTAGTTGGAAGCCATCTTCCCTTACTGCTACACCAACTTACACCGAAAAAAGGACAAAATGGGGTAGGGAACTTTATAACTGTAACCAAACAGTTTTTCCAAATCTCTGCCCTGTTTGTGTGTGGATTGCTTACAGTTTATCAATCTGATATACTGGCCTCGACTGACCTATTGCCGGTGCGTCACCAATATTTCTCGGATCCTACCACTATGCCACCAGATCTGTCACAAACCCACTCCTGGGGGCCAGTTCCACTGAGCCTCACAGTTCCCACTCCTAAATGCAATCCCTTTATTCTTTGGGGGAGACTGGAATACCCTCCTAGTGTTGTCTAAAGTGCTCGCTTAGTTCACAACTGAACACTCGCGCCAACGAGGGCCCAGGGCTTCCTCTCTAATCCAGGTAAGGGTAAAATACAGTTTTGAGTCTGTAGCCAGGTGAGAACCCTCCTTGGTTGCTGTACAGGAGGGAGGAGAACCCAGGCATTACAAGCTCATTGGGGCTATCCTCGTAACCCTGATTTGGTCTTCTATGGGTGGTGCAGCATTATAGCCCCCGAGACTTATGTTTTCCACTACTTAGGCACTCAGATTCCCCACCAGAATCCCTGGTCTTTGGCAGCTATGGTGGCACTTCAGCAATAAACAGGCTTGTCACAGACTGAATAAATATCTTCCCACCTACACCCCCACAAAAATTACTTCCTGGCAGTTTTAAAAGCAAGTACTTTTACTAATTACTTTAATTATAATACAAGACTTACAAAGATTGATTTGAAATTTGGTTTACAGGAGAACAAAAATGTTGTAAACAATACATAAAAAGAACGCACTGTAAATTTTACCAGTCTTAATTTCTACCTGGTCTATGGAGAATCAAAAGTCCCAAAAATAAATGAAGTCTGCAAAGTCCCAGTTCCTTTTGTAGCCACTGGTCTTCAGTTTATGTTTGGCAATCTAGCTCCGTGCGTCATATTAACATACTAACATACTAAAATGCCAGCAGAATAGGCCTAATGGTCTTTCGTGTCTGCTCGTTTTGTCAGCCCCCACCCTGGGTGCTGACCTTTCTGTCCCCCTCGCCTTCTCTGGCTTCTCCCTTCCCAGTTCCAGATATTCTTGCTGCATTGGATTTTGCTTCCTGAACCCTTCCCCTGTACCTGTCCCACCCCCTCTTGAACCCCTCCACTGTCTCTGCCTCCACCAGCCCCCTAGGTAGTGCATTCCATGGCTCTACCACCCTCTCAGTGAAGTAGCACCTCCTCCTTTCTCCCCTTAATCTTCCCCCCTCCAGCTTCCACCCATGCCCTCTAGTGGCCCCTTCCTCCTTCCTTCGAAGCACCCTCACTGTTCCTCCCCTATTTACCCTCTTCATGTACCTGAAGACCTCCATCATGTCCCCCGGTCCCTTCTCTCTTCAAAAGTGTACATATTTAGCTCTTCGAGCCTCTCCTCATAGGTCCTGTCCCCAAGCCCCAAATCATTTTGGTTGCCCTCCTCTGGACCCTCTCCAGGAGGTTAATGTCCCTCAAGTGTGGCCTCCAAACTGCACGCAGTACTCCAGGTGCGGCCTCACCAAGCAGTTATACAGAGGGAGTATCACTTCCCTCCTTCTGAGGTGATCCCCAGTGATGCATCCCAGCATCCTGTTGGCCTTGGCTGCTGCCCTCCTACAAGTCTCAGAGTTGTTCATCTTGACATCCACCACCACCCCAGGTCCCTCTCAGCCATTGAGACTTTGTAGTATTTCCCCCAGGGTGTACACACTTGGCCTGGGTTTGATCCCCAGGTGGAGTACCTTGCATTTCCCTGCATTAAACCTCAGCTTCCACTTCTAGACCATCTTTCCAGAGCCTCCAGGTCCCCTGCAGGGCCACCTCCCTCCTCCCCATCCACCACTGCCCCCAGTTTCGAGGTCATCTGCAAAGAGACTCATCTCCTCCTGATTCCTGTCCTTATTGTCAGATCGTGGCGTTGAACAGAAGGGGCCCAGGACTGATCCTTGGGACCCACCAATGACCCTCCTTGGGAAGAGATTATCCACCAATCACGACCCTCTGGGTCCGGGTCCTGGAGCCAATTGCCTATCCATCGGATCATCTGGTTTCCACCCCCATTTCTCTAGTTTATCCAACAGGCCCACGTGAGGAACAGAGTCAAATGCCTTGCTGAAGTCCAGAAGAGGACATCCACTGGTCTACCCAGGTCCAAGGCACTTGTCACCCAGTCATAGAACTCCACCAGGTTTGTCTGACACGATTTCCCGGGATGAATCCATGCTGTCTATCGTCCAGGCACCTGACTTATCCAGGGCCCCCTAGCCTCTCCTTGACAATGCCCTCCATCACCTTGCCCACCACTGATGTCAGGCTGACAGGCCTGTAGTTCCCTCAGCCTCCCTTGATCCCCCTTGTATGGGCACTACGTGCGCCACCTTCCAGTCTTGGGGCACCCACCCTGTCCTCAGAGATGGTGAAAGCTCTGCCAGGGGTTTCTGCCAGGACATCTGCAAGTTCCTTCAGCACCTGGATGTGATTTATCTGGCCCGGTGCTTTCTCCGTCTTAAGGGAGCTGAGGGCTTCCTCACTCTCTGCTGTGATTTCCACTTCCAGTCCTCTTCTCCTGCTTGGCTCTCCCCCACCTGCCAGTGTGCCCCCCCTCCCCAGACCTGCCGAGTTGGTAGGGGCCCCCCTCCTCATTATCTCTGTCTCCTCCCATGTATGATGCAGCACCCCCATTTTCCTGGTAGAAGCAGGGTGAAGTACTCATTTAGTACCTCAGCCTGCTCCCCTGGGTCTTGTGCCCATCTCTCTGATTTAATCCTGCTAATCTGCCCTTCACCCTTCGCCTTTCCCCAATGTATCTAAGAACCCCTTTTTCCCTCTCCTAATTTCCCTGGCCAGGTTCTGCTCCTTCCCTTGCCTTAGCAGCCCTCACCACTCTAGTGGCCCTTCTAGCCAACGCTCATACTCCCTCACGATCCCTTTCACTCCTTGAGCACTTGAATTTCTTATAGGCTGCTTTTCTTTCCCCGACCACCTCCTGGACCTCCCTGGTCCTCAACAGGATTTTGGGCCCTACGCATTTCGTCTTACTCTTGCACAGGTACTGGTAGCATCCTGCACCTCTCCTGATGCTTTCCCACCTACTATCAGAGTCCATGTCTGACCCAATCCCATCCCAATGCTCTTAAGGATCTTCCCATTTCCTTAAAATCCACCCCCTGAAGTTGGTTACTTCTGTCTTTGTGCAGCCTTCTACCCCTCCTAGGTCCAGGCAGAACCAGACCATGGCATGGTCACTCCCCGCCAATGGGTCCCTTACCTCCAGGCCCCCAATCTGGTCACTGTCTGCCAGGACCACATCCAGTACCCGTGCCTCCCTGGTCGGTTCCCTCACCTGCTGAGTTAGGAACGCGTCTTGAAAGACATCCAACAACCTCTGTTCCCTGGTCACAGAGGATGTCATAGTGTCCCAGTCTGTTCCTGGCATGTTTAACGTCACAAAAAGTATCTTCTGCAAAATGCTGTGCTTTGCTGAGAGGCTTATATACCCTGGTACTACAGTCTAACTTTTTGGTGGCCTCATCTTTTAGGCCAGTAGAGGTCTCACTCTTCAAGATTTTAAGGGAATCAATACAGTGCTCTCTCGCTAGAACGAAAACCTATGTATAACAAATGAGCCGTGTAGCTCCAGACAGTCAGCTGTCACTAAGCACTGATTAACACCTGACTGAAACAGAAGTTGACGGCAGATAAGGACCGCAAGACCCATCCAGTCTGCCCATTTCTTTTTCTACCTTATAAATGTGCCATCTGCCTTTGCTCTGTCAATGGCCTATCCATTCATACGCATCTGTATTGCTCCCTTATGCCTATCCCATGCCTGTTTGAAGCCCTGCACTGTATTCATATCCACCACTTCCTGAGGTAGGCCTCACTCTAATCTCATGCTGTGTCCTATTTTTCTTATATTGAAACATGTTAGACTCTCAGCTTGTTAATGCCCTTAAGGTGTTTGAATGTTTCGATCATATCACCTCTCTACCTCCTTTGCTCTAGGATATACACATTGAGCTCCATTAATCTGTCCTCGCATGTTTTCTGATGCAGTCCCCATACCATTTTGGTTGCCCTTCTCTAGACTGACTCAATTTGGTCAATGTCCTTGTGAAGGTGTGGCCTCCAGTACTGCACACAGTACTCCAGATGAGGCCTAACTAGTGTCATGTAAAGATGGATTATTACCTCCTCTTACAACTTGTTACCCCTACTAATACACCCCAACATCCCCCTAGCCTTACCTACTGCTTTAGTGGTCTGCTTGGATGATTTTAGGTTATCTGTGATGAAGATGCCCAAGTCTCTTTCTTCCCTTGTGACTGCCAGCAACTCCCCTCCCAGCCTATAGGTGGCTTCAGGGTTTCTCTTCCCTATGTGCATGATCTTGCACTTCTTTGCATTAAACCCCAGTTGCCACTTCAGACCATTTTACTAATTTATCCAGATCTCTTCTCGTTCTGCCCACCCCATCTGGATCTACTCTGTTGCAGATCTTGGTGTCATCTGCAAACAAACCTTACCCTCCAGTCCATCTGCAATGTCACTGATTAAGATACTGAAGAGGACTGGCCCCAATACAGATCCCTGAGGTACCCCACTTGCATCTCTTCTGATTGTGTATCATTTACCACCACTCTGTTTTCTGCCCGACCAGTTTGCCACCTAGTTTACCAACTTCTGACCCAACCCCAAGCCTACCCAGCTTATTAATCAATCTTCTATGTGGAACAGTATCGAAAGCTTTGCTGAATTCTAGGAAGGAGACATCAACTGCTCCCCCCTTGGTCCACCACTCTGGCTACCCAGTCAAAGAAATCAGATTAGTTTGACAGGACCTTCCTTTTGTAAACCCATGCTGTCTTGGATCCTGTGCTCCTATGGATTCCATGTGTTGCACTATCCTTTCCTTAAGTAGTGCCTCCATAATCTTGCCCACTACTGAGGTAAGACTGACTGGTCTGTAGTTCCCTGCCTCCTCCCTGCTACCACTCTTGTGGAGCAGATCACATGAGCCCTTTTCCAGTCTTCTGGGACCTCTCCTGTGCTCAGAGACTCACAAAACAGTTCTGATAATGGCTCTTCTAGTTCCACCCTTAGCTCCTTTAGTACCCTGGGATGTATGCCATCAGGTCGCATTGCCTTGTCCACCCCGAGCTTATCGAGCTCTTGTAGGACCCTTTGTTTTGTGAAGGGACTAGTGCTCACCTCCCTCCCCCATGCCCATGGTGCTGAGCTGGGAGCCCTGCCCTATCTTCTCTTCAGTAAATACTGAGCAGAAGTGTCTATTTAGGATAGATGCTTTTACATGGTCCTCCTCACATGCCCCCTTATCTCAGCAATACCCCATCTGGACTTTCTCCTTTCACTAATGTAGCTATAGAAAGTCTTGTCACCTTCATTTACTGTCTGTGCTAGTGTTTCCTCAGTTTGGGGCCTTTGCCTGCCTTCCCCGCTTCCTTTAGGGAAGTTTGGTATGCCTCCTACCTTCATCCCGCTGCATTCCCTTATATTTCCTAAAGGACAGCCTTTTGGCTCTGACCTTTTCTGGTACTATTTTTGAGAACCAACGTGGTTTCCTTCTTTTGCACTTCCTTTTCTCTCTAACACAATGATGCTTCAAGTATTGCATCCTTAATGCTTGCCCACTTTGCCTGTACCCCCTCACCTGTATTTCTTTTTGCTAGGGCTAGCTTAACTGTTGGCCATCTTACCAAAATCCGCTCCTCTGAAGTCCCATATTTTTGCCTTCGAATGGGATGATTTAGTTGTAGTGGCCAAACTGAACCATACCATGTGATGGTCACTGGCCCCCAAGGTGACCTACCTGGAGATCTGTGTTCCCTTCCCTGTTAGTCAGTACTAGATCTAGGATAATCCTGTCTCTTGTGGGTCGTTGTACCAGTTGTTTGAGGCCCTCCCCCTGCAGGGAATCCACCATGTGTCTAGTTCAGGCAGATGTTCCTGCTGGTATCTACCAATCTGTATCTGACATATTGAAGTCTCCCATTATCAGAACCTCCTTTTTTAGCTGTCATGTTTTGTATATCAAACAGCAATGTGCATGTCCTCCCCCTGGTCTGGGGGCCTGTAGACAACCCCAGTTCTTATGGCTGTCCCATTTCCTGTTTCCAGGGTGACCCCACAGTTCTAATGGCTTCTTTTGTGTATTCTGAATTTCTGTAGCTTAGATATTTTCATTGATATACAGGCTACTCCACCCCTTTTTGCACCTCTGTCTCTGCTGAACAGTACATAGCCAGGTACTGAAGTCTCCCAAGTGTGGTTACTGGTAAACCACATCTCACCAATTGCTACTATGTCCAGTTTAGCCTCTCATTGCCTGTAGGTCTGGGATCCTGTTTCCCAGACAGTATTCGTGTACATGATTTTTCATTGGCCAGATTTCGGTTCGTTAGTTGTTGGGTGAGGTCTGGCGTTTCTCCTGTCCGTCGTATGGGGAGCTGAACCTTTTTCCTTACCTGTGATGCAAATGAACTGCAAACATGCTGAACTCCTGTCTGACCACTAGCTGAGGGGAGAGGGGTGTTCTTCCCATTCAACATATGGGGTCTGCACCCCTCTCCCCATTTTCTAGTTTAAATATTCTGCAAAGACGTAAAACTTCTGCACCAATGCACCGACTCCCTCCTTAGTCAGATGCAGTTCATCAAATTTAAAGAACTTTCACTCCCAAAACTGTTGCCAGTTCCCTACAAATTTGTGTCCTTTTTCCTGACACCAGCCCTTGAGCCACATGTTTAGTTCCCCTATCTCCCCTTCTGACCTTCCGTTCATCTGCCCCCCCTCTCCCAGACTGGCAGGATCTCAGAGGAAATGATGCCAGAAGAAATGGATGATAATTTGTCACCCAGCCTGGTCAGGTGTTCCTTGGTCTCCACAACGGACTGGCTGGCGAGATCATTAGTCCCTATGTGTACTAGGACGTCAATGTTTTCCCCTGCTTCCTGAACAATTTTAGCAATGCAGTCAGTGTCTCTCCACACTGATATACTGGGGAAACATCTTACCATTACCCCTGGCTGGAGAAGGGTATCAACTCCCCGAATCATGGAGTCTCCTATGATCAGAAGTTTTTTGGATTTCTTTTTTGCTTTATTTTGTTTTGGTTCCTGTTTTGGGTGAGTTTTGTTGTGCTGGCTCCTGCTCTGCAGTGTCCTCTGCCCCCGTATCATGCACCATTTCAACTGTATGGTACCTTTGTGGATAGGGAGTACAATATCATGTAGTTTCTGCCTGCCTCCAACACCTCCGAACATTTCTGCACCCCCCCGATGTAGAAAGAGAGTCAGTAGCTTAAGCGGGTAGGCGTACAGTGCGAGCTGCTGAGTGAGCGACAGTGAAAAGAAACGGGATGTTATTCCCGAGTTCAGCCTAAGGTGTGTGTTTAAAATTTAAAAACAAAGCAAATTTAATGGAAGTTACGGTGCAGAAAGCTGGAGGAAGTGGGTGGAGTGCGAGCAAATGGGGCATCAGTCTGCACAAGCAGCAAAGTGACAGTCGGGATACGATTTCACTTTGAGGTAAGGTAGAATGAGAGGTCATCAGTAATGTAGAACGTGAGGTAGTCAGTAGCCTTAGCAGGTGGGAGGAGGATGCGAGCTGCTGAGTGACAATGAAAAGACAGGATGCGAGTAGTGGAGTGATTGACTACAGTTGGGATAAGTTCACTTTTCTGCATAAGGTGCCAAAATAAAAAAGACTTTTTTTTTTTTTTTTTTAAAGAAAAGGCAGAGAAACTTTGGCATTTGTAGGCTCTGAGGCAGTCACCAGGATTTTTTTTGGGGGGGAGCGGAGATGACAGTTAAAATCAGCGTCCCCCGATATAACAAGGAGCTATAATGAACTCTCTATGGCTTCCATTGTGTTACTTATAGCGAGGGCGCACTGTATTAATTATTTGGGTTTCCTACAGTCCCGATGTCCTGGCTGGCCTCTGATGTTTGCTGTCCTTCCTGACTATATTACAAATGTAAAACTATGATACTTGAAGTGTATTCACAGTAGGTTTCCAGAATGGAGGTTTCTTAGATCCTGTTCTCAAAATATTTTTCTTTGAAGTTTTATTACCAGTGGAAATGCTCTTCATTCTCATGTCATTTTATGACACCCTTTCAAGTGCAACTTCAGTTCCTTCCCAGACTGTGGAATACACATCAGCCCCGGTAGCAATTAAAAACAAAAACAAGAACACATGGGCATCTTTCTGGTAAACCCGATATCCTGGCCTTTTTTGGGAACGCGAACATCATGATCATCTCGGTTGCTCTCCTTTGGACCCTCTACGACATGCTGTCTTAAGGTATGGGTGCCAATACCTTGGGCCCCATATTCTAAATGTGGTAATGCCAAACCTCACCCAACGACCAACACACCAAAATCTGGCCAATGGAAAATCATGTACACAAATGCTCAAAGCCTGGGAAATAAGATCCCAGACCTGCAGGCAATAATGTCAGAGGCTAAACTGGACATAGTAGCAATTAGTGAGACGTGGTTTACCAGTAACCACACTTAGGAGACTTCAGTACTGGCTATGTATTGTTCAGAAGAGACCGAGGTGCAAAGGGGGGTGAGGCCTGTATGTCAATGAAAATATCAAAAGCTACAGAAATTCAGAACACATAAGGAGCCAGAACAACTGTGGGTCACCCTGGAAACAGGAAATGGGACAGCCATAAGAACTGGGGTTGTCTACAGGCCCCAGACCAGGGGAGGACATAGACACATTACTGTTAGAAGATATACAAAACATGACAGCTAAATGGGAGGTTCTGATAATGGAGACTTCAACATGCGGATACAGATTGGTCAATACCAGCAGGAACATCTGCCAGAACTAGACTCAGTGGATTCCCTGCAGGGGGAGGGCCTCAAACAACTGGTACAGCAACCCACAAGAGACAGGGCTATCCTAGATCTAGTACTGACTAACAAGGAAGGGATCACAGATCTCCAGGTAGAAGGTCACCTGGGGGCCAGTGACCATCACATGGTATGGTTCAGTTTGGCTACTACATCTAAATCATCCCATTCCAAGGCAAAAATATGGGACTTCAGAGGAGCTGACTGATAAGATGGCCAACAGAGTTAAGCTAGCCCTGGCAAAAGAAACACAGGTGAGGGGTACAGGCAAGTGGGCAAGCATCAAGGATGCAATACTGAAGCAACATCTCATTGTGTTAGACAGAAAAGGAAGTGCAAAGAAGAAGGAAACCACTTTGGTTCTCAAATACAGTAGCAGAAAAGGTCAGAGCCAAAAGGCTGGCCTTCAGGAAATATAAAGGGAACACAGCGGGATGAAGATAGGGAGGCATACCAAACTGCCCTAAGGAAGCAGGGAAGGCAGTAAGGCAGGCAAAGTCCCAAACTGAGGAAACACTAGCACGAACAGTAAAAGAAGGTGACAAGACTTTCTATAGATACATTAGTGAAAGGATAAAGTCCAGAGGGGTATTGCTAAGCTTTAATGGAGAAAAGGGAGCATGTGAGGAGGAGGACCCTGTAAAGGCATCTATCCTAAGTAGATACTTTTGCTCAGTATTTACTGAAGAGAAGGTAGAGCAGGGCCCACAGCTCAGCATCATGGACACGGGAGGGAGGTGAGCACTACTCCTTCACAAAAGAAAGGGTCCTACAAGAGCTTGCTAAGCTCAGGGTGGATAAGGCAATGGGACCTGATGGCATACATCCCAGGGTACTTAAGGAGCTAAAGGTGGAACTAGCAGAGCCATTAGCAGAACTGTTTAGTGAGTCTCTGAGCACAAGAGGTCCCAGAAGACTGGAGAAGGGCTCATGTGATCCAGCTCCACAAGCGTGGTAGCGGGGAGGAGGCAGGGAACTACAGACCAGTCAGTCTTACCTCAGTAGTGGGCAAGATTATGGATGCACTCCTTAAGGAAAGGATAGTGCAACACCTGGAATCCATACGGGCACAGGATACAAGACAGCATGGGTTTACAAAAGGAAGGTCCTGTCAAACTAATCTCAGATTTCTTTGACTGGGTAACCAGAGTGGTGGACCAAGGGGGGAGCAGTTGATGTCGCCTACCTTGACTTCAGCAAAGCTTGACACTGTTCCACATAGAAGATTGATAAATAAGCTGGGTAGGCTCAGGGTGGGTCAGACGTTGGTCAACTGGGTGGCAAACTGGTTGACTGGCAGAAAACAGAGTGGTGGTAAATGGTATACAGTCAGAAGAGATGCAAGTCACAAGTGGGGTACCTCAGGATCAGTTCTGGGGCCAGTCCCTTCAACATCTTCATTAGTGACCTTGCAGATGGACTAGAGGGTAAAGGCTTGTCTGTTTGCAGATGACACCAAGATCTGCAACAGAGTAGATGATCCAGATGGGGTGGGCAGAATGAGAAGAGATCTGGATAAACTAGCAAAATGGTCAGAAGAGTGGCAACTGGGATTTAATGCAAAGAAGCAAACCATGCACATAGAGAAGAGAACCTGAAGCCACCTATAGGCTGGGAGGGAGTTGCTAGCAGTCACAAAGGAAGAAAGGGACTTGGGCATCATCATCACTGATGACCTGAAATCATCCAAGCAGACGTCTAAAGCAGTAGGTAAGGCTAGGGGGTGTTAGGGTGTATTAGTAGGGTATCACAAGTCGTAAGAGGAGGTAATAATCCTTTTACAAGACACTGGTTAGGCCCCATCTGGAGTACTCATGGCAGTATTGGAAGGCCACACCTTCACAAGGACATTAACCAAATTGAGGCAGTCCAGGGAAGGGCAACCAAAATGGTGCAGGGACTGCACTCAGAAGACACATACGAGGACAGATTAACAGAGCTCAATATGTATACCCTTGAGCAAAGAGGAGGAGAGAGGTGATATGATCGAGGCATTCAAAAACATTAAGGGCATTAACAAGGTGAAAGAGTCTAACATGTTTAAATATAAGAAAATAGCAGGACAAGAGGACACAGCATGAGATTAGAGGGGCCGATTAAGGGGAACGTGAGGAAATTCTTTTTCACAGAAAGGGTGGTGGACTGATGGAATGGCTTACCACAAGAAGTGGTGGCTATGAATACAGTGCAGGGCTTCAAACAGGCATGGGATAGGCATAAGGGAGCAATACAAATGAGTATGAATAGATAGGCCACTGAGAGCAAAGGCCGATGGCACATTTATAAGGTAGAAAAAGAAATGGGCAGACTGGATGGGCCTTGCAGTCCTTATCTGCCGTCAACTTCTATGTTTCTATGTGGTCGTACCACTGAGCTGTACAACGCAAAATGACCTCACTCTGCCTACTACTGAATCCTCTGGCTATACACCCCAGCGTCTTGTTAGCCTTTGCTGCTACCTTCTTGCATTGTGTGGTGTGTTTTAGGTCTCTAGTAATCACCACCCCCAGATCATTTTCTTCCTCCAAATTCAGTACCCGAAACCTCCCCAGGTAATATTCCATCCTAGGATTCCTGGCCCTGATGTGCATCATTTTGCATTTTTGGCACTAAAGCAAAGTTGCCAGATTCCTGACCATCTTTGAGCTTACCGACATCCTCCTGCAGGTCCTGTATCCCTTCCTTTGTGTCCACTCAGAGTTTGGTGTCATTCACAAACAGGTACATCTCGCCCTTAATGCCTTCCCCAATATTGCTAATGAAGACACTAAACATTGGCCCCAGCATCAATCCATGACAGGCCCTGCTGATCTCATTGGTGCTGGATAACTCTCCCCCCACCACTACTCTGAGTTCTGCCCCTCAAACCAGTTGTCTATCTACCAGTTTCTCCCCAACTCAGACCTGTCAGTTTCCCGATCAGCCTCCTGCATGGTACAGGATCGAAAGCCTTACTGAAGTCCAGGTATAGGATGTGCACCACCCTTGTGACCCAAAGAATCTGATCAGGTTTGTTTGACATGATCTGCCTGCCATAAACCTGTGCTGCCTCATCCTGTAGACCATTCTTTTCAATGCATCTCACCAGCCTTTCCTTAAGTATAGGCTCCACTGTGCACCACAAAACATATGAGCCCTCAATATGTATTCACTGGAGGAGAGAGCTGAAGACATGATTGAAACTTTCAAGTACCTCAAGGGCATAAACAAGGTGCAGGTGGGGAACCATTTCCAATGTAGAATAAGTACTAGAACAAGGGGGCACAGTATGAAATTAGGGGTAGACTGAGGTAATGAGGAAGTTTCTCTACACACAAAGGGCAGACACTTGGAATAGTTTGCCACAGGAGGTAGTAAGGGCAAGCACAGTGGAGGAGTTTAAGCATGCCTGGGACAGGCACAAGGGAAGCTTGAGAGGGGAGGGAGTGATAAAAAGCCATTAATCACATGGGGTCAGTGGCCACATACAATGTATAGGGCAGACTGGATGGGCCTAGCGGTCCATATCTGCCGACAATTTCTAGGTTTCTAATAGTTTAAAATATCAAGGTTTGACTGACCAGCCTATAGTTCCCCTGAATATCCCTGCGTCTGCTCTTGTGGAGCGGGACCACATGTGCCGTTCTTCACTTCAGCGGCACCACGCCAGACTTTAGGGATCTACTGGAGAACAGCCAGCAGCCCCATCAGCTCCTCTGCTGGCTCTTTCAGCACCCTAGGGTGTATGCAGTCTGGTCCCAGGGATTTGTCAGTCTTCAGTGCCAGCAGCCCTCCTGCGGCTCTCCCCCCCTTCAACCTCTTACCGCTTCAGCTCCACCTTCAGTCCCCTCGCTCATCCTCCCCCGTGTGGCACTGGCCCATCCTTTTCACTTGTAAAGACAGAACAGAAATTAATTTAATACATTCTCTTTGCTCACTTCATCCACCCATTAATCCCCCCTTAACTATTATGTCCTTTTTGTCCCTTTTTCATTCATGTAGCAAAAGAAAGTCTTCTCACCCTGTTAATCCCTACAGCTATTTGGAGCTCTTTCTGCGCCTTAGCATGCTGCATCTCCTCTCACCATTCCACCCAACCTCAAGTATTCCTCTTCATCTTCTACTGCTGTTCTCCTGAACCTTCAGTAGGCTGCCCTCTTTTCCCTCACCGCTCTGGCTACCTCAGAGTTGAGCCAGATAGGTGACCTAGACCCCAATTTCTTCCCTCCAAGCTTGATATAATCTGATGTGGCTGCTAGATTCGCCTCTGATTGCTCATATGAAGCTGCAGATAAGCCACTTCACTCCAATTCATAGATTCATAGATGTGTACAAGTTCAGAAGGCGAATGCCCATTTATGAACTCTCCACCAGCTGTTCAGTGGTGGAAGAAAATTTCCAGTTGCCCATAAAGGAATCAAGTCTTTTTTTAAACTGTTCAACATTGTCACTTTTACTGATATCTACAGGAAAAGTTCTATATAGGTAGAACCCTCAGAGTAAAAAAATCTGAAAGAACGCTTAGTAGTTTTAAATAGTGAAATTTTGAGTTTGGAGTTATGAGATCTAGTATGGTTGTGTATCAAATGCTTTTCTAAATCAATTGTGTTCAACATGTATTCGTTTTGTAAGACCTTAAAAAGTATAAAATTAAGTCTCCCCTTAAGACTCTATATTCCAAAGAATATAGTTGTAATATTTTAAGTCTGGATCCATAGTCTATCAGACATGTTTTCTATCCTTTTGGTCACTTTGAGCTGGACCTTTTCTGTCATACTTAGACATCCAATTGAGGTCGGAGCGCAGAATGAAGCACAGTAATCCAAATGTGGTCGGACAAGACTAGAATACAATGGCAGAATGAATGAGGGGTTCCTACTTTTAATGAGTCTTAAAATGCTTCCTATGATCATATGACATTTAACAGTTTTATTAGTGTGAGAACTGAATTTTAAGTTATCTGATATTATGATGCCAAGATCTCCTTCTGTTGTAACCATTAAATTCATATTTTGTATCTAGTATAAAAACCTGGGATTGTTTTTTCCCCATGTGCATTACCTTACACTTGGACACATTAAAATTAATTTTGTTATTAACTTCCCAAGTGAATAATTTACGTTTTTTTGCAGAATATTTGCGGATGAAATGTTTACTATACAACCTAATTTACAACAGTCTGCATATTTATTGATCCAAACCTCTTAATGTTTGCATACTAGAAACCAGTATGTTGAAAAGACGACGTCCGAGAACAAATCCTTGTGGTACTCCACTAGTGACTGGACTCCAGTCAGACTCATGCCCAAGTATGACCACCTTTTGTTGTCTTATGTAACCATGATGAAATCCATTTAATTAAACATCCAAGTTTATATTGAAAAGTTGATCAGAATCTTATGAGATGTGTCAAAAGCCTCTTCGAAATCCAAAGAGACTGTCCACTGGGATCCCTTTATCAAGGGCATTGCTGACCAGTTCATAGAAACTAATAAAATTTGTTAGGCATGACCTGCCAGGAGTAAATCCATGTTGAGAAATGTCTAAACAACCAGTATTTTTAATGTGATTAGAGATTTTGGCTTGTATTAATCTTTGTATAATTTTACTAGTAAGCGAGGTTAGGCTGATAGGCCTATAGTTGCATGTCAACACCCTTAAAAATAGGAGTCATGTTGGCCTCTCTCCACAATTGTAATACATTTCCATGGCTCACTGATGTGTTAAATAAGTGAGGGGAACGGATAGTTCTTTTAAGAGTTCCTTTATAAATTCAGGATGTATACAATCTGGACCAAATGTATTACGTTTAAAATGAATGGCCTCCATAGTATCTTGTTCAGAAAATAAAAGTCAGATGCAGATTGCATTTCAAGGTGTATTGTTTCTTTTGGGCCAAATACGTTTGAGAAGTACTGACAGAGTCCAGCAGCCATTTCTATTTCGCTGATAATTTGTCATTAATCTTTAAGGAGCCTATTCCTTTATGATTTTGTTTAAGGGAGCCAATATAGTTATAAAACTTTCTTGTCTAATATTATTAGCTAGATTTATTTCTAACTTTTGTTTTGCCATTTTTATTAATTTTGTTTTTTACAAGTATATTGAATTTGCCCTAGTCAGAGCCATTTTTAGTTTTACAATATTTATTGTAAGCTCAGTGTTTATTTATGATATGCTTTATGTCTTTCGTCCACCACATTGGTATTCTTTATTATTTTTATTATATTTGACCTGGTCAGGAACCCAGGTATTTAAACAATAGTCTATTTTAACCGTTATTTTTGCCCATATAAGGTCAGGATTTTCCAAGTCATTTGACCAATTTCACAAGGTTAAATACTTTTTAATGCTGATATAATCAGCTTTGTAATAATTTTTAAATTGTTATTCCTTTGTTACAGTTCATTTGTCTTAGGATATTAAATGTGATCATATATTACTGCCTTTGGGCAACAGCGATCATAATAACAGGGGATGAAAGCAGATCAATATTCGTGAAAATTAGGTCAAGAATGTTATTGTTCCTAGTAGGGTGAAGTACCAATTGCTCCAGACCAAGCTTGAAAGTGGTTTCCAGGAATGGTCTCTCAAGGGGACCATTTGTATCAAAAGTTTCCCAGTTTACATTTGGAAAATTGAAGTCACCAAGTAACATTAAGTTACCATGAACTACCTTATTTTCAAGCTGATTCAAGAAAGCTAGGTTGTCGTCTTGACTTAAACTGGGGGACCAGTAGCACAAGCAGACTTAAAAGTTTCGTGTCCAATCTCAATCTTGGTCCACAATTTTTGTGTGGGTGTCAAGGATTGCCTCGTAGCACTTAAATTTATTAGATATATAGCACCAGACCCCCTCCTCTATTATTCTATTTATAAAAGATTTAGTGAAACCAGATACATCTGTGTTCCAGACCTCTGAAAACCAAGTTTCAGTGATACAACAGATGTCAATTTCTCTACTAACAAGGACATGTCTTGGTTCATCTAATTTGTTAAGCTTCTTGCATTGGTTAACAGAATTTTGATTTCCTTGAAACTTTCCAGGTGGATAGAGATATTGATCAATCCATTATTACCATGATTAGGTGCAATATTAGAGATTTTCAGTCCTGGTGTATTTTTCCTTGAATTTGTATTTGTTTTTCCTTTTGTAAACCATATTATTTTGGTTACTTGAATATTTGTTTTAAAAAAAGTAAAGGTTTGGGTACATCTCCCCCCCCCCCATCGCTTAGTTTAAAATTCCATCTATGTAATTATTTAGCTGTTGACCGAGTTGTGGCCCTACTTTATTTAAATGTAGCCCATCTCTGCTGTACAGTTCAATATTGCCAGTATATTCTTCCCAATGGGTTATACAATTGATGTTTTGCTTCAGGCACCATTGTCTAAGCCAGTTTCTCAAAGTGCAATTTTGTTGGCCTGTTCCTCTGAGGATAGGGAGTATTTCAGAAAGAGCAAAATCAACTTAGATTTACAAGTTTATTGGTTAGATTAACTATTTACTGCTTAATCTGTTGGTGAAAAATATTGTTAGCCCCTGCATGTATAATTACTAGTTTTTTAATGTTATTTGGGCAAAGTATATCATTGGTCATTGTGATATGATATTTTGGCACCCCTGAAACATGACAGTTCTGTGAGCTTCGTCTGTCACAGATTGTTCTGTCAAGTCCTTTAATAGAATCACCGAGGACAAATAGTTTCTCCGAGTTACCTCAAATTCCATGTTTATAGTTGACATGTTAGATTCCATTTGCCCTGGAACATTGGGTATGGTATCCAATATTAAAGGTGTCTCTGTAGTATCATTTTTGTTTTTGCCCATATTTTGAGGCACATTATTTGTTACTGTAAGTGTATCTGGTATTATTTCTTCCTCAAACGCCAGACTCACTATTTCATCCTGGGTGACACCTACAGTTAAGAGATCAAATATGTTAGAAATATCTAAGTTGAAGTGATTGGCTTTTCTACATCTCTTTTTTTTGGGGACGTTTTAGGTGTTTAACCTGGTACCAGACATCCTCTGAATCGTTGACATCTTCTTCCCTTACTCTTTTTATTTAGTGGAATCTTGTTTACAAGACTAGGAGCACTATTACAATTCGTATTGTTAACTAAAGGCATTAGAGTGCAAACTAGGTTTGTTACATTTTGCACTGCATGTGCTCGTAAACAAACCTGAAAAACGGTCTGCCATATCCAATTGGCTTTGTTCAATTTCACCAAGCCTTTTGTTACACTGGGCTAACATGTATAATATTAGCATTTTCAGTGCATTTGGAACAAGTAAATGGGTTATTTGAAGAACAGGCAGGGACTATCATCATATACATATTGCATGACAAACATAATATGCCAATTTCTTTAACTGTTTCAACAAAGGTTTCCATGGTTTTATCTACTGCAGCAAGAAAAATAGTAAATGGGTAGGGGTGGAGGCAGTGGAGCTTAAAACGTTTAGGTTTGGGAAATTACAAACCTATGCACTCAGTATTATACATGTTACTTTCGCCTGACATGTGCGTCGACGTGCGCTACACCGCGCTCACCCTGCGAGCTGAGGGCTTTGTTTTAAAGGGTGTAGGGACCCAGAAGTAGTATTCGCGGGTCACAAAACCTCGCATGTACAGTGCACTCAAAACTTAAAAAGATGCCCAAAAACTGTTACAATGCCGCAGTTATAGTTTGAGCCCCAGAAGAAAAAGCAATATTTAACAGGTTGTAGTTCGTAGTGGATCAGACAGAACTACAAAACTCTCTTCCTGGTTCCGGATTATCAGGAACAAGGGCTCCAGACATTTAAAATAACACACGTTAGGTCTATTTCAATAAACAAATGTTCATTTAGGCTTGGTTCACGTACCAAAAGGTGTATGAAATTGGTATATGTAGAATAATGTGAATCCAATTTTCAAATACATGCTTACAGCTACTCCTACCCCTCCTTGCTTCTGCCCTTAGCTGCCCATAGACCTTTTCCCCCAGACAAATCGAGCCTTTATCTTAGCTACCTCAACTATCACACAAATGTTTATAATTCCTGGTGTTTGTAAATTTTGCTGTTAAATAGTTTATATAAGATACTAAATGTCAGCTGCTTATCTGTACTGTTTTTAATTTGTTCTGCTATCTCCAATTTGTCAAATTTGTTTTCCTTGTAATGTAATCCTACTTGGCCCTGGGTCACACCTAGAAACAAGCCTTGGCTCAGAGTCCCTTTCCTAGTAAAGGAAGTTTAAATATTAAGCCGGTGACCCGGGTTCAGGAACAGACCCAGGTCAGAGGGCTGCTGGGGAAGAAGGATCCAGCACCCCTTAACTGCTGTCCTTCGGGAGAGGGGGCACACATGATCGGTGCAGCAGCACCACCCAGCGGAGGCTGGGTTCGTCACAAGTACCGATGCCTACTCCACTCAGGAGTGGGGCAGACGCTGGTAGTTACTGCATGTCCCCCACCCTTGCCTAAAGGGGGGAACCTTGTGTCCCTGGCCATCTCCATGAGGCCCAGCCCCCAGGCCTCAATTAGTCTCCGCAGCAGTCTCCCCGACCAGAATTGGCATTGTGGCACTGGTAGGAGAACAGCACCGCGACCCCGCCCTCTGGGGGTAAGCCAAGGGCGACTGGGTGAACGCAGGCATGGGCAGAGGTGGAGGTACAGGGGTCTGTGACCAAGGTGGAGATTGATGGCTGGGGCACAGAAAAAAAGAAAATAGAAAAAGTTTAAGTAAAATGTGGTCCATCCCATGACCTCTTCAATGCCCACTAGGTGTGCCCTTAGCACCTCCCATCCTCTTAAAATTTTCCCACCTAAAATCCTTTAGTCTTGGTGGCGACATAATCCTTGCCCATGTCCAAACTGAACCACACTGTACTGTGGTCGCTACCACCCAGAGGTTCCTTGACCTCTTACTCCTGTAAGTACTCACCATTGGTGAGCACTAGGTCTAGGATTGCCCGCTCCTTGGTGGGATCAGTAACACCTTAGGTCATGAATCCTCTCTGTATCCTTTAGGATCTCTACTTCTGGTGCAGGACATGGCCGGTATAGCCCAGTTCACCTTGGCTGGCAGTATAGCCTAGAGTTTAGAGTAATGAGCTGTGAATGAGCTTGGTACATCCAGTAGACCCAAGTTCAATTCCCGCAACCTCTACTTGCATACTGTGAGACTGAGCAAGTCACAACCACCCCAGTGCTCCCGGGTCGCCCCTGAGCATAGGCACTTGTGCCCAGTGGGCCTTACCCGGTTACCAAAATAATAAATAAAAATAATGCCCTCTACCACTTTCCCTGCAGCTTTCAGCACCTGTACACATAGTTCACAGTCCTTTTCTTCATCCTGTTTAGGCAGCCTATTGACCACCCCAGCCTGATGATCCTCCTATGTTAGTCTGTAGTAGGAGCCATAGTGTTTCTACCTTCCACTGTTCATTCTCTTCCCTAATGCAGGTCATTCCCTCCCGAATGTATGCTGTCCCCACCTCCCCTTTTGCCTATCTCTGTCCCTTCTGCAAATGTTCTGCAGAAGAGAGAGTCTGCCGTATCAGTGGAGATGTCAGGCCAGTAACACTGTTTTCCTTCCAGTCCCACTGCAATGTCACTTATAAAGACATTAAAGAGGACCGGTCCCAGTACTGAACCCTGCAATACCCCACTAGTAACCCCCACTTTCTTCAGAGTTAACTCTGTTTACTATTAACCTCTGTATGCTGTTCCACTAATATTTAACCCAGGCTACCACCTTGGGACCCACTCCAAGGCTAGCTAACTTTTATATTAATCTTGTGTGTGGGACTGTGTCAAATGCCTTGCTAAAGTCTAGGTAGGCCATGTCTACTGCCCCTCCCTTGTCTACCACACCGGTCACCCAGACAACAAAATCTATTAGATTTGTCTGACATGACCTTCCTGCTGTGAATCTATGCTGCCTTGGGTCCTGTGCCCCACTGGCCTCTAGGAACTCAACAATTCTTTCCTTTAGAAGTGATTCCATCATTTTTCCTACCACTGAGGTTAAACTAACAGGTCTGTAGTTTCCTACCTCTGTCTTGCTCCCAACTTTTGTTATGGGGAATCACGTCTGTCCTCCTCCAGTCCTCCGGTACAGCATCCTACCATGATTTGTTAAAAAGGGTAGTCAGTGGTGTCACTAATTCTACCCTTAGTTTTTAGAATTCTTGGGTGAATCCAGTCAGGCCCCATTGCTTGGTCCACCTTCAGTTTAAGTTCTTTCAGGGCCCTTTCTTCTGTGAATAGCTTTTTTCTAGTCAATCATAACACCAGATTAAGTCCTTTAAACTTTGCTTTGACTGTGGATCAGTTAATTTTCTTCCCAAACACCAAATGAGAACATTCTCTGTCTCCTCTAAACTTGCAGTTACAAACGTGTGACTGTGTTAAGAGTTTTTTATACTAGCTGCTCTTTAAAAATTCCAGTGCTTTAATCCCCAACTGCTGGGAGCTTTAAGAATTTATTAATGTTTTATGCCGTGTTATAGTTTCTGTGCAAGCTTTTCTGTTTAGAACCCTAATGCTTTATGCCATGCCCTGTGTTCCTAACTCTGTAAATGTGGGCTAGCACATGCGTGAGAGCTCCATAGCAAGTTACCTGAAACTGTTGTGTACCTTCTGCTACTGTTTTTTAAAAACAAATAAAAACCTTATTGTATGCTTAGCCAATTCGAATTAAGCTCCTTAGCAGCAACTTCTCCTGCATACCTTTATTTAATGCTGCTCCGTTTTTCATTTCTCCACAGAGTAGGGTCGAGAGGGCCATTGTGCTTCCTGCCCTCCCCCAAGAAGGTCCCCTGCCATGCTGAAGTTGTCCCCAGGTAGAAGATCTCAGGTATGCTGCAGAGCTGCTTTCAGGGAAACACCACATTTTGAGCTGTGTGTGAGGGGACCCTGCCGGCGCTCTGCGCCGGCTGCCCCACCACCCCACTAGATGAGTTGATAGTCTTATAGGCTCTATCACATGCAGAATAGAACCAATCGGCCCACTTTTTCATCTGCAGATTATCAGAGCTCACCACTAGTGACCACCCAAGCACATTTCTCAAGTACTTATAGCCTGCCAGCAACATGCTGCCCTGGTATCAGTCAATACTATGCCTGCTAACACCCCTAGCCTCCCTCCATCTACCCCTACCCCAGCCATTCCCCATTACCTTTTACCCCGGTGTTGAGCCTCCCCCTCATCGCGAAACCTCCTCCTCATGGCTGCCGCAGCCATGTTCCCTGAACAAATGGTCTCTAGGGGCTTCCACCCTGCCGCCCTCCTTTCACACTTGGCTGTCTACAGCCAACACTGCTAAAACAAGAACACCCCCGTCCTACCCTGCTCCCCCTTACCACTGGATTCTCTTGGCCTCCCCCATTCCTTGCCATTCCCTCTCCAATCCCTTCATATCTCGGTCTCTCCCTCCAGTACCCCCACCAAGGATATGGTCTCCAGACGTTACAGGCATACCAGTGCTCTTCCGAGGCTGACTGCACTACTCCTCCTGCTATCTGGTAATATCCATCCCAACCCGGGCCCCCTCACTGACAACCAATCTAGTCTCTCTACAACCTCAGGACTCAGACTTGCCTCCATTAACGTCTGCAGCCTGCTAAAGAAATTTGTTGGCCTGCAAGTCTGGGTTGCTCAGCACCAACCAGATGTGCAGGCACTAGTCGAAACATGGTTATCCAAGACAACACCTGACTCGTTCATCTCCCTCCCGGGTTACTTGCTTTACGGGGAGGATAGAGTTGGGAAATGGGGGGAGATGTGCCATCTACCTACGGGACTCCCTCCTAGGCCCCCCCCTCCAAAATCCACTACTACAGCATGGTGCACAGGCCATCTCTCTAAAGGTCACCCTGGGCTCTTCAAGAGCCCCCCTCATCACAGCTGCCTACATTCCCCAGCCACCAGAACCATGCCCTGCTATCTCTACTAGACTACATCTCCCATCAACCCAGCAAGATGGAACAAATCATAGGCGACTTAAATATTAACCGATTCTCCAGCACTGGGAACAGTGCCAAAGATGCCTTTTTGCACTCAATCTCACCCAACTTGTCTCCTCCCCACCCACCCCCGTCCAACTACTAGTAGCGCCCTCCTCTGGACCTGGTTCTCTCAAACAGGCTTCAGAAGATCACCAACTTGACAGTGCTGCCAAATGCCCTCAGTGATCACTGCCCAGTCGTTTTCCCCAGGTCATGTAACTTGGAGAAGCCCAAGCCCGTCTTCATCTCCAGAAGGTGCCTGTCCATGGGTAACCTTGCCTCACTCCGTGATCACCTTGCCAGCTGGGACTGGTCCTCAGTGAAACTGTCCCAATATTAACTGCCCTCAACTACTTTATTTACTACTTTAACAGGGCCTGCAATACATATGCACCCACTTCTAAAACCATATGCAGGAAACACTACTCTCCCTGGATCACCCTTGCTCTCATAAAGCAAATGCGTCTCAGGGATGATCTCTGGCACAGAGCCCTGGACTCCAGGAAGCCTGCCAATAGACAAGCCTACAGATCGGCACCAACAAATGCACCTGGGCTATCTGTAGTGCCAAGGCAGCATACCACAGGAATACCCTGGCATCCACCTGGGGCTCCTCACACAAGTTCTGGGTCCACCTAAAGCAACTTAACGGCAAAACCCAGACACCCCCCCCCCAAACTCAATATCGATGGTGCAATCACCATTGACCCACACAGTATCGCCAATGGGCTGAATAATGCCTTCTCTAATCTCTCCTCTACCTCACCTACCAACATCTTTGATCCTGCTCCTGATCCCCTACCACCTCCTTCCAACACCCACCCTTCTACTTCCAAGGCTCTCTCCCCCGTCTGCTAAACTCTACCTACTCAAAGCCCTAGCAGGTTACTTGAGAGGTAGTGGCTCATGATCCTCTCTTTTCTCGCTACCCTGGACTTTCTTCTCACCCCCTCACTAACCTACTCAACCTCTTCCTCTGACTTGGCCAATTCCCCAAGCATGGAAAAGAGCCGTTTTCACCCCATACATAAAGGTGGTGACAGAATGACCCCAAACAATTACAGACCGATCTCTATCCCCCAAAGCCTTTTACAAAGATTGTGGTCGACTAGAGATTTACCTCACTGTGCATAACCTCTCTGCAGGAGCAGCACAGTTTTCAGGGTTTTAGCACCAACTGCCCTCAGGTTCTCCACTTTCATTCACTCTGCCCTGGACAAAGGGCATCCTCCCGAGGCAGTTTTCATCGATTTGTCAAAGGCCTTTGACACGGTCTGCCACCCTCTTCTCATTAACACCCCTCCCAGCTTGGTTTCACTTGAGCCCTGTCAAGCTGGGTGTAATCTGCTTGCTGCCTGTACCCAGTGTAAAAAACCAATATCCTTTCCTGCCCGTATCAGGTCCGGGCCGGTGTTCCAAGGCTCTATCCTGGGACCACTACTCTTTAGCTTATATTTAAACACGCTGCCCAATGCCTCCTCAGAAAACATACTGCTTTATGCAGATGATGCGTCCCTTCACATCCCACCCCGACCGCCCAACTCCAGCTTGTGCTCCAATCCACTTTTGCCCAGACTGAGCAGATGGGTCAAACTTTTACACAGGCTTGTGATCAACTTTAAAACAAAAGTCTTGCTGTTCACCCACAATCAGAACAAACTCAAGGGTGCTGCACTGTCCATTCAATCTCTCTCCCATGACCCTCTTGAGCAGGTCACCTCATACAAATACTTGGGTATCACCCTCTACTCTTCCCTCACCTTCCATGGCCACATCCACACCCTCTGTTCTGCCATAAATTCCCATATAGGCTTGCTATATCGGCACAGAGCCCATCTCCCACCAGAAGCACTAAGACTCGCCAATGACTCATCAATCGTGTCCCTAGTGGATTATAAACTAATATACGGCGCAGCAGACAACTCTGCTCTGGGTAAAATCAAGCCCTCAATCAAGGCCTATCGGTTACTCACTGGGGCCCGATAGGCTAACACCTGTGCACTTTATGACTTATCTAACCTCCTCTCCCTTGAAGAGTTGCTACTCTACCAGACCCGTCTGCTCACCCAAAAAATCCCTGTCTGCTTAACCCCCCCCCCCCAATCTGTCTAAACTAATCAGCATGGCCACCCCTCCTGTCCACACTTGTAGCTCCACTAAGACCCTGCTAGTGGTCCCTAGGGTTAGGAAGACCCTTGCGCAGAGGTATTTTTACTACAGGGCACCCTCCTGGTTTAACACTCTCGCCCCTGGTACCTCAGCTCAGAATTGGACCATTCAAAACATCCCTGCGTAGCCACCTTCCCAGCTCCTGTCACTGCAATTGCAAATAATTGCACCACTACAGGTCCTCATCCTACCACCTGACCCACTCCACCCACCCTGTTTATATATCAGTGTGCATAACACGATTGCAGCTCTACAATCATGTATAGGCCTGTACATGCAAGTTTGAGTTTCTGCACCGCACTCCTACCGTCTACCTCTACCGTATGTAATGTCTACAAAGTATGTATACCCTATGATCACGCCTTTCTTGCTTAGCTACCATCATGTACAGGCCTGTCTCCAGCAAGATGGGGCCTTCTCTCGCTGATATGGCCCGCTTCACCTGTATTTAATTTGTACAAATTATTGTAAATATTGCCCTGCTGCTGTTTCTGCACTGCTGTCTATCTTCCACTCACTGTTTCCCCTGCCCAGTCCTAATCTGTGTATGACGATGAATCTTTGTAAATAAGTCTGACTCAAAGGGTCGTAATTCTGATACTAATAAATAAAAAACTGGTCAGATATGCAAGCAGACATGAATGGGGCTACATAGCAGTGAAATGCTTTTTTATACTGTGCTATAAATCTGAGTGCATTTTGTTGCTGGATTTGAAATGGGATTATGCTGTGCACAGATTGACATTTTCTCAGTCCCCAGAGACCTTACTGAATGCCAATCATGTTTGTAACAAGAGAGTCAATACATGTGTTCCTGTTACAACAGGATTTAGCTACTGGACATGATCAATGCTAAATAAAAGTTTGAATTTATAATGTATTTTACTGGGTTCATGACTGCTGTTTAAATATATCCATTTATGTCTCAAAATGGCAAGTATTTGACATATTGTTCAAGGTTATCTGTTTTGTGGCTCTAATAACTGCCTTCTGTGCGCCAGACATGCTGTGAATTTCATAGTTTTGCAATGTGCTAATCAGGTGTGTAAGACTGTGTAATTCATTGTGGATGTATGACTTTTGCAAACTTCCAAACTTTTTTTTTTTTTTTTTTAGTAGTTTTATGGTACCGTCTTGATTGTAATAGGGACAGAGGTAGCATGCTAATGTTTGTAATGGGGACCTCCTAAAAATCTGTCCCAGTTACGAACAAGACTTTTTGTGTACCTTATTTTGGAATTGTGATAGAGAATTAATGAGATTTGTGTTTGCTTTCAGTGTGCATTTGTTTGGGGGGGTGTAAGAAATTATTTTTGTTTTAAAATGGCCTTTCACATGCTTTGGGGGAGGGGGACTGCCAGCTCATCTGAAAGTAAATTTTTGGAATGTTTGCTGCAAAGGCTGGGATTAAAATATAAAAGTACTGGGTGCTGTAGTCATTTACTGATGCATTTAAAGTGGAAAAAAAAAGCCTGGAATCTGTTTTAGCATTTTCAAAAGATGTCCTAACAGCCCACAACCAAGTTCAATCACATTTGTAACAGGGACCTCAAGAAACCAGCGGTCCTTGTTACAAACAAGACTTCTGGTGGTGCCTTATTTTTCATTGTTATTAGAGACGTTATATGGCTTTTTAGTTTGATTTGAGCGAGCATTTGTTTGGGGGGGGGGGTATAAATTTTTTATTTTAAAATGGCCACTCACATGCATTGGGGAGGTGAGGCTGCCGGCTCATCCTAAAGTAAATTAGAAATGGAATGTTTGCTGCAAAGTTTGAGATTAAAATATAAAAATATTGGGTGCTGTAGTCGTTTACTGATGCATTTAAAGTGAAAAAAGCCTGGAATCTGTTTTAGCATTTTCAAAAGTTGTCCTAACAGCCCACAACCAAGTTCAATCATGTTTGTAACATGGATCTCATGAAACCAGTTGTCCCTAATACAAATGGATGGGACTTACCTTTTTTTTTTTTTTTTTTTTTTTTTTTTAATTGTGATTATTAAGATATTCTACAAGACTGGTTTGTTTTGACTGAACATTTGTTTTGGGGATGCAACAAGGGACTTTTTTTTTTTAAATAGTCACCCACATGCTTTTGGGGGAGGGGGGCTGCCAGCTGATCCAAAAGTAAATTAGAAATGGAACGTTTGCTGCAAAGTCTGAGAGTAACAATAGACATATTTGGCGCTGTAGTAATTTCCTACTAAATTTGAAGTGGACAAATGCCAATGACAATATTTTAGAACAAAAAAGTTTTGCAACTAAAGATCCTTGCATGTTATAAAAATAAAGACTGCAGTGGTAATTTGCTCCTTGGAAGCATAACGGCACAAATTAAATTTACAAAATGGTTCTGGCCAAGGTATGGCTAATAGGGCAGTGAGGAGGGAGACAGTTGCCACCATGTACCCTTGGGACTGCTGACAAGATATGGAGAGGTATGGGACTGACCATAAGTCCCATGGTACAGCTGACAGGGCTAGAGAATTTTAGGAGTGTGCCACTAGGTCCCTTGAGACTGCTGACAGATGGGATTGACCTTACATTTCAGGGGGCCAATAGGGAGGGCAGTGGGATTGATCTTGGATCCCATGGGACTGCAGATTTGATGGAGCATGCCAACAAGCCCCAGGGAGAGGGATGAGACTATGAGACTAAACTCGCATCCCAGGGGACTGATGGGGAAGGGGTGGGACTGACCGTTGGTACCATGGGACTGCTGATAGATCTGGAGCCTTTTAGGAGTGTACCAGCAGACCCTAGGACTGTGGAGGGGGATGAGACTAACCTTACATTCCAGAGGGCTGATGGTGAGGGGGTGATTCTGACCTTGGGTACAATGGGACTGCTGACAGGGCTGGAGAATTTTAGGAGTGAACCACCAGGCCCCAGGGATTGGGGAGGGGGAGAAGACCGACCTTACATGCCAGGGGGCAGATTTGGAGGAGGGTGGGACTTGCCTTGGGCTCCATGGGACAGTAAATTTGTTGAAGTGTGCCACCAGGCTCCGGAAACTGGGGAGGGGGATGGGACTGACCTCATGTACAAGGGGTCTGACCTTGGATTCCATGGGACTGCAGATTTGTCAGTGTGTGCCATTAGGCCCCTGGGACTGGGGAGGGGGATGGGATAGATCTCACATGCCTGGAGCCGATGGGGATGTGGGACTGCCCTTTGTCGGTGTGTGCCACCAGGCCCAAGGGATTAGGGATGGGATGAACCTCTGTACCATAGGGCTGATGGGATGGGGTGGGACTGACCTTGGGTCACATGAGACTGCTTACAGAGCTGGAAAATTTAGGAGTTCACCGCCAGACCCTAGGGACTGCAAACGGGGGTGGAACTAAACTCGTGTGGCAGGGCAATGGATGGGGAGGGGGTGGTACTGACCTTGGATACCATGGAACTGCTGACATGGCTGGAGAGTTTTACGAGTGTGCCACCAGACCCCAGGGACTGGGGAGGGGAGTGGTACTGACTTTACATGCCAGGGGGCTAATGGGGAGGAGGATGGGACTTACCATGGGTTCCATGGGACTGTGGATTTGTTGGTGTGTGCCACTAGGCCCCAGGGACTGGGGATGTGGCTGGGACTTGCTTCATGTGCCGGGGGTTGATGGGGAGGGTTTGGAATGGACTTTGAATCCCACAGGACTGCAGACAGGGCTGAAGAATTTTAGGAGTTTGTCACCAGGCCCCAGGGGAGGTAGATGGGACTGACCTCACATGCCAGAGGGCTGATAGGGAGGGAGGTGTTACTGACCTTGGGTCCCATGGGACTATTTACATGGCTGGAGCATTTTAGGAGTGTGCCACAAGGCTCAAGGGACTGGGGAGGGAAATGCAGCTGATGGGGAGAGGGGTTGGAGAATTATAGAATAGTCTACCAAGAATCAGGGACTGCTGACATGGATCCGGAGGGGGATGGTAATTGTGCCTCCATTTTGCTTGCAATCCTGTGGGTGTCCATGCTTACCTCTATTTTGTTTACAAGCCAGTTGTTGCAGTACTGTGTGCCTCCACTTGGTTTGCAAGCCAATGGGTGTCCGTGTATGCCTCTATTTCGTTTTCAGTCCAGTGCTCATGTCCGTGCCTGCCTCCATTTTATTTCCAATCCAGTGGATTGCCCACATTATCATCTGTTCTCATCTGGTGGATTCAGTTATGTTATCACCTGGGGTCTGCCAGGTCCCTGGTCAATCTTTCATGGGGGCCTGATGGGTGTGCAAGTGGCATACTGCACACAGCAGCTTGACATGAGTCAATGGACTGGTGCCAGGGTTCTCGTCTGGTGGATGTATTTTCGCCATCACCTGATGTCTGCCAGGTCCCTGATCAGTCTTCATGGGGCACTGGTGGGTGTGCAGTTTGTGTACTGCACGCATCTGCTACACTGAGTCACTGTAGGCCAGTGCCCATGTTCTGCTCGGACAGATTCAGTTACTGTCATCTGGGGTGTGCCAGGTCCCTGGTCAATCTCTCAAGGGGCGCTGGTGTGTTTGCAAGTGGTGTACTGCACACACCAGCTTGAGTGAGTCACTGTAGGCCGGTGTCCATGCTCATGTCTGGTGGATTCAGTTATGCTGTCAAATGGGGTCTGCCAGATGTACATATGTGCATTTGTTGGATGTATTAGGTTTGTAATAACCAATGTATATAGTCTGTATAATGTGGGGTTAGTGTTTTAGTTAATTTTACTTGGTGTGTCTGGTATTTCTAGTTAGCATAGTGAATGTTATATTATGAAAATACAGTTATGTAAGAACTTACTGTAAACAGTCAATATTGGAGAGGCTCTTGCAGTAGGTACTCACATATAGGACTGACCCGCCAGGCATCAAGACCCCATGGAAAAATTTCTAGCTAGCAGTCTGGCGGGGGACCACCCCCATGTCAGGTGACCGATGTCATGAGACGTCAGTATAAAGGGGCGGTTCCCCACACCCGCCAAGGGCGAAAAGAGGCAAGACAAGAGAGAGGAGAGGATATTTCCCATCATGGAAATGGAGTCAAAGAAGCTTAGGGGGATGGAGGGTGGGAAGGCAATACCTACTGCAAGAGCCTCTCTCGAAGATCTACTGTTACGTAACTGTATTATCTTACTTCAAGAGGGCTCTTGCAGTAGGTATTCATATATAAGGACTGAGTCCCAAGCAGTCTGGAACAAGGAAAAGCACTCTGGAGGAGGGAAACTATCCATAGCATGGAACCTCTGGCTGAACAGGTCTTTTGAGAGAAGATCTTGAAGCACAGCCAGCCTGAAGCCTGCTCTACAGCTAGAGGCAATGTCCAAACTGTACTGTTTCATAAAGGTATGGACAGAAGTCCAAGGTGCCGTTGCACAGATGTCTGCCACTGACATTCTTGAAACAAGCCGCAGAGGCAGCTACTCTGGTGGAGTGACCTCTGACTTGACCCAGCAGAGTCTTGTTGTACTTGTCGTAACAGAAAGTGATACAATGAGCCAACCATTTTGACAGCAATTGCCTAGAAACAGCAATGCCTTCTCTTTTGAGCAAGAGACAAAAAGCTGATCGGTTTTCCTGAGATCCTTAGTTCTAGTGGTGTAGTATCTCAGTATTCTGTGCACACACAGTATGCAAGCGGTACTGCCCTTGACTGGAGTGTTGTGTAAAAAAAAGTGGGTAGCTCAATGGGTTGATTCAGCGTGGATTCAACCACCACCCTTGGGAGAAACTTAGGGTTGGTGCGTACAGCCACACATTCCTTGTGGAAAATCAAGTAAGGGATTTTGCACATAAGGGCCTGAAGCTCGGAAATGTGTCGAGCAGAAGTAATGGCAAAGAAAGGAACTTAAAATCTGCTGTAGCTGCCAGCTTAGAGAGAGGCCGGGTAAGCTTCTCCAGCATGAAACTCAAGTCACGGGGGGGAGGGCCAGGAATGCATATGGGGGTCTCAAATGGAGAACCCCTCTGAGGAAGGTCTTGGTGACTTCCAATTAAGCAAAAGTCCTGTCCCCGAAGGGAATATAGTAGGTTGAAATCGCTGCCATGTGGACCTTTAATGAAGAATGGCTGATACCGAGATCGAAGAGATGGCGCATGTAGTCCAGGACTCTATTAGCTGGGCAAGAGAAAGATTTGAAGTCCTTTGATATGGCCCAAATTGAAAACAGTTTCCACGTCATGACGTAGGTGGACCTGGTGGAAGGCTTTCTGGCCTCTACCAAGATGTCCGCTACGAGCAGAGAAACTCCAAAGCGGGCTTTTGCTACGTCTGCAGGAGCCACGCATGCAAATGAAGGGATTTGAGACCTGGATGGTCAAGGGTCCCCTGATCCTGGGTCAATAACTGTTGCAGAGGAAGAGGAGGTTCCTCTGAAAACTATTGCATAAGAGAGAACCAAACTTGCCTAGGCCAGAAGGGAGCGATGATCAGAGTTTGTTCAGGACCCTCGGAATTAAGGGAATAGGAGGGAGGGAAAAGAAATCTGCCCCTTCAAGTCAGAGACAGAGCATCCTGCCAAAAAATGTCTTGCCCTGAAGCAAGCGAACAGAAGGTGGGAAGTTTTGAGTTTTGAGGAGATGCAAAGAGGTCCATCTGAGGCATTCCCCAATGTAGAAAGATGTTGTCTATGATTTCTTGAACCAGTTACCATTCGGGGGCCCAGGCTGAGGACCAACCGAGGTGGTCTGCCAGCATGTTTTCCACTCCCGGAACGTGAATGGCAGTTAAGTGAAGGTGTTGCTGGGTTGCCCAGATCCATACCCTCATTGCTTCCTGGCACAGAGGGTAGGAACGAGTTCCTCCCTGCTTGTTGAGATACCAGACTATGCATATGTCTGTCTGTATGAGGAGATGACTGGGAAGGATGAAGGAGCACAGAGCCTGAAGGGCATAAAGGACTGCCCTCAGTTTGAGCACATTTATGTGCAGATTTTGTTCGAACCGGGACCAGCTGCCCAGAGTCCTGTGAGACACGAGATGGGGCTCTCCAGCCTTCGCCTGACGCATCTGTCATCAACATCTGGGAGGGGGGTTTGATGTTGAAGTGAACTCCCTGGCATAGGTTCTCTTGCACAATCCATCACTGCAAGTCCCTGATCATGGGATAGGAAACTAGTACCTTAGTCTAGATCATCCAAGGTTTGGACCCATTGACACCAAAGTGTCCACAGAGATCCTCATATGGAGCCGAGCACGTGGGACTGTCTGAATGGCAGCCGCCATTAGCTTGAAGAGGCGAAGGACTGACCTGGCTCCAACCCTTCTGAGACTGGACAGGAGACAGACTAGAGTCTGAAGGGTGTCCACCCTGTCTGGAGGCAAAAAGACTTGCCGATGTTAGTGCCCAGAATCGCCCCTATAAACTGAAGCCGCTGGCAAGGGACCAAATGAGACTTTGCCTGGTTGATGGTGATACTCAGGTTGGTGAAAACCTGCATGGTAAGGGACAGAGTGTAGGAGTTCATCCCTGGACCAATCGTCCAGGTATGGGAATACCTGAACTCCCTGGGTACACAGGTGGGCCGCTACCAAAGACAGGCATTTGGTAAATACTCGGGAGGGCCGAGGGAAAGACCAAATGGGAGGGCCTTGAGTTGGTAGTGGTCCCCCTGAAAGCAAAAATGGAGGACTTTGCAGTGGGAAGGGCATATGCAGGTAGACATCCTGCATGTCAAAAGCGCACAGCCACTGTCCCTGCCAAAGAAACAGCACAAGGCTCTGAAAAGAGAGCATTCTGAAGCACTTGTTATCCACAAACATTCAGGGAACCGAGGTCTAAAATAGGCCTCGCGTCTCCAGTCTTCTTTGGAACTAGGAAGAAATGGGAATAGTAACCTGTCCCCCAAAGGTAGCTGGGGACTGGTTCTACCACTGCCTTTGAGAGAAGGGAGGTGATTTCCTCTAGGACCAGAGGAAGATGTTGTGGGGAGTAAGACGATCGGGGGTGGGTTCTTCGAGGTGGTTTCTGTAGAAACTATTGTGTCCTGCTGATATCAACTGGAGCACCCAAGCATCTGATGTTCTCTCCCAGCCTGGCAGATGGGAGGAGAATCTCCCCCCCTACCGGTTCCTCTGGAGCTTCCAGAGGCAGTGCGAGAGGCAAGGAGTCAGGAGGTCTGGGGCAGCACAGCAGCCGAGACTCCCATGGCTTTTTTGGTAGGGGGAGTCTAGGGTTGCTGCAGGGGCCCATGATTGTTGGTCGGTTTGCCCTGTGGTTTTGGTTTCTGTCAGTTCAGTTTATGAAAGGGACGTCACTGTCCCCGAGGGAGGTCTGTACAGAGTCGACAGACAAGTGCAGTGTCCTTCTCCTGCAGCTCGGTAATGATGTCCTTGACATCACCCCCGAACAGCACTGAACCCCTGAAGAGAGCATCCTGGAGAGCAGATTGCACTTCAGGGACCAAACCTGAGACATGGAGCCAGGTATGACGCTGAAGGCCTACAGCAAAAGTAGAGCTCCGTCCAGCTGTGTCCATTGTGTCATAAGTGGCATGAAGCATGTGCAGACTGGCCGAACGAGCAGAATGGACAAGATCCTCCACTTCCTGCTTAGTCTGGGACACAGTCTAATTTGGATTCCACCAGACTAAGAATGGTCTTCTGGTAATCCTCCATATGTGCCACATAATTCAGGGCTTTAATACTCAAGGTAGAATAAAAACATATCTTCCCATATTGGTCCAGAAGCTGGAATTCCTTCTCAGGCAGAGACTAGCTGAGGTGTTTTGGATTTGCGGAGTGGCCATGAGTAGTGCCAATGACTACCAAATCCGCCTTGGGGTGTAGGTTCAAGAAATCTACTCCTTCGGGAGCCTGATACAGACGTCTACCTTCCTCACAATGGATGGCTAACGCGGAAGATTGTTTCCAAATAGTGGAAACAAGGTCCGCGTGAGGCTCTATCCAGGGTGGAATCAAAGTAGGAGCAGTCTCGAGCAAATCCAAGTGGGCAACAAGCTTTTTATGCTGTGGATCTGGCTCCAGTGATTGCCACAGATGAACTTCCTGGATTTTCCTCACCAACTCTAGAAAAGAGATCCTTCGGAGGGGTCCTTAGCCTGGGGCGGTCTGGAGTACATGGCTGGTCATCCAGATCAGAGCATCCCTCCGAGTCCAAGTCTGACATATCCGACAAAGATAAGGAAGATTCCTCCCTATGTGGGGGAAGGCTGGCCCCTTTGGGGAGTTCCCTGGGGCATGTGTCCTCCGCATCCCTGGTGCCACAAGACTCTCCTCTGGTGTCAGGTAAGGGGGAGGGAGTCTCCAGTCTGACGTACGGGAGCCTGCAAATGGTCCGGCGTCAGTAGACGAGGCTACCTCCCTGGTGAGTTTTGCCTTGGCCTCAGCCCATCAGGAGGCCAGAGTCTCCTTCAAATCTGCCAGCGGCTGGAGCATGGGCGGCGGAAGGGGGATATGGATACTAAGGATATCCATAGAAAGTATCCATGACCAGACAGCATGAAGCCTGGCGTCCGGTATTGAGGCGCTTGGTACTGCAGTGTCGGATATTGCGGCACTGGATACTGCAGAGCCAGGTATGGCGGCACCAGGTATTGAGGTGTTTGATACCCGGGAGCCAGGGGCTCTGGAGGAACAGAGTGACCTGGCAGATGCCAGGCTGGCAGGCCAGGCAAAGGAAAAGCTGGCCCCGTGGGCATCTAACATGGCATAAGAACGCCAACCGGTAAGGGGACATCGGCCAGCATCGGGGCCAGCATCTGAGGGTCTGGCATCAGGGTGTCTGGTCCCGAAGGAGGAGGCCCAGATGGCAGCGTATATCCAGATCCACTGTGACAACTGGGGAGGGAGGATTAGAATCCCCAAGGATAAGCAGAGGAGACGCAGGGACCTCAGAGGGCAACAACGCGCAGCGGGGAACCTGGAGTGTTGGACTGAGAGAGGTCCAGCGCAGGCTCCTTGGCCAGGCAGGCATCTGTAGGGCTGACATCCGGCTTATCAGCTAGATCTGGGCAGGTGTTGGAAGAGCAGACATCTGACTTACCGGATCCCTTGTTCGAGGAAGGCCGCACTGGAGATGCGGCCTTGTTGGGTGAAAGTTGGACTGTGCACCTTCCCGAAGGAGCAGGCATCTTGGCAGTCTTGACTGGGCAGACGCCGTTGGCACCAACATCAGACTTAGTAGACCTGCTCAAACCCGAGGGCCGCATGGTGGAAGCTGCCCTCCTGGAAGCAGAGGCCTCTTTTTCCACGGAGGCTCCAGAAGGGCCCGAGCCAGGCGGGAGGGGTGACACCTTCTTGAACACCACCAAGACTGTAGTCGTGGAGCAGTCCCCCGGAGGGAACATTGCCTTCAATGCCGCAACTCCAGCCGGAGCCATAGTAGCCGTGGAAGCAGATTCCTGCTCCCAATGCTTCTCTTTATTCAGTTTCTTCTTATGACCTTCAGGGGAAGTGGACGCCTGCCTCAACTTCTTTAGCTCCTTCTCCATGGATTTCATTGTTTTCTTCAGAATATGGGCTTCCAGGGACTGCTGCCTTCTTTTCTGGGTAGTGGAGCTAATTGGCAGTGTTGGCACTTCTCCACGAGGTGGTCTGGGCCCAGACAGAAGAGGCTCAAGGAATGGCTGTCCTCGTGTGGCAGCTGAGAGCCACATGAGTTGCACTTATGTTTATGTGATTCGGAAGGCGTCCGGACAACATACACAGCAAATCTAACATAGTCGAAAGAGGAAAAAACAGGTCGAAAAGTCAGAAAACTAGACCGATGAATGACCAATAAGCGATGAACTCTACTGAGAGGAACTTTCACAAGCCAATGGCGGGAAAAACCTAGAAGGTGGGCATGGGGAACTGCTCCTTTATACTGACGTGGCATTTCAGTCACCTGACGTGGGGGCGGTCCACCGACAGACCGCTAGCTAGAAATGTTTCGGTGGGGTCCAGACACCTGCCGGGTCAGTCCTATATGTGACTACCTACTGCAAGAGCCCTCTCTAAGTAAGATCTTCCTATGTGGTGATGGTGGTATGCAACCGTAGAACTTTTATGCTAATTGAGTCAAAACTTTAGACATTAAAGTGGAAAAGCATAAAAGACTCCAATTGCCCGATTTCTTTTCCACAAAGTTTTCTGGGACTGCTTTAAGTTTTTGAATTTTTCTCTGTCCCGTTACATACGTTAATGAAACTTTTTCAAAGATTTTTGGAGTTTAAAGTGATTAAAAAAAGTTTTAATCATCTACTCTTCTCCCCAGTTATGCATAAATGCATTTTAATCTGTGACCACCCAAGAAATGTTGGTGAGGGAAAACTCTGAAATTACTTTGTCCTGTAATTCTCTGCCACATTAGATTTAAGCAATAAGGCACGACGGGGTGTGGTATATCATGGGATATAGTCATGCCTCAGGTGGTTGGGCAATTTGGTGGGCTTGAGTCGAAAGCGCATAACCACTGCAGTAAAGTACGGATATCCCATGATATGCCACATCCTGGAGTGACATTGCTATTATGAACCTGAATTTGAAGTTTTAAAATAAAAATAATACAGGTTTTAAAACATTTTATGAATGAGCTTTTGGGTGGTGTAGGAGAACATTTTGAAAAATAGTTCTCAGACAGTAGATAAAGAGCCTGGTGGTGCGGAACTTTTTGAAGCTTAGATAATGTAACCCGAAATCACGGCTCCAAAGAGCTCTTGGTCCTCGTGCACACACGGCGATCTGGGTTCGGAGACGAGCATGGGCTGCTGGGGGCGCCATCGGGAGGAGGACAGAGCGCCCAGCCGGCTGGGGGATTAGCTACATGCACCCAATGCAATCACCTCCATCTGGGGAGCCCGGTGAAAGATGCAGTAGGTGGAGAAGCAGTAAGGCATTGGGCAGATGTCAGCAGAGGGTGGAGCAGAAGGCATGTCTCAGTGCACCTCCAAGCTTACTGTCCCTCACTGCACGCCAACATCTGGGGAAAGAATGGGGGGGGGGGCGCCTTGGTCTCTTCCTAGGCAATGACACCTCTCGGGGGTGGGGGGGGTGGAGAATCTCCAGGCTCGTCAGACAGACTGCTGTACTGATTCCACACACAGCATGTTGGTTTGAGGCCGTAAGCATGGGGGTCCCTCCTCACCCCCACCCGGGGGATATACCAGGGCAATTAGGGTGGAACTAGGTGCTCTAGGGGCAGATCACAATGAGGGTAGAACCTGCAGAAGAGGATTTCAGAGTGGAAGAAAGGAGGCAAGTAGGGGAGCATAAATACAAGGTTAAAAAAAGCTCTTGGCCAATCAGATTCCTCTACTAACAATCCTCAGCTCATAATGATGGTTTTCACATTCTTTTGCATGCAAATATTTTGGAGTTGCTTAGTGAACTAACAAAATGAGTTAAAGTACTGCAAATTCATGTAGAGATTCAAAAATATTTATACACAACTTTCTAATGAACATATTCTCTGTCCCCGTTACACATGTTACCTGGTTACAATTTCCAAACATTAGGGACGGAGCTCAGAAAACCACAAGTTACATTATCTTTCTCTTTACACTTTTAGTAAAGGACATTAACGGTAAAGTACTGATGGTGAAAAGAAAGAAATGACATTTATTTTTCCAGTCATGTCCCACGTATGTCCCCATTACTGTGGATAGACGCATAAACATTTCTGAAGTGCTCCATATACAGTGCCTTCAGAAAGTACTCACCCCCCCTTGGATTTTGTCACATTTTGTTGTGTTACTACCAGAATTTTTAATGCATTGAAACGATTTTTTCCCCCTCGATTCACACAGCATACTCAATTTAAAGGGGCACAAATATTTTTTGTGTAACAAAAATGTATGAAACATTAAAAACTGAAATATCTTGTTTACTTAAGTATTCACACCCCTGAGTCAATACTTTGTAGAAGCGCCTTTGGCAGCAATTACAGCTTTGAGTCTTCTTGGGTATGTCTGCATCAGCTTTGCACATCTGGATTTGGGGATTTTCGCCCATTCTTCCTTGCAGATTTGCTCAAGCTCTGTCAAGTTGGATGGGGAGCGTCGGTGAACCGCAATCTTTAAGGCTTTCCACAGATTCTCAATGGGATTCAAGTCTGGGCCACTCAAAGACATTCACCTTCTTGTTCTGAAGCCACTCCAGTGTTTGGCTGTATGCTTGGGGTCGTTGTCCTGTTGGAACATAAATCTTCATCCCAGCCCAGGGTCTACTGCAGACTGATGCAGGTTCTCCTCAAGGATGTGCCTGTATTTGGCTCCATTCATTGTTCCCTCTATCCTGACAAGTGCCACAGTCCCTGCCGCTGAAAAGCATCCCCATAACATGATGCTGCCACCACCATGCTTCATGGTAGGGATGGTGTTACACGGGTGATGAGCTGTGTTCGGTTTGCGCCAGGCACAGCACTTTGCATTCAGGCCAAAGAGTTCAATTTTTGTTTCATCAGACCAGAGAATCTTTTGCTACATGGTCTCAGAGTCTGCCATGTGCCTTCTTGCAAACTCCAGGCATGCTATTATGTGGCCTTTTCTCAGGAGTGGCTTCCATCTAGCCACTCTCCCACAGAGGCTGCATCTGTGAAGTGCTGCAGAGATTGTTGTCCTCTAACAGGTTCTCCCATCTCAGCCATAGAACTCTGTAATTCTGTCAGGGTGGTCACTGGGTTCTTGGTCACTTCCTTGACCAAGGTCCTTCTTGCCCAGTTGCTCAGTTTGGGAGGACAGCCTGCTCTAGGAAGAGTCTGGGTGGTTCCGTATTCTTTCCATTTGCTACTGATGGACTTTACTGTGCTCCTGGGAACTTTCAACACCCTAGAAATGTTTTTATACCCCTCCCCAGATCTATGCCTCCTCACAATTCTATCACGGAGTTCTACGGACAGCTCCTTGGACTTCATGGTAGAGTTTCTGCTCTGACATGCACTGTCAACAACAGTGGGACCTTATATATACACAGGTGTATTTCCTCTGAAATCATATCAACCATTTTAACAGACCACAGGTGGACTCCATTCAAGTTTTAGAGTGCTCTCACAAGGAAATTGGATGCACCTGAGCTCAATTTGGAGTGTCATAGCAAAGGGGGTGAATACTTATCAAATCAAGACATTTCAGGTTTTTATTTTAAATTATCTGTACAAAAAATTCCAGAAGTTTCATTCCACTTTGACAGAGTAATTTGTGTAGATACGTGACAAAAAAATCCCATATAAATGTATTTTAATTTGAGTTTGCAACATCACAAAATGTGAAAATCCAAGAGGGGTGAATACTTTCTGAAGGCACTGTAAATGTCCATTACGCTCATAGAAAGGTCACGAGCCACAGTAGGATGTTCCTTACTCTACGCGTAGTAAAAGTATGCAACACAGTTGGGCAACCCTATCAACAGTCACTAGACAGAAGAGTGTCCCTTTCCCAGGGGTGAACGAAGCAAACAGCTGACAGGACCACTCAGTCTTCAATGCAGTTAAAGTAGAACCCGAGAATTTTAGTATTTTATATAGCTGTTTGCTCCCTGTTGCCGCCTCCCACCTTACTTCAGCAACAGGGAGACATAGGTGTTTACTTTTTTTCTCCCTAACCCTGGGAACCTAGAACACAGCAGTATGTGCCCATGGAGGAGAGTATACGTCACGTGGCTCAGTGACTGCCCCATCTGGCCTAGTGCAGTCTCTCCCCTTGGGCTTGGCACTACCACCAAGCCTCCACTTGGCAACCAAAAGCCCGGGAAACTCCAGATCCCTCCTCAGGAGAGGAGAGCTTCCTGTCGGCAGCTCCTCGCGCGTGCCCCCAAAAGCCCACCCACTGCAACCCGCGCTCACTCCCAAACTCAGGACATCAACATGGCAAGAGATTTGGCGTCCAGCACCTCAACCCTCAGTGCCACCGGGCCAGCTTTTGTTTAATATGAAGCAATGCTTCCCTTGGATTGGCAAGCTCCAGCTAAAACATAAGGGAATGGCCCTGATTCATTGTAAATTTTGACTCCCTCTTAAGCGAAAACCTTGTCTGTATGGGTAAGCAAACAAGGAGACTCAGGCATGAGAGCCTGCTGCTCTGACACTCTGAGCAAAAATGACTGCAACTAAAAAGAACACTCCAAGATAGGAAGCGCTAGTCACATCTCACTGCTATATCAAAATGAGCCAAAGTAAGCCCTCCTGAAATAAGTCTAGTCCCAGATCGGGGCCGGATTTCTGAGTGGAATTAAACATAGAAACACAGAATTTGATGGCAGATAAGGACCGCTTGGCCCACCCAGTCTGCCCATATCCCTACCCAATGGATAAGCTGCAGATCCTAGTTAACCAGCAGCCTACTTCTTTCTACCCCCAACCCTTAGAATTGCCTTATGGCGGTCCCATGCATGCTTGAATTCAACCACTGTTTTTGACTCCACAACCTCCTCCGGAAGGCCGTTCCATGCATTCACAACCCTCTGTGAAAAAATACTTCCTTACATTACCTCTGAACCACCCCCCCCCAAAAAAAAATCTTCAAATTGTGCCCCCTTGTTCTTGCACACCTCTTTTTTTTGAAAGATGCTACCCTCTCGGACTTTGATTCCCTTGAGGTACTTGAAAGTTTATATCATGTCCCCCTTCTCCCTCCTTTCCTCGAGGCTATACATATTAAGCTCCTTTAGTCTCTCTTCATGTGTCTTCCGGTGCAGACCCTGCACCATTTTAGTTGCTCACCTCTGGACAGCTTCCATCTTGTCTACATCCTTGCGGAGATTGGGTCTCCAGAACTGCACACAGTACTCAGATGGGGTCTCACCAGCTGTCTGTACAGAGGGATAACTTCCTGTTTTCTACTGGTGATGCCTCTCCCTATGCATCCCACTATCCCCAGCCCTCCTTACTGCCCTCTCACATTGCTTGCCCATCTTTAAGTCATCTGATATGACTACCCCCAGGTCCCTTTTCATTTTTGTTGTTGTTAGTATCTCACCCCCCCATTATGTACTCTTCCCCTGGGTTTTTGTTTCCCAGGTGCATTACCTTGCACTTCTTAGTATTAAATCTAAGCTGCCATACATTTGACCATTCCTCTAGCCTTGCCAATTCCCTTCTCATCCTTTCCACCCCACCTTGTGCATCAACTCTGTTGCAGATCTTTGTGTCATCTGCAAAGAGACATACTTTTCCTTCCAGTCCCTCTGCAATGTCTCTTACAAAGACACTGAAGAGGACTGGTCCTAATACTGAACCCTGCGGCACCCCACTAGCAACCCCCCTTTCTTCAGAGTGGACTCCATTTACTATTACCCTCTGTGTCCTATTCTCCAGCCAATTCTTTACCAGGCTATCATCTTGGGACCCAATCCCAGGCTGGCTAACTTGTATATTAATCTTGTGTGGGACTGAGTCAAATGCCTTGCTAAAGTCTAGGTAGGCCATGTCCACAGCACCTCCCTGATCTACTACTTTGGTCACCCAGTCAAAGAAATCTATTAGATTCGTCTGGCATGACCTTCCCGCTGTAAATTCATGCTGCCTTGGGTCCTGTGCCCCTCTGGCCTCTAGGTACTCGACAAGTCTTTCCTTCAGAAGTGATTCCATCATTTTCCCTATCACTGAGGTTAAACTAACAGGTCTATAGTTTCCTGCTTCTGCCCTGCTCCCACTTTTGTGAAGGGGAATCACATCTGCCCTCCTCCAGTCCTCAGGTACCACCCCATCCTCCCATGATTTGTTAAAGAGGGTAGTCAGTGGTGTCACTAGTTCTACCCTTCATTCTATTAGAATCCTGGGATGAATCCCATCAGGCCCCACTGCTTTGTCCACCTTCAGTTTTAAGAGCTCTTTCAGAACCCTTTCTTCTGTAAATGGGCTGGTATCAACTTCTGTATCCAGAGTGTTTCTATTGTTTGTTTTAGGTACCTCCCCCTCTTCGTTTGTAAATACTGAGCAAAAATATTTGTTTAGTATCTCTGCCTTTTCACAGTCACCCTTTGCCGAAACCCCCTCCCCTTTATTAAGCCTCACTATCCCTCCCTTAGTCTTACTTCGCTCCCTGATGTACCTAAAAAAGGTTTTATCCCCCTTCTTAACCAAGTTGGCCATCTTTTCCTCAGTTCGGGCCTTTGCTGTTCTGACTGCCTTCCCAGCTTCCTTTTGCTTTAACTGATACAATTCTCTGTCCTGCTCCTTCTGTGATTCCTTGTACTTTCTGAATGCTCTCTTTTTCTCTTGAACCTTCACTGCCACCTCCTTTGAGAACCACAGTGGTTTCTTAGATCGTTTTGTTTTATTTGCTTCACACAAAGGCTTGTTACCTCTGTGATGGCAGTTTTTATTATTCCCCATTGTTCTTCCACCCCTCCTTCTTGCCCATTTGCTAGTGCATTCCTTAGGCACTCACCCATTTTGGTAAAGTCAGCCCTCCTGAAGTCCAGTACTTTTGCCTTTGTATGGCTTGACTCTATTGCTGTGTTTACTGTGAACCATACTGTTATTGGTCGCTAGTTCCCAGATGGCTACCCACTTCTACATCTGTGATCCTCTCTCCATCTCCATTTGAGAGGACCAGGTCTAAGATTGCTCCCTCATGAGTGGGTTCCAATACTAGTTGTCTAAGGCATGCCCCCTGTAGGGCATCTAGAATAACCCCACTCTTAGAAGTGGATGCTGCAACTGCACTCCAGTTAACATCTGGCATATTCAGATCACCCATCCGCAATATCTCCCCTTTATCTGCCATTCTAAGTATACTTTCTATCATTTCCTTGTCCATTTCCTCCCCGAGAGGGGGGGTCTGTATACAACCCCTGTGCGGATTGCGGTGCCATTGCCCGCCTCCAAAGTGACCCACAGTGCTTCTCCTCCCTGTTTATCCTTTTTTTCTGTTGCTTTGATTCCTTCTCTTATGTAGAGAGCTACTCCTCCTCTTCTTTTACCCTCCCTGTCCCTCCTGTAGATAGTGTATCCTGGTATGTTTACGTCCCAGTCATGGTTCTGTGTGTACCATGTTTCTGTGACTGCCACGATATCCAGATGTTCCTCCTCCATCAAGGCCACTAATCCAGGAAGCTTGTTACCCAGACTACGAGCATTGGTACTCACTGCTCTCCATTTTTTGATGGCTTTACCTTCTGTAGCAGTATCCCTCACTGACCTTTCTACCTTGGTCTTTTTCTCATTTAGTACCCTGTTTTGTGGGGGGAGGCTGGAATTTTCCTGCTGCTTATCAGTGCTTATCAGAATTAAATGAAAAAATTTCAAAACGGTACTTGATGCCTCTAGGTGGGTAACTGCATAGCAAACGGGCATGAAATTCTAAACAAGGCAACGTAGTGCACCTTGAGCAAGAATATTGCAAAGTCCACATGGGCAGCAGGTTGGGGAAGCAGCCGATAAAGCAACCTGCCTCTCTGTTAATGAATAGGTGTGTCCGGTTGAATATTTTCTGGCAATCACTAGCACATCACCAGAGGAGCCATTCCAAAGTATGCTATGGCCATGTCCTCAAAGGCCATGCAATTAAAGGGAAGGAGGTCCTTGGGACTACGGATCACTGCACAGGGGCAAAGGGATGAGGGTTACCACTGCTAGTTATTGCAGCACTGCGTACCCCATCCATCTTGGCCGGAGAGGTGCAAAGGGGGTTAAGAATTGCTCCCTCCACTTCCAGATGTAGTAAAACTCTGTTTATCATAAGAAAGTGAGGAGAGATTTTGGACTTGCATGATTAATCGCTGGAAGCTCCTGAAATGCCTGGTGACAGTGAAGGACCACCCTGGTCTCCAAGACACTAGTGTGCAAAATTATACAGTGCATCCCACCCACATCAGCACTCTGCGGGGGAAGGTGGCTAGCATCAGTTGGTCTGCTTCAGTCTGCCCAGTTCTGGATGTGTTGTGAAAAGTACAGTTACGCAAGAACTTACCGTAACAGTAGATCTTCAAGAACAGCTCTTGCAGCAGGTAACACCATTAGGACTGAAGCCGGCAGGCGTCAGGACCCCACGGAAATCTTCTAGCTAGCAATCTTCAGTGGGGACCGCCTCCGACGTCGGTCCTGCCCCCGACGTCAGAGGTAGTACATAAGGACACGGTCCCACCAGATTCCCCAGTTCTCCCGGCGGAGACTCCCGGCCGCAGGATGACATCAGAAGTGGAGACCGAGGATCCGCCATCAGAAGAAGAGAGCTTAGCTCCTGCCCAGGCCTGGTAGGCCATACCTCCTCCAAGGGGGAATGGCAGGAGGGAAGGTACCTGCTGCAAGAGCTGTTCTCGAAGATCTACTGTTACGGTAAGTTCTTACGTAACTGTACTATCTTACTTTAGATACAGCTCTGTGCAGGTAACACCATTGGGACCGATTCCAAGCAATAGCGCCTGAAAGCATTAAGGGAGGAGGAAATTAGGAGAGACCTTGAACAAGTCCCGACTCTAGGACAGGAGACCCTGTAGAACGGCCAGGCCAAAACCAGCTCTCTGCCGTGATGTAATATCCAGGGTATAATGCCAAATGAATGTGTGCACTGAACTCCAAGTAGCTCCAGCACAAATGGCCACGGTGGAGACGTTGCGCAGTGCTGCAAAAGAGGTAGCCACCCCCCCTTGTCGAATGGCCCCGGACTGTATCCGGGAGGGGCTTATGTTTATTGTCGTAGCAAAATGAAATACACTGGACAAGCCAGCGAGAAAGGGTCTGCTTTGAGACTGGTTGGCCCAGCATCCTCTCAGCGAAGGAAACTAATAGTTGCTCCGACTTACGAAGCTGTTTAGTGCTGTTCAGGTAGAACCTTAAAGAGCGGTGAACATCCAGGGTGTGAAGCAACGCTCTCCTCTATTAGAGTATTTGGGGAAATACACAGGCAAATCGATATCCTGGTTGAGAGTAAGGGCAGAGACCACCTTAGGCAGGAATTTAGGATTCGTCCTCAGAGACACTCTGTCCTGGTGGAAAATTAAATAAGGCTCCTTGCACACGAGAGCCTGAAGCTCGAAACTCTCCTTGCTGACGTGACGGCAACTAAAAATAACGTTTTCCACGACAGAAAACGCAGCTCGCAATCCGCGGCAGGTTCAAAGGGAGGAAGCGTGAGTTGTTCTAGGACAAAGAGTAGGTCCCAAGGAGGAACAGGATCCTTGATGGGTGGCCTAGGGTGCAACACCCCTCTCAGGAAGTCTCGAGGCGCATCAAGCTGTGCCACTGTGCGTTGTCCCACCGGGAAGTGGTATGCAGAAATCGCACAGAGGTGCACTTTAATGGAGGAGTAGGCAGGACCCGAATGAAATAGGGAAAGCAGGTACTCTAGCACCACTTTCACTGGGCATTCTAAAGGGGAAAGGCCACGTGCCTGCAACCATAAGCAAAAACGACTGCACTTCATGGTGTGCGTCGCTGGCTTTCTGGACGTGGAAAGGACTTCCGCCACCTCTTGCAAGACCCCGTATCGCATAATGGCTATGTCTCTAGGAGCCATGCATGCAGGTTCAGTGAGCGTAAGTCCGGGTGGACCAGTGAACCGTCCTCCTGAGACAATAGGTGGAAGCTGAAAGGCAACGGAACTGGCGGTTCCTGGGACAGTTGCATCAGCATAGGGAACCAGATCTGTCTGGGCCAGAAAGGCGCTATCAGGATCATTGTTTCGTGCTCCCTGCGCAGTTTGATAAGAACTCTCTAGATCAACAGGAAGGGAGGGAAAGCGTAGAGGAATCTGTCCACCCAGGAGAGGGACAACGCGTCTCGCCAGAAAACACCAGGCCCTGGATCTAGCGAGCAAAAATTGGGCAGTTTTGCGTTGGATGGGGAAGCGAGTAAGTCCAGCTCTGGAGTCCCCATCGAAGAAACAGATCCTCTGCTACCGCCTGAAGAAGTTCCCACTTGGACTCTCGCCTGGGAACGACTCAGGCTGTCTGCGATTGTGTTGTCCACTCCGGGAACGTGAACTGCAATCAGGCTCGCGCCGTGTCGGATTACCCAATCCCACACACTCATAGCTTTCCTGCAAAGGGGGTAGGAGTGTGCGCCTCCTGTTGCTGAGGTAATACATCACTGCCGTGTTGTCTGTCTGAAGCATGAAGAGTACTTCGGCGGGACTTCTGACTGAAAGGCCTGCAGGGCGGGACACGCCCTCATCTCCAGCACACTGATGTGGAGGTGGGCTTCCTGAGGGTCCATGTTCCCTCGGACCTCACCCCGTTCAGGTGCGCCACCCCAGCCCTGAGGCGTCTGTGGAGAGGATTGCCTCCGGGGATGGCGCTGTAAATGGGACACCCGCAGAAAGTGTCCCTGGGTCTAGCCACCATTGCCAGTCTCGAATCACGGCGTTCGTGATCCTGACCGGATGCTGCATGTGGTCTTGCCTTTGGTCCCACTGCACCTTGAGCATCCACTGAGTTACCCGCATGTGGAGCCTTGCCAAAGGGACGGTTGGAATGGCCGCAGCCATGTGTCCGAGCCAGCGAAGGACCAACCTGGCGGGGACGATCTTCGCCGAGAGATCCCTGATGAGGGATCTGATGTGTTCCGCTCGCTCGTCGGGAAGAAATGCTTTCCCTTGGACGGTGTCCAGAACTGCACCTATGAACTGCAGCTTCTGCGGCGACGGCAGGAGGAGAGACTTCTCGTTGTTGATAAGAATGCCCAGAGACTGAAACAGATCCTGGGTGCTCTGAATAGCCAGCAACAGTGCCTCTTTGGAGGCGGCCATAAGAAGCCAGTCGTCCAGGTATGGGAACACGTAGTGGCCCAGTCTCCTTAGAGACGCTGCCACGACTGCCATACACTTGGTAAAGACCCTGGGGGCCGAAGACCGTCCGAACGGAAGAGCCCGGAACTGAAAATGATGGCCGAGAAACTCGAAGCGCAGGAACCTCCTGTGCGCTTGAGCTACTGGAATGTGCAGATAGGCATCCTGCATGTCCAGGGACGCTAAGGCGTCCTTTTTCAGCATGGGAATGAGCTCTTGGAGGGTCACCATACGAAAACGTTTGTAGGCGACCAACGTGTTGAGGTCGCTGAGGTCCAGGATTGGATGGAGGTCCCCTGTTTTCTTCGGAACCAGGAAGAAGTGGGAATAGTATCCGGATCCTATCTGGTTTTCTGGGACATACTCCACCGCTCCCTTTTGCAGGAGCGCGAGTACCTCTTGCCTGATGCGAGATCTGTGCTGACCCGAGTAACGGGAGAGCAGAGGAGGCCTTGTGGGTGGCTTGTCCACGAATTCTATAAAGTGGCCTCTCTCGACCAACTGAAGGACCCACCCGTCGGTGGTTATGGACTGCCACCCTGGCAGGTGGTCCGCAATGCGGCCCCCGACCTTGGTGTCCCGTTGATCCTGAGGGGCGGCGGGAAGGAGTCATGCTGTGGCGGCCGAGGGTCCAACGGGCTGGGCCGACTTGGCTGGTTGTTGGCTTTGGCCCGCGGACAACTTTCCCTGGGCTCTGCGGGAGAAGGAGCCCCTCTGTTGCGGACCGGCGCGGGACTGCTGTCTCTGCGTCCGGCCTCAGAAACGGCTTTGGTTCCTATGAAAGGAACTAAGCTTGGGTCTGTACATGGCCTGGACAGACCGTACCGCCTTCCCGGCCTCTTGAAGTTTGGTGAGGACCTTCTCAGAGGACTCACCAAAAAGAACTTCTCCATGAAACGAGGCATCCAGGATGTTCTTCTGGACGTCCGGGGTGAATCCGGAAACACGGAGCCATGAGCGTCTCCGGAGGCATACGCCTGAAGCTGCCGCTCTGGCTGAGGAGTCCGTGGAATCATACACGGCTCACAGCACCTGGGTTCCCACGTCCGAACCCGTACGAAGGAGCTGTAGCAACTCCTCCTGCTCACCTTCTGGCATCTCTTCCGCCAGATCCAGTTCCTGTTCCCACAAGGCGTTTTGAAACTGTACCATGTGGGTCAAGTAGTTGAAGGATCTGATGGCTAGTAGCGGATGCATACGCAGCTTGCCCATAGCCCCCAGCTGCTTGGACTCTGGGTCCGTGGTAGGGTGTTTAAATGTTGCGGCCTCTGGGACCGGGTCATGAGAGGCTGTAATGACCAGAGAATCGGCCAGAGGATGTGATGCCAAGTACTGGTCCTCCCTAGGAGCCTTGTACAGGGAGTCAGCTTTCTTCGGCATCGCCGGAAGGGAGTGTGGACGTTTCCACGCTGCCTTGGTGACGTCCTCGAATGTATCCACCAAGGGTGGCACCACCACAGGCTTTGTATCTTTTTGGCGAAGATATCTGGCAAGGCGTAATCTCTCTGGGTCTAATTCCTCTGCGTCCCAGCCCATGTTCTCTTGGATATGCCTCATAATCTCTAAGAACGATGGGTCATCTGGAGGAGATCTTGGAAGCTCACATGGTTCCGGAGAAGGGACGTTGATCGGAGAGGGGGATCTGGATCCATCCGAGAAGTCAGATTCCGTGTCCTCCGTCGAAGGCGAACGGCGGCGTCTTCTGGGTCTCTTGGGGCTGGGTGATCCTGAAGAAGATCTGGACGGAGGTCTCCTATTTTGTGATCTACCCCTAGGAGGGTCTGTAGGCTCCTGGGGGGAGAAGTACTCTGCCCGCATCCCTGGGTGAAGTAGGGGGCGTGGGGGCCGGCGGAGTAGCAGGAGGAGGAGGAGGAGGAGGTGGTGTGGGAACCACATCCCTTTTTATGGTGTCCCACCAGTAAGTAAACAACTCCTTGACCTCGGATATGCTGAGGCCCGACGACAGACTGGGCGCCGATGGCCGGTCATCAGGTTCCGGCGTCGGCTCCCCAGGGGCCTCAGGTTCCAGCGAGGGTTCCCTGGCGGAATGCACGGGACCGGGTTCACTGCCTGGTCCCTCGGCTGGGCCAGCTCCTCCTCCGTGATCGCCCTCTGACCAATGTCTGTGGGAGGCGAGGGGGTCTGTCCCCCGGCCGGCATCCGTGGAGGCGAAGGCCTGACCGGCCACTGTTACCACCACAAAGCAACTGAGGAAGACCTGGTGCACAGAGGGCAAGTCTAAGGGCAAAGATCTGAATTGTGGATGCTTTCTGTCCCACAATGCCTCCACCGAGAAGGTGGTACCAAGCTAGGAAGGCAGGCAGCCAACCTATCTAGAAGACATGGAGTCTTCTACTTACAATAAGGGAGTGAGAGCCTGCCAAGACCTGGAGAAAGAGTCTGAAGCATCCCTTTAAAGCAAGTGCCTTGTATCCTGTCTTGCAGCAGAGTTGTGTCCCAGGACTAGACAAATAGCTGCCGGATGAACTGAGGGGGGTGTCAGGGGCCCAATGCATGACCATTCGCAACAATATCAGTACCCATTCCCCAAAGTGACCTCCCTATCACAAATAGGGATAGGTGACCCTTTACCACTGCCCCTGTTATACAACTGTGGTTGGGGGTTAAACCAAGACTTAAGCCCAAGCCAATGGGGACCGCACCCCCACTGCCTTTACTCTGGTATCAGTACTCAAGGGAAAGGTGCTGGTAAGATGTCAGCACTATTGCCACTGCCTTTAAGTGTAGGCCCAACTGCCATCCCTGGCTGTATGCGAATGAGCATGAACTCTGTGGCCTGAATGCCATCCCTGGCTGCACAAGCATGAGTGCTGCCTTTACCTCTGCCTGAGGCATGGTAGCAGGGCCTGCCAGGCCCCAGTGGCACACCATAGGATTGGAGATCTTTTATGGCATCTTCCATATCATGGCCTAATAGTTTCTGATCTCTGAAAGGGACATTTAACACTGTTGCACATGACTCACAAAACCTGTTACCCTGAGCTAACAATAGCATCTCAAGCAAATTGCAGAGGTCACAGCTTAGGCTGAGGCATCCATGGCATCACAGGCTGAACGTATAAAGTGTTTGCCCATGTCAGCCACAGCAGTAAGAAATGTTAGTTAAGTCTTACTTGGCAGTATCCTCAGGCAATGTCTGCGCAGCAGCATGTGCCTTTTTCCACAAGGTATTCTAATATTTACCCACACTAGCTTGATAATTTGCAATCCGCAGGCCCAAAAAGGCAGAGGCCTGGGCACATTTGATTATCAAAACTCCTGGATTCCTTGTTAGGAGGGAGGAAACATGGGTATCTGGGTGTCCCAGAACTACAATGGGCAGCCACGAGCATTGCTGAATCAATCCCAGGCTGAGGTGTATAAAGCTTGTTAGATGACACTCCATAGAGCTTCTTAGCCTTTCTTTGAACAGCCAGGATTGCATTAAGTCTATTCTAGGCTCCGTAAGTGGCATCCTCCAATGCTGGGTAAAGTAGAGGAATAGTGAGTGAAGGAGTCTCTGGGGTCTCCAAGAACTCCCCAAGAGCCCTTTAGTTGAATCTTGTTCCTCCCTGGTAAACCCCATGGCAGCCTGTATTTGCAGCATCATGGGTTGGAAAGAAGGATCTTCTGGTGGTGACCTAGGTGTATGTACCACCAAGTCCTCAATGCAGGAGGAAAAAGTTAAGCTGGTGCCATGTGTAAACTGGCTACCTTCAGCAAACTCCTCTTCCTCCAAGATCCATTAACATACTGAGGTCAGGATTGTGCTCCAGGTAGTCTGTCAGCAACAGGCACACAAAACCACTGACAGCAGGTGGCTAGAGGAGGCCAATTAGGCAGCATATGCATGGTTTGCCTAATTGGCGTAGAGAACGTAGTGTGCCTCTTCTACTGACAGGCTGCGACAGCAGACCTGGTAAGAGACGCTGTTATTTTGGAGAATACCACTACTGCCTTCGCGTGACTGTCCGTGTCAACAGTGGGCAAAAGCCCGATGACAGCGGTGATGTACAGTCAATGATCGGCCCAGCAGCATCTGAGCTGAGCCCCAATTGTGATGTCTGGTAGATGGTCATGGAGGCTGTAATGAAGGCCGGACTATGTCAATGCACAGTCCGTGATAGGCCCGGCAGTGCCTGAGCCAGGCCCAACCTTGGTGTCTGGCCAACAGTGGAGGGGGCTGAATTGGAAGTATTGTAATAGAGGTCACGACTGTAATGGTACAGTGGGCAAAAACCCTACTACTGTGACCTACTGTCCACGATAGACCCAGTAGCACCAGAGTCATATTCTGACCTTGCTGTCTGGACAAGGGTCAGGGGGGCTAGAGTCACTGCCTCAAAGGCTGATGGTGACAGACATACCCAAGGGCTGCTATGGTGACTAGGATCTTGATGGGGAGGCCTTTTTGCTATCCTGGTGCATATGCTTGTAGCTCCAAGGAATTCTTAGACTTCAACCGGGATCTGGCAGATGGGTCAGGCAATGCGGCTTTCTCCTGCAGTCACTTCTCCATGGTGGCTGAGGTCTTTCAGAAGACTATTAAAATAAATGAACGGAGGAACTAGAACGAGGATTTTCAGCATAAGTCAATTAATACACGTTTGAACATCTTCAGCAACAAATTACTGGAACTAGAAAATGGATTTTTACCAAGTAAATTGCATAATAAAAGAAAGTATAGCACACAAGCAAAATCTGTACGAATCAGTCTCAAAAATAAAGCCTGCCAAACAAATGAAAATGAATCCTTGTGAAGAAAACACTAATATATAAAACAGTATAAAATCAGTTAAGCAACAAATTAGAAAGGAAAGAGCGAAGGTAGAAATTAAAATAGCTAATACTAATGTAACCTCCCTACAAATGGGGGTTCCCAAAAAGTCTTCCTTGAGCTTGCCTAAATGCTCACTGCCAGGCTGGTGTCCTGTATTTTAGCAGTTTAAATGCGATTACCAGAGCCTGTATAGCCTTTGTGTACCTGATTGCAGCCCAAGTAATCTGAGAGGGAGCTCTGCTGAAAGATGCAACTATTTGCTGAAAATCATTTGGAGTGATAATGTAGTTTGTCTAACCCTGCTTTCTTTGTAGCAAGGACTGTTTTGTTTCATCTCCACTGTCTTGGTCCTGGACTGCAAATTGGACCAAACAGTACTGGTGGGACCTAAAATGTAGCTGGACTTCAGGAGCTGTCTGGAGTCAAAATCTGTAGGAACTGTAGTTTTTAACTTTTTGCGCCTTTTTTGCAACTGAAGGGGGAGCTCTTTGACAGCCAAATCAGCCAACCAAACCTTTTGGATCTTGGGGAAGTCCCAGGCTGCTTGCAGTTTTCAGTTAGATCTAAGCTGGAAGCTAAACAAGAAAGAGCTCAAGTAATTTTGAGCAGCAATCCTGAGTGGATTCGCATGGGAGAACTGTGAAAAAGCTGAGTTTTTGGCTTGCATGTCTGCTGCTGCTCCTGAGAGGGAGAGAAGAGAATTATTTTGGACTAAATCCAAGTTTGTGTGACTAAATTAAGCTACTGAAGTGGGCCAGGCTCAACCTGAAGACGACGAAAATTTTTGCTGAATCGTCGGCCTGTCAGGAGTTCCAGCTCCCTAAGCTCCGGTGTGTGCCGAGACTTACATTGTGACCAGGGGCGCTTGTCTGGCAAGGCAGAATTCCCATACCTGTGTGTCGTGCTGTGAGCTGCTAGTGGGTTGTGAGTTGTTCCCCACTGTGAATTGTGTTCTGCTTGCTGGAAGCTGTATACAGCCTAAAAACGGACTGCATCCGAATGTGTCTCCAGGCGGTCTGGGCCTTGCCAGACTAGCCCAGCCAGACTATCCACTGCACAGAGAAGCCATAGACGAGAGACCTGACTGGGGATCAGCCCCCTGCTCCACGCCTGAACAGGAACGATGCCTCTGCTACTCGTGAGGACCCTGCTTCTCCTGGCATTCCAGATCAACCACCCGCAGTCTGTTTTCGTCTAGCCTGTGTCCAGTCTTGGGTATCGTGAGTAAATACCAGGGTAGCTCCCTGCAACAGCTTAATCTGAGTGTGTCATCTGATTGCCTTGTTTAGTTTCCTTTACGAACTGAGCCCACTGGCTCCGGATTACAAATATTGTGTACTGTACATGTTGCATTTTCCATCACAGGGCCCCAACCAGCTGCAACCCCGGGCAACAGTCCAGGCTAGCCTATCTCTTCTCGACCTGGGTACCCAGAAGTGTGTGTGTGTGTGTGTGGGGAGACGACGACTCAAAGTGCATGCATAACTGCTTGATTGATATAACCTTTAAGCTAATTAACCTGATTTTGCCCCTTCCTTGTTCAAGTCCCCTGACAAAATCTGATCCAACTTTTTCTGCATGTAATCTGACTGTGGTTCCAGTTTGTGCTCAAAGTACTGTACTGTTGCTATTTGTCATATATAACCTTGTTTAACAGGGGGTCTCCAGGGTCGAGCCGGAGGAACCAGCCCTGGTGGTAAGTGCAAACAGTGTGGGTACTTGTGTGGTATACCAGGGGTATTGTGAAAGTGATTACTGTACAGTGTTCAGGCCACTAGAGGGGAAAGAGGAGGGTTACAGTGTCCCGGAGGGCTGTGCCCATGTTAGCTTGACCACTACCAGCCCTGACCGGGTGGAGGCACCAGTTTCAGAACTCAGGCCCCTTAACCTGCTACTAGCCATGCAGGCAGGGGTAGTAGCCCTTGGGATAGTGCCACCTAGGAGTTACACCAAGGACAACAGGAAAATACTTTTACACTTAGAGAACGAGAAAAAAACTCTACCAATCGCCAATGGACAAAACCAAGTAAATGATCCTGAAAAAATTACTAACCTGTTTAAGGATTATTTCTGTTAAGTTTTTATGAAAGATACAGCAAGTACTGCCCCATAACTACAGAAAAAAAATTCTAGCTCTAAAACCCATAAATAACTCAAATAAACTCTGCAGAGCCTGACCTCCTACATCCCGAACTACTGAAGGGGACAGCAGAAATGATTAGTGGGTTGCCGACATTTTCAATACATCTTTTAATAATGCGGAACTATCAAAGTATTGAACACTAGCAATTGTCCCTATTCACAACAAACTCTGGTCAGAGCCAACGTGACTGCTGTGCACACTCATTTGTCCCGGTGGCCATTTTGGGTCCATTCCAGCAATGGAGGGTTCCAGCTATGGGAATGAATGTTTTAACATGAAGCAACGTCTTAGATTTTTTTCTTTTGTTACAGAAGTTCTTCAAAAAATGTAATGCTTCAATTGATATAGTCTACTTTGGCTGATTTTGTTGAAGTGTGAAGTGCTACATTTTAGGGGTGCAATTACAGAGCCATTTTGTCCATTATGCATAGCTTTAGGTACACCAGCACCTGGTTATCGATGTTTTGCAGGGCTTGATCGACGGCAAAGTGTGCATGCATCAATGTGCGACTACTGTTATACTGTATACAGAAATATCCACAGCTTTACAGCAGCAGCAGCCGTAACACAAACCTACTCCCTCAGACACATTTGCAAATCTGCCTCCTTCAATTCCCCATATACAATATTACTAGTCATACATCGATGTATGCACAATTTACCATCGGAGGTCAAGCCCTGCATAACAGATAAGGTGGTGATGCACCTAAACCTATTTATTCTGGAACAACAGCTCTGGAGTTGGACCACTAAAATGCATCACATCACACCACACTGTCCAGAGATGGTCCCGATACCCCCACCAGCTCCTCTGTTCTCAGTCACTGCTTCTGAAACACCCTTATCGCCTGCCTTTAACAGTTCTATAAGCAGGGGTGTTACAAAAGTTTGTGCCCAGGTTTCAATTCATATGCCGTTCTGGCAAAGTGTGGTTCCTCTATGGAGGCACCCGCAGTGGAGACCGAGGAGGATGCTGGGAACCTCCACAAAAGGAAACCCACAGGAGGGTGGCATGGGACCCCACAGGGGAAGGAAACAACTCCTGGTGGAGGACTCCATTGTTAGGGGGGAGTAGGGGAGAGAGAGGTGAGGTGCCTGCCTGGCGCAATAGCTTGGAGGGACAGGGAGCGAATCCTCAGGATCACTGGAACAGCTGCATGGGGGAGGGAACTGGATGTCATTGTCCACATAGGGACAAATGACCTGGCTGAGAAAGGGATCACAGCAGTGCAGGAAGTTTGTGTGGAGGGGCCTTAGACAAGTAGCATGCACGGTAACCTTCTCAGAGGTGCTGACCGTCTATGGCAAGGGTGAGGCTAGGGTGCTCCATACCATGAGATTCAATCAGTGGTTGAAAAACTGGTGCAGAGCCGAGACATTTGGCTTCATTGGGGACCGAGGGTCCACCTGGAGGGATGCAGGCCTATACTGGCGTAACTGCATCTGTGCGGGAGGGAACCAGGATCCTATGTGATAAGTTTAAATGCTTCATTGGCAAGCATTTAAACTAGCCAAGGGGGGAGGCACTGGAAAGGGGCAGGGAAATCCTAGCCCCCCCCCCAAAAAAAAAAATCAGGGTAGTACGTGAAGTGAACACAAAGATAGAAATGTTGATAGGGAGAAGAGCAGGGGTAAATGGAGAAAATGACAAAGGGAATAAGGACAGGGATGGGGCAAAAATACAGGTTACTCACCTGTAACGGAGTTCTAGGAATGATATATGTTGTTCATCCACACTTACTGGCAGGTTCCTTGCCGCTTTAAATCTTGCCGGAAGGTCTTCAAGCTGGCTCTTCTCACCCACCCGGGTGGTAAAACTCTTGGCTCCGCCCATGAAGGCCAGATCTAGCCTGCTGGAAGCCAGGTTGCACAAAGCCGGGGAGGTCGAGTGGGTTATGTGGATGAACAACATATACCATTCCTAGAACTTCTGTTACAGGTGAGTAACCTGTATTTCTAGGGACATGGAAATGTTGTTCAATCCACATTTACTGGCAGTCTCCTAGCAGTTCTCTGGGAGGAGGGAGGCAAGGTGCACACCCCCTACTTGGAAAATAAGGACTGGAGAAAAGAGGTCCCAAAACCAGCATCCCTGCATGACTCAAGGTCGATGTGGTAGTGGGTACTGAAGTTGTGTGCTGACTTCCAGGTAGCAGCCCTGCAGATTTCCTGGATAGGGATGTCCCTGGAAGCAGCAGTATGGTGGGTAGAATGAGCTCTTATCCCTCTGGGAGGCTCCATGCCTGCCAACCTATAGCAGAGTTCTATGCAGGAGGTGACACCTATCGTCTGCTTGGCTGCAGGTCTGCCAGGTGCGGCTTCAGCGTAGGTGACAAACAGCTGGCGAACCTCTCCCCGAACTTCAGCCATCCGCTCCTTATAAGAAGAGAGCACTCTCCTAGGGTACAAAGTATGGAGCCTATATTCGGCCTCAGAGGTGTAATTGGGGTAGAACACCGGCAGAGTCAACACCTGGTTAAGGTGAAACTCTGACACCACCTTCGGAAGTAATGTCAGGTGAGGGCACAGGACAACCTTGTCCCTGTGGAAGGCCAGATAAGGAGACTCGATGGAAAGCGCCTGGAGCTCTCCCATCCTTCTGGCTGACGTAATGGCCACCAAGAAGGCGGTCTTCCACGACAGGCGGGAAATATTGCACTGGTGCTTGCCTATGAGCTTAGCCAATACCAGCAGTAGATCCCATGAAAGTGGAGGTTCTCGCACCGGAGGAGATATGCGATCAAGGCCTTTGAAAAGCGCCTGACCACCTTTTCCTGCGCCGACTGCTACCCGGCCCGCGACCGGTAAGCAGAAATGGCTGCCAGGTGCACCTTAAGGGTCATCCACCGAAGCCCTAGCTGAGAAAGGGACCATAAGTAGTCCAGAATGCTGGCCAAGTAACAGGAGAAAGGGTCCAACCCCTTATCCTGACACTAAGTGGAGAATATCTTCCATATGAAGGCATAGCATTTTCTGGTCGACTCCTTACGGGATGCCTCAACAACATTGAGGACCTAGTCGGAAAGACCCAATGCCTGGAACTCTAGCTGTTCAGGAACCAGGCTGTCAGGTGCAGCGATTGAAGGTCCGGGTGGGGTACTTTCCCCTGGTTGACAGATCAGGTCCGGGCGGGCTGGAAGCCGCCTTGGGAGCCTGAGGAGATCTGGATATCAGAACTGGCGGGGCCAGTCTGCGGCTACCAGAATCACCTGCACCTTGCCCTCTTCGCCTTGAGAAGCACCTTGTGGATCAAGGGGAATGGGGGAAAGGCATAGAAGAGGCCTGGGGTCCACAGTCTCGAGAAGGCATCCCCCTGCAGCGAGCCCTGCTGAGGGGGGCAGGCGTGAAACAGCCTCAGCTTCGCATTCTCCCTGGAGGTGAACAGGTCCACCTGAAGTCTGCCCCAGTGGGAGAACAGATCTTGTACTACCTCCAGCAGGAGATACCACTCATGAGATGCAGCACCTATTCGGCTTAGGGCATCAGCCAAAGTGTTGGAGGCTCTTGCCACATGGATGGCTAGGAGATCTGCCTCCAGTCTGCTCATGAAAGACCAAATGCAGAGAGCCTCCTGGCACAGAGGCAAGGAGTGCGTCCCGCCCTGGCGGTTTAGGTAGTACATGGTCGTGGTGTTGTCCGTCTGGACCTGGACCACTTGACCCCGTACAAACAGAGCGAAGGCGGTGAGCGCTACTCGGACCGCTCGATGCGGCATCGAGACTTCTGAGGGGACCAAAGGCTGTGCGTTCTGAGCTCCCCCAGACGGGCACCCCAACCCAGAGGCGCGGTCGTTAGTGACCGTCTGGGCGGACAAACGGGATACCCTCCTGCAGATGAGCCAGAATGATCCACCACTGGAGAGCGTTCCCCATATCCTGGGTCACCATCACTGGCTGGTCCAAAGGACTGGAGCACTGTGACCATTGGCGGGCCAGCCCCCAATTCCAGGGGACGCATATGCCAGCAGGCCCAACGGACCACGCTGGTGCAGGCCGCCAGGAGGCGCAGGAAGTCCCGGGCAGGGCACAATTGCCCAACCAGAAATGATTGGGCAAAGGAGGAAAGAACCTCTGCCCTGTCCGCCAGGAGCCGTGCTCTGGGTCGAAGAGAGTCGAGCCCTGCCGCCGATGAACTGAATCACCCACGCTGGCACGAGTTCCAATTTCGCCTTGTTGATGAGGAGGCCAATCAGAGCAGACCTGGAGGGCCAGATCCCTGGACCGCTCCGCCTCCAGCCTGGAGGGGGCTGCAATCAGCCAGTTGTCCAGGCAAGGGTACACCTGGACCCTTCGGCACCGCAGGAATGATGTCACTACTGCCATGCATTTGGTGAAGACTCTCGGAGCTTGAGAGGGGCCAAAGGGCATGGCCCGGAACTTGTAAAGGGATCCCTCTGCCCTGAAGCAGAGGAATCTCTGGAGACTGATGGATTGGGATGTGAAAACGCGTCCTGGAGGTCCAGAGAGCAAAACCACACGCCTCACTCCAAGGATGGAATGATCTGAGCTAGAGTGACCATCCTGAAGGTACAAGACCTTAGGAACTTGTTCAGGTCATGTAGGTCTAGAATGGCGCACCAGCCCCCCATCCGTTTTGGGACCAGGAAGTACCTGAACACAAACCCTGGGTCTGGTGGAGGATCCGCCACCTCCCTGATCACCACCTTCTGGAGGAGCAGGGCAATGTCGGCTCCATGAGCCAACAGAGAGGCTGCGGACCCCGTAGCCCCCCGTGGGGCGACTGCTCGAATTCCAGAGACAGACCTTTTCCTACCACTTCCAGCACCCAGCTGTCTGTGGTGATATCGGACCAGGCGGAAAGGAAGTGGCGGAGCTGTCCCCCACGAGGGGAACCTGGGGAGGAGTAACGAGGCTGGGGGAGACACCCCTCAACCAGTCACTGGGCAGGCTTGGAGGAAGGGCCGGCAGAGGGGCCTCCTGGACCTTTTCCTCCCAGCTTCCTGCTGGAGGAAGCTGCAGGCTTGGCTTTGGGATGCTAAGTGTGAGCCTGCTGGCCCTGATGCTGGTGTTGCTGGACCGCACGTGCCGCAGGGGCTGAAGGCCGAAAGGGCTTACACTGCTGCTGGCGGCCTTTGTCCTTCTGGGCAGAAGTGACAGTCCAAGGTGGCATTAGACTTCTCGATCCTTTGCAGATGACCCTCCACCCCGGGGCCGAACAAGTCTGTACCCAAGAAGGGAACGTCTGCCAGCTTGTGCTGGGTATCAGCTGTAAAAGTGGAGATCCGCAGCCAAGCTCTGCTGCGCATGGCCACTGCGGCCGCTGCTGACCAGGCATACGAGTCAGCTATGTCCAAGGAAGTTTGGAGCTGCTGTTTGGCCACTGCCCTTCCCTGATCCTGCACCTGCTTGATCGTTGTCTGGAGGTCAGCCGAGAGATGAGGAATCACCTCATCCACGGAGCCCAAAAGGGTGTGCGAATAGTGTGCCATCAGAACTGCTGAGCTGGCCTGACGAAGGCCTAGGGAGGAAGCAGCATGTGACTATCTGGTGGCTTGTCCACATCCCAAGCATTTCCGGAGCGCTGAAAAATGCTGTCTGCCACTAGCCCCTCCACGGTGGGGTGCTCCAAGAAACCAGAGAGTGAACTAGTGGGAACGGCATACTTTCGAGCCATCCTGGCCGAAGGTGCTTGACAAGAAGCTGGCTGCTGCCACAGCTCCAGGGCCAAGCCAACAATGGCTTCAGCTGCCGGGAAGGCCTCCGTGGGGGAATCCCCTCGGTCCAGTATCTCTGTGAGGGGATACTTGGCCCACTTTGAAACGGGTTCGAGCTTCATCCCAGTGGACTCTGAGATGGGCTGAAGCTTTCCAAGGAATGATGGGCTCTCGTCCACCGACTGACCCCCAGTGGACTCCAGGTCGAGGGGCCTGGAGAACAGGGAAGAGTCATAGTCAGACTCCGAAGAGTCTGCAAACAGCTGCCGAGGGCCTGAGCCACCCTCCACCTGCCGAGGCCGATCGGGAGTGATGGTGACAACTGATGGGGCAAGCCCTGACCCAACCGAGAATCCTTGGTCAGGGCCCCAAATTTAGGTTGTGGAGGCAGGGGTTCCACCACAATGGGTGGCGCAGCCAGTTTCAGCTGAACAACCGGTGCCGGCTTCGGCTCCTCGATTACGAGGGGTTGTTTCGGCCGCTCTGGTGACAGCCACTTAATGGCCGGGGAAGGAGACAGTCTGCTTATTCCTGGTCAAAAGGAGCTGCTGCCACATCAGATCCTCGTAGCGCCGACGCAATTTGTGCCCGAGCCTATCCTCCGAAGAGGACAAAGACGAGCATGAGCGGCATTGCCGCTTTCCACTGTGCCGAGACAGAGACCGCCGATGTCAGCGGGATCGGCTGGACCGGAAAGAGGTCAGAGACTGAGACCTTTGGTGTTTCCGAGGGTGGGTCTGAGAGGGGGCATGGGAAACCCGCTCTTCCCTCGGTTCAGGGACCTTAACCGGGGACTCCAGCACAGGCGGCACAGGCAAGTCCTCTGTTTCCACCAGGGGAACCGATGAAGGGTTGTCTGCTTCTCCAGGTAGACAGCCCGTCCGACGGGTAGAGAAAAATCTCGACTGCGTCGATGGGTGTCTCGGCCAACTGACCCGACGGGGACACCGTGAAGCCAGTGGCCTTAGCCGCAACCTCGATCGAGGTAGAGAGTCTACTATCTGGGGAAGGGGAACTCTCCTGCTCCCATGAACGTAGACGGTGGGACTTACCCTTGGATTCCTTCTTGGACTGAGAGGAATGTCCCGAAGGCCCCTCTCCCTTGGTGGAGAGAGACTGACAAAGCTCCTTGAACGAAGCTGTGTAGGAGGAGGCCAAAGAGAGCGTGATAAATGCTGCAACCAAGGAAGATGATGCAGCCTGGGCCGCTTCCTCAAGGGCGATCATTTGTTCGAGCTGTTCAGCAGAGCCCCCTGCCGCGAACACCACCCAACAGGGCCTCCTTTGACTTGACCGGAGGATAACGTTTCTCGGGGCACCCAAGTTGCAATCTGGCAGCGTGATCCTCTAAGAGCGTGGCCGAAAAAGACTTGCATAAGTCGCAGGCCTGCAAATTATGCTCAAGCCCAAGGCAGTACACGCACGTAGAGTGTAAATCAGTCCGGGACATCTGCCCACAGGGGCACCGAAATCCGGGAGTCTATTTGTCCATCGCAGCCGTGAGGGAAGATGAAGACCAAGTCTTGTAAATTTTAAAATTAGTTTCGTAAACCAGAGTTTGGATCCAGGCCTAAAACGCAGAGCGTAAAGGAGGGAACCTGAGCTTCCAAGCAGTAAGGAAGATCTGGCGTCATGGGGCGGAGCCGAGAGTTTTACCACCCGGGTGGGTGGGAGAAGCCAGCTTGAAGACTTTCCGGCAAGATTTAAAGTGGCAAGGAACCTGCCAGTAAGTGTGGATTGAACATATCCATGTCCCTAGAAAGGGGTAACGCCATCAAGAAATGGAGGGTAATGAGTACCAATGCCTGTAGTCTGGGCAAACAAGCTCCCTGAACTGGTGGTCTTGATGGAAAAGGGAGGCCTGGATATCGTAGTAGTCACAGAAACATGGTACACAGAGAACCATATCTGGGATGTTAACATACCAGGGTACACAACCTAGAGAGAGGGAGGGTAGAAGAGAGGGAGGAGAAGCTCTCTATGTAAGGGAAGGGATAAAAGCAATGGAACAAAAGAGTAAACGGAGGAGAGGAGGCACTGTGGGTCACCTTAAAGACTGGAAATGGCACCACAATCTGCACAGGGGTTGTATACAGACCCCCATGTCAGGGGGGAAGGAATGGACAAAGATATGACAGAAGACATTCTTAGGATGGCAGAGAAAGGAGAGACTACTTCTGTATTTGGCTACACATTATCCCCTACATAGAAGAGATTTCTAAGCCTCCTAGCTGTACACTAGTCTAGAACTGGGACTGGACTTGGTAACAGGTAGGAGAACAGACTTCTGGAGAGGTGTCCATGGCTTAGCGGAGCCCTCTGACCAACCCTCAGTTATTCTTGGTGGGCACTCTGCTAATACTTTCCAGAAGTAATTTTATCAGCAGTCCACATTCCACTGACCTGTGCTCAATAGACTCTGCAGATTCATTGGCAGTTCCTTGCTTCCTCCGGCAGTTTTGAATAAAGATCACTTCGATAGGGTATAGTGAAGCTCGCCAGGATGAAGCCCAACTCTGTAGAATTCTGCAGTAGAGTTGCTGCAGGAAACAATGCAATTTCATACGAAGAGTCTGGTTATCTGGCGTCTGTCTGGTAGGTGTCAGACCAGAGGCTGGGCCCCATGGTGCCAGCTGAGAGGCAACATTAGGGTCAGCCGGTGACGACAGGATGGGAGTCACCAGGGTCGAAGTCTGAGTAGCGAGCATAGATGGGACAGGCATGGACGGATGTCAGGGGAGGTAGTCGGTCTTAGTAAGAGCCTGCCAATGGGGAGCCAACTCCCGAATGGAGCAGAGGCGTCACTCTCCCCGGGGGGGGGGGGGTATGCATGCCTGCTTCACTGGGTGGCGTCGGCCACGGAGCCAACTTGGACAGAGGCCAAGCGGACTGGCAGGGAGCTGCTGCCCGAAGACCCAGTCGAGCCACCTGGTTGAGTACCCTCAGTCTTATGAAAGGGCCTGAGCAACAGGGGCTGAAAGGCTGAGGAGGAAGTCCCTCACCCCGAAGAACCACCGCCTGATGTCTGTATGAGGGCTGTTGGTTTGACTACAGGGAGCTCAGAGGAAAGGTCTGCCGTGGAAGCAGTGTCGGACCACCTGCAAGAGGACATCCCGGAGTCTATCACCATTTGAAGAGGGGACCAGGAATGTGAGGTTTCGTGGGGTTTGCCCTCGTGTTTGTCCTGGTGTTTGTGCTTTCCATCAGACGACTACTCCCTATGAGAAGACTAAGAAATAAGAGGTCCCTGAAATCTGAGATGAGAAGGAACTTTTTCCTTGGATCTTACTCAATCGCTAATTTCTTTTCTAGTGAAAAGCTTTTCAGGGCCTTCTGGCAGCAGATCCTGGTCCTCTGGTTAAACTTCAAGCAGAGTTCCCAGGCCATTGTGTCGTGCTCTGGGCCTAGGCAGATGAAGCATGACCGTCCTTCGACAGGATCTGCTTGCCACAAGGACACTTTGACCACCGCAGTTCTACCGATGAGGTCAGAGAAAATATTGGAAAAAATCCTATATTTTGAGGAAATAAAGCGCAGGTGATCATGAAAAAATGGCAGCCGACTAGAGCAGAAGCAGTCCATGGAGCCGTTATGCATGGGACAACGGCAGGAAAAGAACTGGGGTTGGGCTGGGGACCGCCCTTTTATACCAATGGCCGAAATCGGGGATGGCCCCTCGCTATAGACTGCTAGCTAGCAATTTTTTGTGGGGTCCTGGTGCCTGTCATCTTCAGTCCTTATGGTACAGCCTGCTGCAAGAGCTCCCCCTCGAAGTAAGATCTACTTATACAGCCAGATCAGAACAGCCCTAGCACAGAATTTTGGGGGCAGGGGGAGTGAGTCTATCTATACAGCCAGATCAAAGGATTCCAAGGTCTTCTGGTGGCAAAACCGGGTGTGTTGATTGAAGATGTGGCAGTGCTGGCAGGCCTCAATGTCATGATTCAAGCCTACGCAAAATAAGCATGCCTAATGGCAGTCCTCATGGGGCAGCTTTTGTTCACCACCATTCAGACAAAAGACATGCACAAAAAAACACTAAAAAGAAAGGGCGGGTAACAGAAAACTGGTGGTCGACATCAGCAGAAGGTGTCCGTGGAGGTCCAACTTGCACAGGTAGCCGGCAGGAAAAGAACTGAGGTGGTGCTGGGGGACTGCCCCTTTTATACCACAAGGGACGTTGGGGGCAGGCAGACGTCATGGGGCATCCCACACTATAGACTGCTAGCTTGAAGTTTTCCTTGGGGTGCTGGCACCTGCTGGCTTCAGTCCTTATGGTGTAACCTGCAGCAAGAGCCCCCTCGGAGTGAGATCTGAAGAGTTCTCTCTAAAGTCTCCAGGAGCTGTTCCCTGGACGGGGCCTTTAGGAGCCAATCATCCACATAAGGGAAAACGTACAGTCCGTCCCTCCCTTCTGAGGGCCACAGCTACTGCCACTAAGCACTTGGGAAAGACCTGCAGCGCAGAGGACAAACCAAAGGGTAGTACTTTGAACTAGTACTGCTCTTCCTGGAAAAAAGGAACTTCCTGTGGGGAGGAAATACTGATGTGATGGTAAGCATCCTGCATGTCCAGAGAAGGGTCATAAGGCCTGGCAAAGTTACCATTCGGAACTTTCTGTACTGAACAGACAGACATCCTAGTTCTAAAATGGACCTCAGATCCCCGGTCTTTTTGGGCACCAGGAAGAACCTGGAATAAAACCCCTTGCTTAGAACTTTGGCGCCTGGGTACTGGCTCGATGGCCTGTTTGTTCTCCAGCAGGAGGTACAGTTCTTTCTGCACAGAGAGGTGGGCCAGGGGATAGCTGGAGGGCAAAGGAGGAGTCTTTGGGGGTAGCTCTGTGAGCTCCAGAGTGTGACCCCTTTTTATGAATTGAAGAATCCAGGCATCTGACATGATGGTTCTCCATTGACAGATGAGACAACAGACCTCAGACCACCAGCTCTTGGTCGGGGACCAGAAGAGGGCAGTCTGGCAAGGAGTCAAGTGGAGGGGGATCCAGCCACTGGGGCTGAACCATCACCCCTAGAGTGCTTGACCACTGCTCCTGCGGTGGAGGGGGTGGGGGGGTGGAGGCCCTAGGTTTGCCCTGGGATCGAGAGACTGCTCCTTGCCTATTAGATGGCAAGTTGCGAAAGGGAGGGCACCGTCTGCTCTTAGGCTGCATGTGATTGAGCGAGTGGACAGATTTGATAGCCCTGCCAGATGCCTGCAAGTCATTAATGATGTCCTGGACATCTGTCCCAAAGAGCTCAGTGCCACTGAAGGGGGCATTAAGCACCGTCTGCTGAACATCAGCAGCAAAGCCAGAGTCCCTTAGCCAGGAGTCCCTACAGAGGCAGATACCTGTGGCAACAGCCCTGGCAATAGGGTCCAAGATATCAGAGGGTCCACAGGAGGCACTTGTTAACATCCTCAGCAGTTTGCAAGCATTTTAGAACCTCCTGCTTCTGGGTACCTTCTGGAAGGGCCTGGGCAGCGGCCTTGCCCTTCTTCCAGTTGGTATTCAGGTACTTTACCATATGCAACAGGCAGCTGGCAATCCTCAGCCCAAGGGTGGAGAAGGCATAAACCCTGTTGCCCCAAAGATCAATTCTGCGCGACTGTGGGGGGGAAGGAACCAAGGTGCTTCATCAACTTAGACCTGTCATGAGCTGCCTTTATGATCACTGAATCCGTTTCAGGCTGGGCATCCTAATGTGCATCTCCCCCATGAGGGGCATGATCAAGTTTAAATGCCTGGAAAGGCATAGTTGGCACCGTGTCAGGCTGTAGTAGTAGTAGCATTCCTCAGAGCAGGCAAAACAGGAGGAATGATCTTGGGAGGAGACACTGGAATCTCCAAGAAAAATCAAATCCTTTCTAGTGACATCCTCTTCCTCAGTGTGGAAGCTCACGGCCGCGGACAACGGCTTCATGATACTGAAGGTAGGGTCCTCTGGAAGAGACCTGGGAGTGTGTGAGAATCCTCACTGACTGAGGAAGCTGTGGATCTGTGAAGTGAGGGGTTCTTCCTTCTCATCAGGAATAATAAGATCAGGGTTGTACTCCTAGACGTCAACCTCTTCCAGATCAAGGTCAAACATTTGAAGCTCCAACAGCCCACAGCCGTCGAAGTGGGGTCAACGATTGTGTTGATGGTGCAGACGATGTAGACCTGTAGGCGCCTAACTGAAGGACTATATCACAGAAGTGAATTTAGTCAAAATTTCGTTGAGGTTGACGGAGGGGGACAAACTGCGCAGGAAGCAACGACCTGCCAAAGGGACCCTGTGAGCCTTAAGAGCCCATAGTCAGAGGGCCTGGGGAAGTATCAGGCCTCAACAGGAGGGCAGTGTACGACTAGCCAGTCGTCAATGAGGAAGGAGCAGACTGAGGTAGATGACCAGCCATCCTGAATGTCGGGTAGAGGCGCTGAAGGTATTGGTCTAGTGGGCAGAAAGACCTGAACTGTGGTTTTGTGCGTCGGCACAGCCAACTAAGTACCCCAGGTGAGGATGAAGAGGCTGTCTGGGAGAGAGACCACCACTGTGGGGAGCAGTCCCCAGTCTTTTATAAAACTTTTCCCAGAGGACTTCTCTGGCATTAGTGGCCTGGGAGCTCAACGACCCTGCCAGGGACTGGGAAGCAGGGACCTCAGAGGACCCCCGCCCGTAACTATCTGTTGCTCCATAAGGAAATTTAAGTACCTTTTTGATTTGCCTTAGGGTTGATTGATTAAACTTCTGGCAGAGCTCACAGTCAGACTTCATGGTCAGGCCCCAGACAGCAGACAGAGTGACTGTTAGTGTGTGGAGACCATCTTCCTGCTGCAGCAGCGACAGAAGAAAGGTCAAAGGATCAACTCTCGACATGAACAAAAATAAAGGAATCTTTGAAAAAAGATTCCAAAAGTGTATGAAAAAAACGTAGGCGAAAACTGGCACGAAACTGCATCTGAGCTTCCACGGAGACCCATGCTAACAAGTCGACAGCAGGAAAGAACCGAGGAAGAAGCAGGGCCGCTCACATGTTGTCGGTATGGTAAAATTCCTGCGGTGTGACCAGACGACTGATATACCCCCGAACAAGATCTGGTAGCTCCAAAAACTACAAAGTTTCTCCTAGTGATGTCTTCCTCCTCCGCATAAAACCACACTGCAGTTTGGAGTTGCTTTGTCAGAGATGAAAGCTGTGTCTTCAGGAGGGGACCTCTGGGTATACAAAGTGGAGTCCTCACTCACGGTAGAAGTAGTTGAGCCAGATCTGTCAAATGGGCTCCCATCTCTTCCTCCTCCTCCTCCTCCCCCCCTTCCCCTTTCTCCTCTTGTGGATGGAGGTCAGGGTTATTTTTCTGATCCTTGATGGGCCCTGGGGCCATAAGAAGAAAGCGAGGACATAGATGCCCTGCAGTCTGTAGGGCACATCGATGGAGTAGGTGTCAATGCGGGGACTGGTCTGATGGGCCTTGTCGTCCCACTAGGTGTAGGAGGAGGAAGTACAAGGCGCTGTATTATTTCCATGAAGGAGGAATGCACAGCCTGCATGTTGACTGTGGCCTGCACTGCAGGAGTGCCTTGCAACCTTGATGGGGGAGACTAGAGCCCCAACACTGATGGGCCATCACAGGCTGTAGGAGGTCCGGCGGAATTCACTGTCAGCCGACAGTGAGAGTTCTGAGGTCTGCGCTGCAGGACTTGTAACATTGATAGGTGGTGTCAGCAGCCCAGTCATCGGGCCTTCGCCAGCCATGGAAGGTCTGGCTAACACTGTTGAAGCAGACCTGCTGGGACCTAAAGTCTAAGAGGCACTGCTGCCAAAGCAGATGACACTGCAACAGTAGTCGCAGAGTGTAGTAGCAACAAACTACCGGGGGATTCATCTTTACTCTGCTCCATCTCCTGGTGTTTGTGCCTTCCTGAAGACTTCTCCCAGGCCTTGGAGGACAGAGCCCGAGGAGTGGGCCAGCGATGTGGTAGAGCTTGACCCCTGGAGCCCTCTCCCTTCTGGCTACATGCTGCTCAAGAAGGAAAGTATGCAAGGCTTTCTGATGGCATCATGAGTAGCTTGATTGAACGTCAGGCAGATCTCGCAGGCCTTAATGTCGTGGGCCAATCCGAGACAGCACAAGCAAACGTCACAATAGTCACTGGAGTAGATTTCTCCACCGCACTCGCAGTAATAAACTTCAGCAGAGACTTTCGTCGACATACACGACAATGGCAATCCATTTAAAACACAGTGATAGCTACCAGGGTGAGAAAAAATAAAACTTTGAAATTTCAAAGTTTTAGCAGTTGACTGTAGTAGTGCCGTCTTCCATGGCGTCAGATGAGCATGGTCAACAGTGGGAAAAATAACCAAGGAGGGAGAGGGGTCACCCACATTTATATACAGAGGATACAGACAGATATTGTCATGAATGGCCCCCAGTAGACTGCTTGCAAAAAGTTTCCATGTGGTCCTACTGGCCTGGTGGCTATAGTCCTATGGGTGTGGCCTGATGAGATCCTCTAAGAAGAACTTCCCACCATCACCCTCTGGGTTGTTTTCCTCAGCCAGTTTTCCACCCATCTGGTCATCTCCCCAACCCTGAGATCCGCCAACTTCCTGATCAACCTCATGGGATACAGAGTCAAAGACCTTGCTGAAGTCCAGATAAAGGTAATCAGTCACTTGGCCCCTGACTATTGTCTTAGTGACCCAGTCAAAGTAGTCAGATTCACTTGACAATCTCTCTCCCATAGATCCATGCTGCCTCACATCCTGGAGACCATACTCCTCTAGATACTCTACCAACCATTCCTTCAGTATGATCTCCATGAGCTTGCACACGATCGAGGGCAGAATGACAGGTATGTTGTTCCCAGGGTCATCCTTGGGACCACCCTTATGGAGGGCGAACCACATGTGCCATTCTCCAGTACTGAGGTATCACTCCCCAACCCCAGTGAAACTACTGACTAGGCCTGCCAGTGGCCCCACGAGCGCCTCTGCCAGTTTCAATACCCTTGGGTGTATACCATTCGGACCTGGTGATTTCTCCACCTTCTATGCCAGCAGCCCTTCTCTTGCTCCATCTTCCTGTACCACCACATCTTTTCTCCCTTACCCCCTACTCCTCTTCTCACCCCTGCAGGCACCCATCTGGCTTTCTTCCTGGTGAAGAAAGAATGGAAGTATTCATTCAGTACCTCTCCCCCCCGTTCACCAAACTCCTCCCTTTGCCAAAGCCTAACAATCCTGTCCATGTCAGTTTTCTTGCTTATATACAAAAAAGCTCTCCCTCCCCCCTTTATTCCCTTGGCTATCTGCAGTTCTTTCTGGGTTTTAGCCCGCTGCTACCTTACTTGCCACACAAGCCAACCTTAGGTAGATCTCCTTATCCACCTCTCGGTCTTTCTGAATTTCTTACAGGCTAACCTCTTTCCACCTCACTGCCTGAGCGACCTCAGTATGAAGCCAGTTGGGTGCTCTGGCCCTTGAGTTCTTCCACACTCCTCTGTGGCAACCATTATTCCTTCCTTAATGAAGAACCACCTTTAATCCATCCCCATATCTACAGTGATGCCGGACAGGTGCCTCCTTAGTACTTTGTCAATCTTTGTGAAGTCCACATCCTAAAATCTAGGATTTTGGTCTTAGTGGTAATGTTTTCCCTGCCCATATAAAGCCGATAAAAAGGTAAAGCTGGAGAACAAGTAGGATCTGCGGTATTACAGTAGGTAGGGAAAATAGGCAGTCTAGGTGGACCAAGCGGGTCCTTATCTGCCATCAAACTCCGTTTCTATATCCAACTGGAACCACACTGTGCAACGTCTGCTTCCATCCAGGGGTTCTTTGATCTCTCTTGTACATGCTCCCCATTCATGGTCACTAGATCAAGGACTGCCCACTACAGGGTTCTGGGATACCCTGGGTCAGGAACACACTCTGCCAATAGTCAGGCGATCCTAGAAGGGTTGCACAGGTTGAGGATGGTACATTCCAGTCCATCTTGGGCAGGCTGAAGTCTCCCATTACTACCATCACTCCTCTCCCTGCAGCTTCCAATATTTGCAAGCCCAGTTCCCTGTCCATTTCCTCGTCCTGGTTGGGTGGTCTGTAAACCACCCCCAGCATCACTTTTGTCTCTCTATTGGACTAACTGAACCCACAATGCTTCCCCCTCACCTCCTCAGATTCCTCCCTCATGCATGTTGTACCTTCCCTAGGGGTAAACTGTCAAAGGAGGGAAATGTCATCAGCAGTGTGCCACAGGGTTCAGTGTTGGAACCAGTGCTATTCACTCTTCTCATATTGGATATCAACGAAAATGTAGAAGGTTGGGCATCAAAGTTAGCCAACATCAAAACTGGCGGAAGGTTGACAGTGCAGGAAACTGGACTAAAATATGTCAAAGTAATCTAAAAATGGGCTTACAACAATATGATGCAATTCAATATGAACAAATGTGTTGTGCTTCATATGGGGAAATCAAACCCACAACAAAAATGCTCCCTGAATACTGCAGATAACAGTTAATGCAGAGAAAGACCAAGGAATATTAACTGACAAAGAACTTAACTTTACAAAACACCAAAGTTACTAACACATATAGCTATTGAAAATTAATAGACTTAAAACTAGAACTGAACAGTGCATAATTCCAGTCTAAAGCATAGATTAGACCCATCTGGGTTACGGCTCGCAGTTATGGAACCCTTACAATAAGGGTGACAGATTTGGTGAGGAGGCTGCAGAGAAGGGCTATGATGATGGTACCAAGGTTGAGCAGTTTCCCATACGAGAAGAGACCAACTCGAGTGTTTTTCTCTGGAAGAGAGGAGAATGCAGGGAGATCTTTTGCAAATGCACAAAATCATTAACACAGAACTTCGTAACAATTAATTTAGAAATTCATCACAAGGAGTTCAGTCTTAGATCTCAAACAGGTCAAACCTGACATACTAGAAATAGTTGAAAGGGCACATTCACACAGATGGATGCAAGACTACAGAGCACTCTTCTAAACGAAATAGTGGAATCAGATTCATTACTGAACTTCAAAAATAAATTAGACCGCCATATTACAAGTCAAAAGGATGTATGTTAGACCCAGTAAACAGTGAGACATGCTAGATGGGAAGAACGCCCTCTTCCCGTCATACTTGGTACAAGACTCAGAAATACTTCACAGAAAGAGTGGAAGATTCCTGGAACAACCTTCCGGTGGAGGTGGTGGGGACCAGAACAGTGGTGGGGTTCAAGAATGCATGGGATAAGCATAAGGGATTCTTGGGGGAAAGGAAGTGGGGTGGGAGAATGGGCCAGAGTCCAAGCAGGATCTGCAGTAGTATTGTAGACGGGGAAAAATGAGTAGGCCAGGTGGGCCAAGTGGTCCTCATCTACCAGCAAATTTTACGTTTCTACAAAGACGAACATGTCTGGCTGGGTGATCCCATTTTACAAAAAGGTTGTCCATGACAGAGTCTAAGAGCTCCCACTCATGGCAGAGCTATGACCAAATGAGGTGATCCACTAGGATGATAAGGGCACAGGGTAGAACACAGCAAACAAACATGTTGAGTTCCACTGCCCAGTGCCAAACTCTTTGCTTCTCTGCAGAGATGATACAAATGGACTCCGCCCTGTCGGATGATGAACAACTGAAATATTGTCTGCATGGCTTAGAGCAGCTGATGTCCTGGAAGGAGGGAAGCCAAGGCCTGTAGGTCATGCAGAACATCACCACCTCGTGAAAGTTACTGTGCAGAACCATATCCAAAGGTATCCACTGGCCCAGAGTTTAGAAGGTGCCCAGATGGGCATATCCCAGCCTGAACACGAGGAATCAGTAGTCATTACTGGGAAAGGGGATGGTTGGGAAATTGGGACCCTGTCTTAAGGTCTATCCACCACAGCAGGGATTGGAAAGGGTAAGTCCCTGCTATGAGATTCCAACTTGTAATGCTGTACCCACTGTGCCCCAACAAACCATTGTGGGATCCTCATGTGCAGACGTGCCAGAGGGACTGTCTAAGGCAGGCACCACGAGGCCGATGAGCTGTAGTAGGCATCTGGTTGAGACAAAGTTACTGGAGAAGATGAACTGAGCATGGGCCACCAGTGTTGCAGCATGATCTGAGGGCAGAAGTGACCAACGCAGATTCATGTCCAGGGCAGCCCCTATGTATTGCTGGCAACCTGGCATGGAGTAAGGATCAATTTTGGCTTGCAGCACAGGATACCCAACTGGTCAAACAGCTGCCTGGTCCAAGGGTATAGATTATGGCCTCCTTCAACAGAGCCTTCAGAAGCCAACTGTCAATATACAGGAAGACAGTGGCCCTCTCCTTGCTGATGACAGCTGCCACTACAGCAAAACACTTGGTAAATACATGTGGTGCAGAAGACCAAACAAAGGGCAAGACACAAAACTGATAGTGCAAGCCCTGGAACTTAAAACACAGGTATCTTTTGGACCCGAGGATCTTGACATGAAGGTACACACCACCTTTGTGTCCAGAGCGACCACCTAGACCCCCCTTTAGTAAAAGTGGGGGAAGGACTGCAGAGAGGCCATTCGAAACTTTTATATTCCAAGAATAAACTCAGTTCTCAAAGGTCTAGTATGGCCTTAAAATCCACAGACCATTTCGGTACCAGGAAGCACCAGAAATAGCCCAGGTTTTGTCAGGAAACAAAGACAGGGGGCCCACGGCAAGGCTGTCTGTCTGGCACCGACATCCCAGGTTGGGGCGGGGGCAGAATCAGGAGGCCGGCTGGGAAGGATTAGGCGTCCTATGGGCTGCTCTCCTTCTCCGGGGGGGGGGGGGAAAAGAGAAGAGGGGTCACCTGTCTGGCAAAGGGGGGGTAGGAGACCAAAGCATTGGGCTGGGACAAAAAAAAACCCACAAGAAAGGCTCTACAGCCCTCTTGAGAAGGATGGTTTGAGCCTCCTCCAGCAGGATGGCAAGATGTCCCACAGGGTATCTGTTTGGCAAAGGGGGAGGGTCACTGGAGGACAAGAAAGGAGCTGTAGGATGTGCCTTAGCTTAACTACTTCTGGGACCCAATCTGCATCTCCTTCCACTTTTCTACCCTCCCACCTAAACTTCCTGAGACAGCGAGGTCAGAGGAAGGGGATGGGAGTCAGAAAGTGCCTGGGGTGGAAGGGGTGCTGGCAATGACTACCTGTAAGCCTGGCATGGTCACAGGGAGACCGGTCTTCAGCATGGACTGGGAAGGCAGAGGACAATGGGCATCATGTCCCTGACCTCTTGAATAGCATGGCCTAGACGTGCATAGAGCCTTCGAAAACAGCCTCTGCCCTAGCCACGGGGCTTAGGGTTCGAAGTGTAAAGGGACCACAGGATCAGAGGACTGCAGGTTCCCGAGAGCATTCTTCGCATCGGATCCCAATTTTTTTTTTTTTTTTTTTTTTTTAACCCTGAAAGCAACATTAAGAACCAACTGTTGTACATCAGCGGCAAAACCTGTGACAGTCAGGAATGGAGATGCAAGCAAATCCCAGAGGCTGCAGCACGTGACGCATCGAAGACATCATACAATAAGCAGATGCTTTCCAACTTCCAGGCCATTAACAGCGGTCTGTTAAGCCATAATCTTTTAAAGGCTGTCAAGCAGCTTAGGTCGTGTCAGACGAATCTAATAGATTTCTTTGACTGGGTTACCAAAGTAGTAGACCAGGGAAGGGCTGTGGACATGGCCTACCTAGATTTTAGCAAGGCATTTGATATAGTCCCACACAAAAGATTAATACACAAGATAGCCAGCCTTGGAGTGGGTCCCAAGGTGGTAGCCTGGATAAAAAATTGGCTGAACAACAGGACTCAAGGGTAGTAGTAAATGGGTACACAGTGGCGAAAGGAGGTTACTAGCGGGGTACGCGAGGGTTCAGTACTGGGACGGTCCTTTTTAATGTCTTTATAAGTGACATTGCAGAGGAACTGGAAGGAAAAGTATGTCTCTTTGCAGATGACACAAAGATCTGCAACAGGGTTGATACACAAGATGGAGTGGAAAGGATGAGAAGGACTTAGCAAGGTTGGAGGAATGGTCAAATGTATGGCAGCTCAGATTCAATGCAAAGAGTGCAAGGTAATGCACATGGGAACAAAAACCCTGGGAAGCGTACACAATGGGGGCGAGATACTGACAACAGTAAAACAGAAAGGACCTGGGGTAATTATATCAGATGACCTAAAGGTGGGCAAGCAATGTGAGAAGGCAGTAAGGAAGGCTGGGGAATACTGGGATTTATAGGAAGAGAGGCATCAATAGTAGAAAACAGGAAGTTGTTATCCCTCTGTACAGACAGTTGGTGAGACCCCATCTGAGTACTGTGCAGTTCTGGAGACCCCATCTCCATAAAGACAGACAGAGTGGAGGCTGTCCAGAGAGGCAACAAAATGGTGCAGGGTCTGCACCAGAAGACATATGAAGAAAGACTAAAGGAGCTTAATATGTATACCCTTGAGGAAAAGAGGAGAGGGACATGATAGAAACTTTCAAGTACCTCAAGGGAATTAAAGTCCAAGAGGGTAGCATCTTCCAGAAAAAGATGTGCAAGAACAAGGGGGCACAATTTGAAGATAGGAGGATGGCTCAGAGGTAATGTGAGGAAGTATTTTTTCACTGAGAGGGTTGTGGATGCATGGAACAGCCTCCCTGAAGAGGTCATGGGGTCAAGATCAGTGGGGAACTTCAAGAATGCATGGGACAGGCATAGGGCAGTCCTAGTGGGGGGTAGGAGGAATTAAGCTGTTGGTTAACTAGGATCTGCAGCTTATCTGTTAGGTAGGAAAATGGGCAGACTGGGTGGGCCAAGCGGTCCTTATCTGCCGTCAAATTCTATGTTTCTATGTTATTAACCAAGCAGTCCATCTATTTATGCAAGCAGTTTTTTGCCACTTTATCATTTATGCCCAACACTTGGCAATTCTTAGTCCAAGGAAGCAGAAGCAAAGGTCCTCTTCCCCATTATGTCCAGTTTCCTCGCCTCCTTGTCAGTAGGAAGAGAACACATTTAGAGGCTTTTGACCCATCAAGAGCAGTCATGACGAACAGAGTCCATCTCGGGCGAAGAGGAACGGTAAGGCTTTGCAGTAGGGGCAGGCCCCCCCCGAGAGTTTGTTTCCTTCCACTGGTGGTCAGGTAGCCATACTTTGTGGAAGAGTTCTTTTAATGTGTTTGGAACAGTGTGCCTGCACTTTGAATCTTGTGAATTTTCGATCAACCTGTAAAATCACCAACCCTCCTCAACGGGTTACCATTTGGCTTTCACTTCCCCCCCCCAAAAGTTTCTCCATTATTTCTTGATATTGCTCATTTCTCCAGTTTCCTTGACCACAAGACTCCAATCTTATTACCCCCCCTTTTTTTTTTAAATTATCCAGGAGTTTATTTAACATGGTTTTACCTAGTAGTGTGGGGTACACTACCTCTCGTCTACTCTTATCCTCCGGCACTAGTGTTTTTCACAGACTTCCTCTTTTAGCAATCTAAAATTAATTACGTTTTGACACTGCTTAGATAATGGTCACTGTATTGCAGATCCCTTGTGTCAGTTTCTGACATCAGATGCTACTTGCTGGTTTTTATGCGGCACACCTGCTGACAGTAGCCATGCAACCCTGATGTAGCTGCAACATGCCTTGAAGCACTTAGGAACCTTGGCTAATTCTGATCACGTATTTGCAATTAAAATTGCTATAGCTACAGTTTTGTTGTCACTGGATTTTTGGCCGTTTCAGCTTTTACCTGTTCTGCACAGCGCACTGTTAGAGCGCACCACTCTGTGTGGTTTCACCAGCTTGAGGAAAGCCTGTAATGAGGCATCCTCAGGAAGATATCCAAGTTTTTCACACACACACACACACACACACACACACACACACACACACCCACACACCCCCCCCCCGTGTGAAGATCGAGCCAGAGCCTACTACATCTAGGAATTCCTCCTCTTCTCCCCTGTATTCTGGATTGTATTTCAGTTCATCTATATCAACCCACCACTGACAGAGGGTTAAAGGGACAGGGAAACAGGAGGAACCATCAACAGGCACACAGGAGGCCATTCAGGGCCCAGAATAGCGGACACAGAACTACTGTGTCAGATTAGGTAGACGGCAGCCTTTCCAGAGGCTGCAACGACTGAAAATGCACAAGTTGTTAAAAAAAGCTTAGGCATAGTTTGATAAAGGAGCTGCATGTCAATGAGCTCTGAAGGGGCTGACAGTGGACGGGTCAACAGGGCAGTGCCAAACTGTGGCATGGGCTGCAAATTTCCCAGCAAGTGAGACAAGTCTTTGCCATACCCTGACCTTGGTGTCAGTGGGACAGCAAATCAGAGTCCAACAGTCTGGGGAAAGCAGTCTTATCTGTGATGCTTGTTTTGATCAATTTCATGGACTTTTTACTGGAATAGACGATGGACGCAGTCAGCTGCAGCAAGTCAATGGTGAGGCCACCTTTGACAGCCTGTTTCTCCTCCATTTCTTTTATATTTAAAAGATGCTCCGCAGCTTTCTTACAGCTTCTTCTGGTGGCCCGGTTATAAAGCCCTGACAGATGGGGCAGACTAACTTTGTTAGTGAGGCCTAGGCAACAAACGCACACTGTAGTCTTTGTAAACAACGTTGCCACAACAGCAGTATTAGAACAGTGGTCCCTTATCTTTCAGTGGCATAAGTTTAAACTAACAAATTTCAAGTAGCAGCAGTGTTAGCAAACACTTTTCAGAGTGACTGCATTCAGCAGCAGTGGACCAACAAGCTATTCATGGGGACACCATAATTATACAGGTGCGGACGAGGGTAGCCCCAGCCAGCAAAAATTTCCAGGTTGTGCCAACTCACACTGCTTACAGTTCCAAGATATGGCTCAATGGAGGACAATGGCTAATATTCTTCAGGTGGAAGCTGCCTCTGGCTGAAAGCTGAAATACTGAACTTAGAATCTGCAAGAAAAACAGTCTTGCTCACGGCAGAGGGAAGTGCATCTTACTTTACAGATTTCAATTATTTTCAGTAAAGGGGCTTGCATTACTGACTGGGAGTTTAAACCAGAGGGATTGAAATACTGTTTACTGTGTCTGTCCTTGTGCACAGCTGACTTGTGTTAGGGCAGATTGCTTTCAGAGCACAAATCACCAGGCTGTACTGGGGCTGGGGAGGTTTATCTGCGTCTGACTCGGCTGTTTTCTCTCTAATTAGAGTATTTTCTCTGTTAAATTTATGTGTAGGTCATCTTGCTGACAGGAAGGTCAACACTTGTGGTGGGTCAGAGCTTTTAGCCTATTGTTTCGTGAGGGCACAGTTTGGGCCCAAACCCCCCCTTCCCCTCATACCATTTCCTTTATACCAGGGGTTCTGACATTTCCTCATGAGAACAAGCTGCATACCACTGTCCTATCCTTTCTACCACTCTGCACTGACAATATAAGCACACGCGTGCACACACATTATATATATATTTATATATAACAAAACAATCACTGAAGAGAAAAACATCATACAGGATAAACAGAAAGGTAGACAGACATGTGGGGAGTAGTGCAATCTACAGAGTCTTTCTGGAGGCTGAGATGCTGCCCTATTTGCAAGCAAAACACTGCCCGGGGGAGGGGGTTGCCAGTCGGGCCACACTGGACAGTAGTAAGGGAACCTGCCCCACCCAGGGAGCACCAGAGCCACCACCACTACCTCAGATTGCGAAGAAAGCGCAGCAGTTTGATCACAGTGGGCTCAGGGAGGGTGAGGGTGGTGGAATAGAGGCACACCCAGTCAGCTGTACCACTCCACAATCCATACACCATTCTGATGGAACACAGTTCCCCTATGGCTGCAACCAGAGAGGAGACTAAGGAGTTTGCGGACAACTGTCTCAAGGGAGCCCCACAGGAAAGGAAGCAGCTCCTGGTGGGGGCCTCAATCATTGGGGGACAGAACTGGGGGGAGCAGGGAAAACTGAAGTAAGGTGCCTGCCCGACACCATGGGTTGGAGGAACAGGAAGCACATCCTCAGGATCACGAGAACAGCTGCACGGGAGACTGAGCTGGACGTCATTGTCTACCTAGGGACGAATGACTTGGCTCAACATGAGATTACAGCAGTGCAGGAGGAGTTTGTGGAGCTGGGGAGGGGCCTAAGGCAAGTGGCGCACACACAGTAGCCTTCTCAGAGGTACTGTCCGTCTATGGCAAGGGTGAGGAGAGGGTACTTCACACCATGCGATTCAATGGATGGTTAAAAAAATGGTGCAGAGCACAGGGGTTTGGCTTCATTGGGGATTGGGGTTCCACCTGGAGGGATACCAGCCTATACTGGCAGGATGGTCTGCATCTGTCCAGGAAGGAAACAAGTCTTCTGGGCGGTTGGTTTAAATGCTTCATTGGCAAGCTTTTAGACTAGTCAAGGGAGGAGGCACTGATAAGCAGCAGGGAATTTCCAGCCTCCCCCTACAAAACAGGGTACTAAATGAGGTAAAGACCAATGTAGAAAGGTCAGTAGGGAGCAAGACAGGGGTGAATGAAGAATAAGGACAGGGATGGTGCTACAAGAGGTAAAGTCATCAAAAAATGGAGAGCAATGAGTACTAATGCCCGTAGTCTGGGTAACAAGCTTCCTGAATTAGTGGCCTTGATGGAGGAGGAACATCTGGATATCATGGCAGTCACAGAAACATGGTACACAGAACCGTGACTGGGACGTAAACATACCAGGATACACTATCTACAGGAGGGACAAGGAGGGTAAAAGAGGAGGAGTAGCTCTTTACATAAGGGAAGGAATCAAAGCAACAGAACAAAAGGGTAAACGGGGAGGAGAGGAAGCACTGTGGGTCAATTTGGAGACAGGCAATCGCACCACAATATGCACAGGGGTTGCATACAGACCCCCATCTGAGGAGGAGGACATGGACAAGGAAATAGAAAGTATCCTTAGAATGGCAGAAAAGGGGGAGATATTGCTGATGGGGCATTTGAATACACCAGGTGTTAACTGGAGTGCATTTGCAGCAGCCATTTCTAAGAGTGGGGTCATTCTAGATGCCCTACAGGAGGCATGCCTTAGACCACTTGTATTGGAAGCCACGAGAGGGAGCAATCTTAGAACTGGTACTCTCAAATGGGAAATAAAAGGATCACAGATTTAGAAGTGGGTAGCCATCTGGGAACGAGTGACCATCGAACAGTATGGTTCACAATAAACAGCAGTAGAGTAAAGCCATACAAAGGCAAAGGTACGGGACTTCAGGAGGGCTGACTTTGCCAGAATGAGTGAGTGCCTAAGGAATGCACTAGCAAGTGGGCAGGAAGGAGGGGTGGAAGAACAATGGGGAATAATCAAAACTGCCATCATAGAGGCAACAAGCCTTTGTGTGAAGCAAATAAAAAAACGATGCAAGAAACCACAATGGTTCTCAAAGGAGGTAGCAGGGAAGGTTAGGGAAAAAAGAAAGCATTCAGGAAGTACAAAACACAGGAGCAGGACAGAGATTTGTATCAATTAAAGCAAAAGGAAGCAGGGAAGGAAGTCAGAACAGCAAAGGCCCGAACTGAGGAAAAGATAGTCAACTCCGTTAAGAAGGGGGATAAAACCTTTTATAGGTACATCAGGGAGCGAAGGAAGACCAAGGGAGGGATAGTGAGGCTTAAAGGGGAGGAGGGTGGGCAGAGAGTGACTGAAAAGGCAGAGGTACTAATATTTTTGCTCAGTATTCACAAATTAAGAGGAGGAAGTACCGAAATCAAACAATAGAAATATTCTAAATATGGGGGTTGATACCAGTCCATTCACAGAAGGGTTCTGAAAGAACTCTTACAACTGAAGGTGGACAAAGCAATGGGGCCTGATGGGATTCATCCAAGAATTCTAAAAGAACCAAGGGTAGAACTAGTGACACCACCAACTACCCTCTGACAAATCATGGGAGGATGGGATGGTATCCGAGGACTGGGGGTCAGACGTTATTCCTCTTCACAAAAGTGGGAGCAGGGCAGAGTCAGGAAACTACAGACCTGTTAGTTTAACCTCAGTGATTGGGAAAATGATGGAATCACTTCTGAAGGAAAGAACCGAGTATGTAGAGGCCAGAGTGGCACAGGACCCAAGGCAGCATGGATTCACAGAAGGAAGGTCATGTCAGACAAATCTAAGATTTCTTCGACTGAGTGACCAAAATAATAGATCAAGGAGGGGCTGTGGACATGGCCTACCTAGACTTTAGCAAGACATTTGACAGTCCCACACAAAAGATTAATATACAAGCTGGCCTGCCTGGGAGTGGGTCCCAAGATGGTAGCCTGGGTAAAGAATTAGCTGGAGAATAGGACAGAGGGCAACAGTAAAATGAGTCAACTCTGAAGAAAGGGAGGGTTTACTAGTGGGGTACCGCAGGGTTCAGTACTAGGACTGGTCCTCTTCAATGTCTTTATAAGAGACACTGCAGAGGGATTGGAAGGAAACGTATGTCTCTCTGCAGATGACACAAAGATCTGCAAGAGTTGATACACAAGGTGGGGTGGAAAGGATGAGAAGGGACTTGGCAAGGTTGGAGGAATGGTCAAATGTATGGCAGCTTAGATTCAGTGCAAAGAAGTGCAAAGTAATGCACCTGGGAAATAAAAACCCAGGGGAAGAGTACACAATGGGGGATGAGATACTAACAAAAATAGAAAGGGACTTGGGGTAGTCATGTCAGATTACCTAAAGGTGGGCAAGCAATGCGAGGGGGCAGTAAGGAGGGCTGGGGGAATACTGGGATGCATAGGGAGAGGCAAGGCATCACCAGCAGAAAACAGGAAGTTGTCATCCCTCTGTACAGACAGCTGGTGAGACCCCATGGAGATCCAATTTCTGCAGAGAGACAGGATGGAGGCAGTCCAGAGGAGGGCAACTAAAATGGTGCAGGGTCTGTACCAGAAGACATATGAAGACAGACTTAAGGAGCTTAATACGTATAGCCTTGAAGAAAGGAGGGAGAGGGGAGACATAATAGAAACTTTCAAGTACCTCAAGGGAATCAAAGTCCAAGAGGGTAGCATCTTTCAGGAAAAAAAAAAAGGTGTGCAAGAACAAGGGGGCACAATTTGAAGATTGAGGGGGACGGCTCAGAGGTAATGTGAGGAAGTATTTTTTCATGGAGAGGGTTGTGGATGAATGGAACAGCCTTCCTGAAGAGGTTGTGGAGTCAAAAACAGTGGTGGATTTCAAGAATGCATGGTACAGTCATAAAAGGCAATCCTAAGGGGTGGGGGTAAGAAGTAGACTGTTGGTTAACTAGGATCTGCAACTTATCTATTAGGTAGGGGAAATGGGAAGACTGGGTGGGCCAAGCCGTCCTCATCTGCAGTCAAATTCTACGATATCCTTAAAAATCAGTGTCTTCCGAGAGACTCCGGAACCTATGGGAAACCTTAAAGCTGGGCCATCGTCTTGTAGTCTGAGGGCATGAAAAGTCGATACTGTAGCCAAGTGAACCTTAACAGAGGAATAACAGATGCCAGAGTCCTTAAAGAGCTAGTGCATTGCCCAAACATTTGTTTAAAAGCAGTCAACCATTACCTTTTATTTCAGAGGTACTTTTTCTTTTCCCTTTGGTTAATTAGATCGTTTACGGATGTTAATAGGTGTGATGTGTGGGACAGCACTCTGCCTGGCAGCTGTCATCTGCCTCTACCCCCACCCCCATCCTCATCAGCACTGATATCACTGACTGACATCACTGCTGCTTAAGAACAGCTACTCAGTAGCTGCCAGGTCAGTCACCTGTGATGTTACTGTCAATGAGATACCATCGATGAGGTAGTTGGGAGGGGGACAGAGCTAGGTACGTCAGCTGCCAGTCAGACTGCTCCACACATTCAGCACAATATCACATATGATGAAAAAGAAACACTATTCTAAAGTTGTAACTGACCATTAAAAATGTGTATTTTCCTGTCTGCCTATTTTGGTTCCACTAGCTCTTTAAATAGTTAGTGTACTGCCTAGAATTCATTATAACTGAGATGTAGTCAGCTATCATCTCTTTTATCAAGCATTTTTCTCATTTCTGCTTGCTAATTCTAAGATTTTTCCACCTGGTAGTACTGGGGTGATGTGTGGACCAGCACTCTGTCTGGAGGCTAAAATGTCAGTTTTGTTCTTCCCACTACATCACAGACCACACTGACTGACATCACTAGTAACCAGGGAGAACAATTTCTCACTGCCAGAGTACTCTTTCACATGAGGCAGCAAGGACTGATTCTTAGTTGCTAGTGATGCAAATGTCCTGAATTTTGTTTGGTAATTTGTAATGGTCACTGCTCAGACTGCAAGGATTGTGGTGCCTCAGTGTGTCTGGTCACATTTCTAACGATTTAATGGAAGTAGCTAGGCCATCATCTTGCAGTCTGAGGGCATGAAAAGCAGATACTGTGGCCAAGTGAAGATTAAGAGGAATAACAGATGCTAGAGTCCTTAAAGAGCTGGTGTACTGCTTAGATTGATGGGTCCATCAACTGGCAGTCTCCCATAAAAAGAGAGTTCCTGTCCAGGGAGATTGCCGCTGTGCAAAGATCGACCGGCTCAGCACTTTTAGGCTGTCAGACTGCAATCCAATCCATCTTCAGACTGGGGGAGCGTTCTCACAAAATAAGAGTTTGCTTTTATTTTTATATAAACACAGATAAGGTTGCCACCATCAGATCTGAAATCCATCTAGCCCCCTCTATTGGGTGCTGTGGAAGTCGGCAGGAGGTTGCAAGCACCCACTTTACCTGGTCTGACTTTAGCTGGCCGTCTATCAGATATGAGGATTATCCAGACTGTGACCACCCTACTGTAGTTTGGACCACGGCCCAATGCACCTCCTTGTGGGGTGTGTTAAGGTAATTGGTCTGGTCCTAGCTGAGATAGTCTGGAGGTCACTGGAGATGGGGGTGTTTCCTGACCCCCTTGAAGGAGGCAGTTTTGAAACCTCTCCTTAAAAAAATCCTCCCCTGACCCGGACTAACTACAGACCTGTTTTTAACCTGCCCTTTGTGGACAAGGATATTGAGAAGGTGGCTGCAATGCAGCTGGATGATCATTTGACCACCCATGATGTCTATGATCCTCTTCAGTCCAGATTTAGGAAAAGGCACTGTACCGAAACGGCACTTGTTAGAGTACTTAATGATCTCCTAATAGAGAGATCGAAGGACTCTTTCGATCTTGGTCCTTCTTGATCTAACATTTGACATGGTGGACCATGGTGTGTTGGAGCACCTGCAGCTGATCTGTGGACTGTCAGGTACAGTCCTCAGTTGGTTTTGATCTTTCCTCGCAGGCAGGGCTCAAGAGTGGTGTCTGATTTATTCCTTGGCCCCTCCCCCTATCCTGCAGGGCTCCATCTTGTTAACCATGTTGTTCTCAGTGTATATGCTTCCATTGGGAGACATTAGGCAATATGGTCAGAGTTTTCATTGCTATGCAGATGATACTCAGCTATACATGTTCTTTGTGCCCGAACAGGGTAGAGCCATCCCGGTCTTCAACAACTGCCTCTCAGAGATCCAGGACTGGATGAGTGCCAACTAGCTGTGGTTGAACCCAGATAAAACTGAGGTGTTGGACTGAGATCATCATGGTATGGGATTGCCGGCGGGACAGCCCTCCAGGCTCGCAGGCATCCAACTGGTGACCTCTAACTGGGTGCAGAATCTGGGCATTATTTTCTATGACTGTCTGATGCTTAAATCCCAGGTGTCTGCCATTGTCGAGACCTCTTTTTACCACCCGAGGAATATCGGCCAGATAAATACATTTGGTCTCACCGGATGATCTTCCAACCCTGGTCCATCCCTTTGTGACCTCCCGTCTTGACTACTGCAATGCCCTGTACTTCGGGCTTACAAGGGTTGATATCAGACGCTTACAGCTGGTGCAGAATGCGGCAGCCAGGCTGCTGACTGGCTCTTCCAATTATTTGCCACATCACACCTGTGCTCCACAGACTGCACTGGCTGCCAGTACAGTGGCTGATCACCTTTAATGCCATACACGGTCAGGGATCCTGGTATTTGCAAGATCTCCTTTGTTCCTACCGCCCAATCCACCCACTCCGCTCAGACGAGGGATTGCTAGAGGTTCCCAGGGTTCGACTCAAGACCTCTGGGGCCTGCTCCTTCGCTTTTGTGGCCACTATCCTGTGGAATGCTCCACCTCGTGGGGTGAGAGTGCCTGACTGTCTAGAGCTTTAAGAACACTCTTAAGACTTATTTGGTTTGGCCTTCTCTGAATATTTTTAGATTTACTCAGATGGTTTTAAATATATTTATTTATTTACAAGTTTAACCTGGAAGGCATACTGAGCAGTGTTGCTCGATTCCAGATGCGACCTGGGGGTCAAGACCCAAGACATTAGTACAAATCACAAGGTACAGCAGTTAAACAATACGAGTGGTCATCTGATGTGGAAACAATTTGGTAAAAACAGGAACATTTTAGAGAACATATCTGAATGTACAAAATACAATTACGTAGTTAGGCACTAGTAAAAGCAAGTGCAGCTGGAGGAGCAGTGGGTGTTGAGTAGGCGATTGAGGTGGTTGGGGTTGGGTGAGTGTCTGATATGTGCAGGCAGGGCATTCCATAGTTGGGGATACGGAATTTGAAAGCGGCCTGTCCTTTGGTTGTGCGCATGAAGGGGATATGTAAGAGCCTGGGGTTAGTGTTTCTAAGGGAGTAAGCAGGGGGAGGTTGTGGGGAGAGGGTAGAGGCCAGGTGGGGGAAGGGATTGGGACCAAAATTTGGCTGCGATCCTAGCACAGTGGGTTAATCTGCGGTCTTGGAGGGATGGCAGGGCTAGGGAGCTATATAAGGAGCAGTGGTGGGTTGTTTGTGGGCAGTCGAGGATAAACAGACAAATAGAGTGGAAAAGGGTGTCAAGGCTGGCCAAGACGGAGGAGGGAGCGGCAGAATAGACTATATTGCCGTAGCGGAGTATTGGGAGGATCTTTTGAACAATAGCCTTCCTGGCAGGAGCGGGGAGGCAGCTTTTGTTCCTGTAAAGGGCGCAGAGTTTAGGGAGTAGTTTATGTATGGAATCAATATGGGTGGAGAAACTGAGATGCAGATCGAGCCAGATGCCCAAGTATCTGAAGCTGGTGCATTGTTCCAGTAGGGACCAGTCCAGGGTGTTGAAAGGGGGACAGGGTTTTTTTCAGGAGATTCTGCTGTGAGCCGAAGGTTAGCGACAGTTTTTTTAGGGTTTAAGAATAGTTGGTTTGACCGGAACCATTCCTGGATGGTGTTGAAATCCTGCTGTAGAGTTGCCACTTCGCTTGTGGAGGGGCCAGTGGCATACAGTACTGTGTCATCCACATACGTATGTATGGATGAGTGAAGGCAGGCTGATGGGAGGTAGTTTAGGAATATGTAGAATAGCAGTGGGCCCAAGACTGATCCTTGGGGGATGCCGGCGGTAACTGGAAGGGGGTTAGAGATGTGGAGGCGACTTTTACAGCCTGGAGTCTGCCCACCAGGTAGTCTTGGAATCATGTGGTGGCTGGGTTGGAGAGACCGGCTTCTTTAAGTTTAGAAAGGAGCAGAGTATGGGAGACTGTCGAAAACCTTGACTAAGTCTATAAAGATGGCAGAGATGATGTGGCCTTCGTCCATCCCTGTAAGTATGTCGTCAGTGACTCGTAGCAAGGTGATAGTGGAGTGGGATTTGTGAAAACTGGATTGGTATGGAGTGAAGGAGGAGGGGTCCAGGTAGTAAGAGAGTTGGGAGAGGACCAGCCGTTCCTGTAGTTTTGCCAGATTCGGGAGTAGGGAGATGGGATGATAGTTACCTGAGGAGGAGGGGTTGCCCCTTAGGTAGGGGTATGACGGCAGCTCATTTTCATTCAGTGGGTAATTTGCCCAGTGTGAAGGAGAGGTTGAATAATGCGGCTGGGGGGGGTGGCTATGGCTGGGATGGACTAATATAGTCTCTTGGCATCCAGGGACATAGGGCATTTACCTTTGTTGGGGTTCAGGGACCACAGTGATTTGAATACTTCGTCCTGGGAAACAGGGCAGAAGGAGAATTATAAGGCTGGTGAGAGTGCTCTTGGGTGGGAGGGGCGGGTGGACGCTGGAGGGCCGATAGAAGCGAGTCAGTACAGCTGGAGAAGTAGGTATTGAAAGCAGTGGTGACCTCGCAGGGATCGTGATGTAGGTGCCCTGTGCTGACAGTGTTGTAGGTGGAGGCTGGGTGTGTTTGGGTGGGGGGGGATCTGAATCATTTCCAGAAGTTTGTCGGGTGGTTTAGGTTTGCGCTGAATGCGGATAGAAAATGGTCCTTTTTGGCCTGGCGAATGCGGCTAGTGCAGGAGTTTCGGAGGACTCTAGGTCTGGAGGGATGCCTGGGTGCCCAGTTTCTTCTGGGCTTTCCAAGCGTGGTCCCTGGAGTGGCATTTGCTGATATCAGCGGTGATCAGGGAAGGTGGGTTCCTCTGACCCTTTTTGTCTGCGGAGGCAAGTTTTCCCAAACTTTTAGAAATTTGGCCTTGAAAGTTGCAGTAAGGATGTCAATAGATGTGGTTACTGGGATGAAGGACCAGTCAATTTGTCCTAGGTCTTGCGCAGTGATGCTTGGTCCAGGAATTATATGACCTTATACGCAGCCTCTTCGGGGGTGTCTGTGTACCTTCCTGATCAGGAAAATCATGTGGTGGTCGCTTATGGAGTCAGGGAGCAGGCCCCGCGTGCAGGATCCTGTGGGGGTGGGAGGAGAGGGCCCAGTCCAGGAGTGAGTGATTTTGCATTTTGTGGTTTAGCCGGGTGGGGTCTGCAATTAGTTGTGTGAGATTTAGCACCTTGATCTTGGATTTAAGGAGGGCCTTATCTGTGGCTAGCCAGTTGTGGTTATAGTCACCGATGGCGTGAAGCTCGCCTCCTATTGTTATGGACTTTAATTTGTCCAGGTGGGCTAGGATGTCAGGTTGGGGGTGCCGGGAGGACAGTAGGTGCCTGCAACATACACAGGGGTGGTGCATGGGAGCGAGAGCTTGATTAGGAGAGCGTCGATGTGGGCTGGAAGGGAGGGAATTTGCACCATTGTAAACTGCAGCTTAGTGGAGATGTACATGGCTGTACCACCGCCTCTTTTCCTCTTGCTTATCATGTCTAATGATTGTGTAGCCAGGTATGGCTACTTCGGCATCAGTATGATAGGGGTTTTAGCCAGGTTTCGGATATGACCAGGAGGTCTGGGCGATGGGATTGGGCAATTTGTTGCAGCACTGTTGCTTTGTTTAATAAGCTGCAGGTGTTGAGGTATAGGAGACTGAGACCTTTAGGGAATGAGAATGGTGTGTGGGCGTTTGTGGTGGTGGGTCCAGGGTTTGCTTTGATATCCCCAGCCAGGAGGAGAAGCAGTATAGTAAGTTGTTTGAATTTTAGCCAGTGGTATTTTGGCCAGGTGGTAGGTGTGTGCTCTGAGGCTGCAGGTGGTGGGCAGCAGAGGGCTGGGGTGTGGAGGGCAGAATGACCAGGAAGAAAAGAGGGGGGCAGGATGGTAGCGCTAATGGCCCAGTTGTGAACATCTGCTTGGGCATGGGCATGCTGGTGGTGACAGGCAACATAGTAGGGCTTGGGGATGAGGCAGGGGGTCATATGAGGAGGTGGTTCCCTGATTGGGAGGTCTGCTGGGGGAGGGATGTCAGTGGAGCAAGTGAGAGGAGTAGCAGGGGTAGAATAGGCAGTGTCATCGAGAGAACAGAGTGGAGAAATGCCATGTCTGATTTAGCAGCCATTAGTGGTAGCAACTGATAAGCCGCCAAATGGGAGAGTGGGCTGATAGGTTTTACCATGATCCACGTGGGCAGAGATCTGCTGCGTGCACCTGTTTGGTGCTTCTGGGAGCGCCTTCCACATTCAGCTGCTGCTGGGAGGGCTCTTGCTCTGTAGCCTGCTAACCCCCCCCAGTCCAGACTGTGGAAGGAGAGGGATTAAGTAGTCTGCAGAGAGGAGGAGCAACCCAGTCAGCCAGGTAATTTATTCAATTTACTTTAACAGGCAAAGCAGGCAGAAATACAGGTACCCGAGAAATCAACTCTGGCTGCGTGGAGACAATTGCATGAGTTAAATAATCTTAAGGGTACAAGTGAAAGAGTACACTAATCCTGTTCCCCACAGTGCAATTAAGGTTACTGGAAAAACTATAATATATAGTAGGTTTTAAGGTGAAGGCAGCTGGCAAAAACTATCTACACATCTATGCCGACTGTATTACTGTGGAAGACTTTTTAAAATTGGAAGTCCTTTTTAAATTGGAAATGGCGCCAAACAGCTGGCCCTCTGTTCAAACACGCACTCCGAGATCTGCTGCATACCTGTTTCAGTGCTTCGGGGGGGCTTCCACGTTGCGGCTGCTGCTGGGGAGGGCTCTTGCTCTGTAGCCCTCGTGACCCCCGAGTTAATGGTGATCATCAGATTATGACACTTAAAGCCTTCTTTGAATTTTTTTTTTTTTTTTTAGATCCGATATGGGTTTTTAAATAATTGTATAGTTTTTAATTGTATTTGTTTGTATTCAAGTTTTATGTCTTAAGTTGCACAAATGCTTTGAATATTTGGAATTGCACTTTATAAATTTTTGATTGATTTGAGGAACAGAACAGATTTCTTTTAGCCTCCAGAGTGCTGCTCCACACATCAGCCCAGTACTGCCAGGTGGAAAATCTACTTGGCAAACAGAAATGAAAAAAATACTTCAGATGTAGGAAGTGATAGTTGCCTGCATCTGAAAATGACTTAATTACAGGCAGTACACTAGCTGTTTAAGGGACAAGTGGTAGTTTACCATTAGATGACCTGTACTCAAAGGAATCAAGGAAGTGAGCAAGAAAAAAAGTTTCCAGTTTTGCAAGTAGGCATACAGTGTACACTTAGCCACCAACGGAACAGCAACCACCAGGAACACCTTGAAGTGGGAAGAGCTTTACATCCTCAGGACGCAGTCATGGAGGTGCAAGGACTGCAGATCCAGACACATCAGGGCACTCTGTTCCTGCGTCAGAAGGGAGCAGGACAGAAGGTTCCACTGCCAGTTGCTGAAGCAGACGGATTTGTCTGGGCCAGTGCAGGGCCACCAGAATCAGGGTGGTTGACTGTCCTCAGCTTGACCAGAACTCTAGAGGGAATGGGGAAGAGGCATACATGAACTTCCCTTTCCAGGGTAAAGAACACTTCTCACCAGCAAACTCAAAGCACTGGAGCAAGCAGTCAGAAACAGTAGTTTTGTATTGTAGAGATGCAAATAGGTCCATTTCTGAGTGACCCCATTTTAGGATCATCCATGACAATTTCCCACTTGTGGCAGAGTGCCCAGGACAGACAGATGGTCGGCTAGGGTGTTGAAGGTGTCTGGCAGAAGACTCCTCTCTGCAGAGGATACAAGTTGCCTCCACTCCGATGGCTGATGTAGTACATCACCAAAATATTTTCTGTATGCATCAGCAGCTGATGCCCTGGATGGAGGATGGCCAAGGCATGTAGGCCAAGCAGAATAGCCCTCATCTCCAGAGTGTTGCCGTGCAGAACTGTATTCAAGGTGGTTCTGTCACAAACCCACTGAGCAGGTCAGGCCCTCTGCTCCCACAGTGCCAACCTCTGAGCGCAGTCTTCTTAACAGTTAACAGAACAGGGTAACCCTCCTGTCTGTTTTGTGGGTTCGAATCAAACTTTAGTCTCAAGTTCTGGAGGGATTCAAACTGTGAACCTCTTGCTAGCATACCCAATGTACAGGCTCAGATAATTCTGCTCTTCGGCGGGTTGGGGGCGCCAGATATCTTGCCTACGGGCACCTAACCAGGCGTACAAAATGAACCCTTAAAAACTATTAAAGAGCCGGCCCAGTGGCCACTGAGGGTTGAGCGCTGGGCATACCTCGCTCCACGCCGGCAACCTGGAGATCGAGAGCGGACTCGGGTCGCGAGAGTCAGCAGGGGAAGGAGGATCGGCGTCCCAGCGGATGCTCTCCTCCTTCAGGGAGGACCCGGGGTGTTTAATACACCCAGCGCCTGGGAGAGCGGTGGAAGCACCGGCTCTCAGGGCAGCACAGCTCCCGCTCGGGAGTGGGGGGCGCCATTCGGCACTTAGCAGGCATGCGAAGCACGTTCCCACCCAAGCCGGCGCCCTCAGCGGGAGGAGGGAGGGACAGAGAAAACGGAAAACAACCCGCGGCACTCTGGATGACGGCCGCTCCAGCCACCCAGTCTGCAACCACGGGCAGACCCCGCTGTGCAAGGTGAAGGAGGCAGGTAGGAGTCACCAGAGAAGGCATTCTAGGGACAGACTCAGTGGGGACTGGAGGGCATTGAGCTAGCCCGAAGGAATAGAGTGACGAGGGCGACCAGGAGGATAAAAAGATTTCAAAAACCAAAAAAAACTATTAAAGACCTCTGAATAAACTCTACCTTTTCCCAGTTTGGTAAAACCAGTAAGCTTTGTACAGTGTCAACTTTAACCAAGTATGCTTCACTTGTCAAGAAAAAGAATTTCAAAGGCACACCAAGTAGTCTCTGTAGAGGTTTACTTAAAAATAGATACAAATGTAATATGTAAATACAGAACCATATATCACGAAAACATACAATCATTTAAAAGAACAAGGGTTAAAAAAGTACACAATTCCTACCACCAGACAATTAGACATATCTAATGTAACTTCTAATAATGCTGATAGATGTCAGGAGAGTCCAAACATGTGTCTTTACAGGTCACTCACAGCATAATTAAAACTGTCTTGAGCCTGCCTTCACCATGTCATCACCCAGCTCCTCCTCTGTTTATTAAAAATTATGCAATCAGGATGTTATCACTCAGAAGGTAAAGTACAGATAATTTCTAAGTCCTTCTTTCATCCTTGAGCAAAATCCTGCTTTTACAGACACCAGAGGAACATTTATGACTTTGCACCAGTGTGACAACCTGGTTTTCCTCCTCTAAACGTCGTAAAATAGATCTTTTCTATCCTGTCAGCTGGCAAGCTACAATTAAGCTAGATAAACAAGAGATGCTTAATTTAGGCCTGTTCTAGCCTGTAATTTATCTCCTGGCCTTCCAGGTAACACCTTGTAGCTGAAACCTGGGAGGGGGTATCCAGAATGCTATGCCCATTGTGTCTGGAACCACTGCAGGATGCTCATGTGCAGACGAGGCAGAAGACTTACGACAGCAGCCTTGAGGGAGGAGCCATAGCAGGTTATCTGGCACAAAGTCACTGGAGGAAAACAGCTGAGCCTGGGCCACCAGTGCCATAGCACATTATGAGAACACAAATGCCAGTACTAGCTCTGCGTCCAAGACAGACACCCCTTATGTAATGCAGGCGATGACACTATGCAAGAACTAATTTTGCCTCATTCAGAACACACAGCTGGTTGAATAGTCGGCAGGTCCAAAACAGGGTACAGCCTATGGCCTCCCGCAACAGGACTTTCAGAAGCCAGTCATCAATATATGGCAAGACAGACTCATTCCCAGTAGAGGATGGCTGCTACTGCTGTGAAACACTTGCTGAGACACAGTGCAGAAGACAAATCAAAGGGCAAGACACAAAACTGGTAAACCCTGGAGCATGAAACCCAATTACTGTCAGAGACTTGCCGATACTGACATGAAGGTATGCATCCCTCGTAGCCAGAGCAACCACCCAGTTCCCTTTTAATAAGGGGGAAAAGGAGGAACCCTAAAGGCCATTCGAAACTTTGTATCTGATGAACAGATTCAGTCCTCAAAGGTCTAGTACAATTTTAAATCCCAGGTCCTTTTTTGTACCAAAAGTACCAAGAATAACCTAGGTTTGTTCTGGGACAGGCTCTACACAGCCGTCATTCAAGACTGTTTTAACCTCCTCCAGCAGGATGGCAAGATATCCTGGAGGATATCCGTTTGGCAAAGGGGGAAGGGAAGAAGGTAACTGGAGGAACAGAAAGGAGCTCTAGGGCGTGTCCTACCTGAACCACTTTCAGGACCCAAGCATCAGTAGTGAAGTTCCTCCCCCTTGGTAAGAAGATGGAGATGCGTTCTCCCACCAGAACTTTGAGGCAGTCAGGCTGGAAGAAAGGGTGGGGGAGTCAGTCCCATAAACACCAGCTATGCCTCGACTTCTAAGTTTAGACATGGGCAAGTTTGCTGCCTGGGATTGGGAAGGCTGTGGAAGTTGGGAACCATATCACTGACCTCTTGAATAGCTACAGTCTGGCCGAGCATAAGGCTGGCAAAAAGAGCATCTGCCCCAAGACGGGGCTTAGGGTACAGAGTGTGAAGGGATCCTTAGTATCTAGGATTTTAAGTTGGAGAGCGCATTCTCTGCATCTAATCCAAACAGCGGTGTCCCTCTGAAGGGTTCACTAAGGACCAACTGTAGAAAATCACAGGCAAAATCTGCAAGACAGACATGAATGGTGCTGCAGGCAAATTATGGAAGCAGCAACATCTGAGGCATCATTAGCAGATCTAAGCAGATGCTTTCTAGCTTCCAAGCCATTAGCAGCTGTCTGAAACAATCTGCTAGAGAGACCACCGATTTCCAAAGGCAGTTTTGATACCTGATAATTAGCAATTCTAGGTCCAATGGACCTAGAAGCAAATTCTCTTCCCCATTTTTGTCTTGTTTCCTTAACTCCCTTCCAGGAGAAAGAACTCTTATGTTTAGGTGCTTTTGACTTATGAGCAGCTATTATGACCACCAACTTATGAGCAGTTATTATGCCTGCCAAGTCTGACTCAGGCTGATAAGAGTAATAAGGCTTGGCAGCAGGGAATGAATATTGTTTCTCCTCCTAAGGAGAGCATGGTGGCATCCCCAGGGCCGAATGAACAGAAGATAAGACTGTTGAGGAGACAGACACCTGCAAGAACTCGAGGCAGTTCTTGGAGGAATCCTCCCCATCAAAACCAAATATGGTCTGAACCAGCTTGAAGTTCTGAAAGGCAGCATCCTCAGGCGACGATCTGGCAGTGTTTCACACTCTCAGAAAGAGGCCAGAGCAGAGCTGTATCCAACTACATCCAGGACCTCCAACTTCATCCATACCTACCCTACTTTTATTTCTACATATTAGAGTATTCCAGTTCGTCGTCGTCTTATCAGCATACGGACATGGAGACCTGGGACGAGGAACAGGAGGGTGTTCAGGGGCCAGCACAACTGCCAGGACTTGTGAATTCCTATGTCATTGACAAAGTAAGTGGCTGCATCTCAGGAGTGTGTCAAAGGTGTTGACTAAGGCACTGGCGTAAGTCTTCGGAAAAGCTCAGTTTGGTATAGAAGCTGTGTGTGTCGATAAGTTGATAGAACAGAGCCAGACAGTGGTACGGGCTTAGAATCCAAACTGGAGCCTTTTTCCAGACCTCAGACCTTTGTGTCTGTTAGATGGGGGGGTTGGGGCAGCAGGACTGGAGGTCATGGCCTGGGACCTTTGAACTTGCCTCTTTCCCTGTGATACTTTTCAGAGTGATGTTTTTCCACTAACTGTGGTCTTTTTTTGTGCAATCAGCAATGGACATCATTGACTGCAGCGATTGGCAGGCCACCAGCGAACCGGACAGGCAGTTGATGGCAGTGAAGCTGTTTCGATGCAGCCCGTTTCTCCTCTATGGCTTTTAAGATGAAGCTCTAAGGTTTCTTAAGACGTGGCCTGGTTAAAGCCCTGGCAGACAGTACAGGCTTTAATGTCGTGAGCAAGACCTAGGCAACTAATGCAGACAGAGTGGTCTGTAAATCTCAACTGCACCACAATGACCACGTCAGAACAGTTCATCTTTTGGCAGTGGCGTAGTTTAAATTAAAATGAACTTCAAGAAACAGCAACATTAGCTAATGCTGGCACAGTTCAACAGCGTTCAGCAGCAGTGGACAGACGAGCAGTTGGGATAAGAACGGAGGCATGGCAGGGACACTCACTTTATACAGGTGCCAATGGTAAAAGTCGATGTGGGCATCCCCAGCCAATATAAATTTCCAAGTGGTCCTGATGCAGACTGCTTACAAGTTTCATGATGCAACTCAATGGAAGGAGATGTCCTTGAAGAGCTAATACAACCTTCACACAAGTGTTCAATAGGACCAACAGTCCACGTTCTTTTCATCTGCAGTTCTCTAGACTTTTTACTCTTGGCTGGGAAGTGGCTATAATTTGACACCACACAAAAGTATAGCTACGTAAAGGAAAAGATAGCCAGCTACTACAGAGAATGCTGGAGTGCTCTCCAAACTATAAAATTAAAAACATTGTCGCACGGGGTAGGGCCCACAATTGCAGAGTACTTAAGAAATGGAAGGGATCAGGCTACAGGCAACAGAGCCACAACTAACAGCCCATCTAAATGGATGGCTTATAAACACATTCCATATACTGCCCCAAATGGCGGCAAGACCCATTATTTTGAATTAGAACTCCAACATCTATTTTTTCTCTTTATAATGTTATATATTTAGGGTGCTCAGATTCTCTGGAATCTGCCTGTGCCAGTTGTATTTTGCAGAATTTCAGCAATTCCAGTTCAGAGTCCAATCCAAGTCATATTAAGTAGTTTGAACAGTCCGACTGAACTGGAACATCAGACACCACAATCAGTCTCCCAATTAGAATCATAGAATAGAATCATAGAAACCCACTGGCAGAAAAATACCACCTGGCCCATCTAGTCTGCCCGAAAAGCCAGTAGGTTGCCCTGGGATTATTATAGCCTTCTGTAGGTGCATTATTTTATACTTTTTTTTTTTTTTTTAAATTGAAGTTGCCACCTTTCTGCCCACTCCTCCAGCTTGACTAGATCCTGTCCCATTTTCTCCACCCCACCTCCAAAGTGTCCACTCTGTTAAACATAGAAGTTGACAGCAGAAGGAGACTGCCAGGTCCATCTAGTCTCCCCACTGTGTGACCTATTTTAGTTCTCCTATAAAAGTCCCTTAGTTGCCCTTTGGTGTAAGGGCTCCCTTGTTTCTAAAGACCTTCGTGTCGTCTGCAAACAGACACTTTCCCATTCAGACCCTCTGCTAAGTCCCCCCCAAATACGATAAAATGTGTCCTAACACCAATTTCTGTGGAACCCCGCTTGTCACCTCTTGTTCCCTGGAGTTCTTCCCATTGACCACTACTCTGAGTCCTCTTCCCCCAGCCAATCTTCCACCCAATTTGTAAGCATCGCTCCTAAACTGCTTAACTTGCTTACCAGCCTCCTGTGGGGGACTGAGACAAACGCCTTCCTGAAATCCAGGTAGGCCACATCTACTGCTCCTTCCCAATCACACACCTCCATTACACTCTCGAATTCAATCAGGTTGGTCCGACATGACCTACCACCCGTGAACCCATGCTGGCCGTCAGTCCCTCCTCTAGGTGTTGCACCAGTCTTATGAGAGCTTCCATCAATTTGCCTACCACAGAGGTTAGACTAAATGGGTGGTAGCTGCCTGGCTAATTTTTACAACCCCACCTTGTACATTGGCACCACCTCTGCCCGCGTCCAGTCCCCTAAGACCCTCCCCTCTTCGAGAGATCTAACAACTTAGTAAAAGGCGCTGCCAGTTCCTCCCTTAATTCCCCAAGTACCCTGGCATGGACTTTATCTGGGCCCATAGCTTTGTCAGTTTTTATTTTCCCCAGCTCCTCCACCACACTAGCCACTGTGAAGGGGCTTTTACCCACCCTTCTCCTTCGGCTTAATACAGGCCATCTTTCATGACCCTGAATACTGAAAGTATTCACTGAGTAGATTTGCCTTTTCCTGATCCCCTTCAACTAGTGCACCCCCTTCCCTTTAAGTCTTAGAATCCCTTGCCTGCTTCTCCTGTCACTCACATACCGAACTGTTTGTCCCCCTTTTTGCCTCCCTAGCTATTTTCTCTTCCGTTAATGCTTCTGCCCTTCTAATTGTTTTCCCTGCTTCCTTAAGCTTTTCCTTATAGACCGCTTTTTCCCTTACCCCCTGTGAAGTTTTGTAGGCTTTGAACACCTTTTTCTCCCCTACTGCCTCCCTAACCTCTGCCATGAACCACAGGGGTTTCCTCCCTCTTCAGTTTGTTTATCCTCCAGATGCATTACTCCATGGCTTTCAGGATACCTCCCTTTATTTTCCCCTAAAGCTCCTATACCACCTCTAGATTTTGCTTCCCTTCCACAAGATTTCCTTTATCCTCCTAAAATTTGCCCTCCTGAAGTCTAGTACCTTGGTGGATGACCCACCCATTTCTGATCCTGCCCTGAGGGAGAACCTGACCACCCGGTGGTCACCATCTCCTAAATATTCCCCCACTACCTCCACGCTGTCCCCACTAGTCAAAGTTACGTCCAGTGTTGCCTGCCCTCCCCCCAAAGTTGGTTTCCTTATTAGCTGGTGTAGGAATGCATCCTGCAGTGATTCTAACAAGTACCCGCTCTTTTCGGATGTGGCTGATGGGATTTGCCAGTCCACACTGGGTAGGTTCAGGTCACCTACCATCAGGATCTCCACTTTGCTCGCCTTCCCCGTATGTCCCTAGCCATTTCCCTGCCAGCATAGAGAACAGACACTCAGCTGAACTTCATTACAGATGCACACTAGTAGCAGTAATGTAGTAGACAGTTTTCCCCCTTCCCTCCACCCTTGTGTTTCCCCACCCCTACACCGAGTCAACTGGGGTCAGATCATTTTCATTGCTGCCACTGATGGGTCTCCTTTTCCATCTGAATCAGTCCTCTCAGGTCACACTTAACCATCCTCCCCCCCAATACCGACACCACCTTGCTAATACTTCATTCCCCACACCACCAGTCTGCTGGTGCTACAGCTGTGTGTACTGGGTGGCTCCTTAGCTTTTTTTGTTGTTTAAACAGATGCCCCTTTTGACTTACTGGGAAGCACATACTTCCCTCAGTCATGTGGCACTGACAGAGTTACTGTACTGTGGGCCTGCTACTACAAGTCCTCACCTGGTTTCCGACTTTCTGCAACTCTGCTGCTGCATCCCTCTCCAATCATGAGGACTTTGTTCCTCCTGCCCAGTCAGGAAACCCAACCCCAGAAAGTTACTAAAACACAACATTTTAATACCTGTACATTTTCTTTCTGACTGGTGTCTAGGCTTCCATACTGATGGGCTGTACCTACTGATGACATCATGCAGGCAGGAACCAAAACTCTGCAGCCTGGATATCCTCCCCTCTGCTTCCTGTGCACACCAGTTCTTCCTAAAGCAGTCCAAGTCTGATAATACTATATAAACTTGGAAATAAAAATGAGAAATATTATCCAAACATTCGGCTAACTGGCCACATTTGTACATTCTGGGAGGGAAGACCAGCCATCTGAGAACAAAAATTTACAGGTATTTAAATTGTTTTTTTCTCTCCTAAGCTGGTCTCCAGGCTTCCATACTGATGGGATATACTAAAGCAGTACATCCCAGGTCAGAAGAATGTAGTTGCCTTTAAGGGTCCACCACCACCACCTAGAGAACTCTGCAGATGAAAAACACCTCAACCGAGGCAGTCATGTTCAGTTTGTAAAACTTGGTGAATGTGTGAATAGACTACCAGGTAGCTGCCCTGCATAAGTCTGCTGGAGAAGCTTCTCAAATCCGCCCACAAAGTGGCCATAGTCCAGGTTGAGTGGGCTTTCACTGGCCCAGGCAAAGGTACTCCAGCCTGATTGTAGACAGTGGTGATGGTTGAAAGGATCCATCTGGCTATAGTCTTTAGAAGCTTTTTTGCCCATATTCTGACCCACAGTGAGAATGAACAAACTAGAAGGTTTGTACATCGACTCAGATCTTTTAATGTAAAGCTTTACTACTGATCTAGGGTCCAGAGTGTGAAATTCCCTCTCCTTGTCATTTTTTTGGGGGAGAGGACAGAAAGGAGGCAGAATCAACTCCTGGCTGCAATGAAACAGAAACAGTACCTTAAACAAAAACCTGGAACTGTTCAGGGGACTAGAGAGTCCTAATGAAACCCAGTATAAGGTTCTTTAGTCTACAGAGCTCCCAGCTCGCCGATTCTTCTGGCTGAAATAATGGCTATGAAAAGGGCACTTTCCTCATAAGATGTATATGGGATGCCTCCTTGAGAGGTTCAACCGGAACCTTGGTCAATGCTTTGAGGACCAAATTGAGACTGAGGGGGTACCTTTGGTTTAACTAGTGGGAGTTTGAGAGTTGCTGCCCCCAGAAACCTAGCATGGGTATGAGAACCCAGAGACTCCCCCGAACCCATAAACAAGACCGCCCCCAGTGCAGAAACCTGAAAAATCACAAGGTGGCCGGGTGCAGCCTTTTGACAAATCCTTCTTGAAGGAACTGGAGCAGAACAGGCATCGATACTGGTTGGTTTGACGTTTGTCAGGATTGAAGCCCAAACAGGAATCTCTGCCAAATCCTGTAGTACACTTTGGAGGAAGATGTGCAATGTTAGTACACTTTGGAGGAAGATGTGTGATGCGAGTAAACCATCACAATCACGGCAGCTGTATATCCTAGCTCTGAGTGTTTCCCGCTCAGTCACCAGGCCAACAGGGACCGGTTGAGCAGACTGGGATATAGCACAGGGCCTTGATGAAGGTCCATGCTGATTCGAAAAATTATAGGTGGTTGCCTTGATAGGCAAATCAGAAGGGGAAACCATGGAAGACTGGACCAGTGCGGGCAAACTAGTATCAGCTCTGCCCGATTGAGCGCTACACTTTGTGGAGAACTCTGGACAGGAGTGGTATATTTGGGGGGAGGCATCCAGGAAACGGACCCCAGTTTAGGGAAAAGGTGTCCTGAGCCACTGCTAGTTCGGCCTTGGCTAGGGAGTAGAATTGCCAGACCTTGGAGTTTTGCTGGCAGGCGAAAAGATCTACCTGAAGACAACCCCAACGTTCTCCGAGGACTTGGAAGGAGCGGTCCTTTAGTTCCCACGCCCCCAGTAGGACATCCTTGTGACTGACCCAGTCTGCCATGATGTTCTGACCTGGAATGTACAGCTCCTACCTGGAATGTACAGCACCCTCACGCTTACGAGGTGACTTTTGGCCCACTGAAACAGCAGAAGAGATTCCCTAAGCATCCACATGCTTCTTGTGCCACCCTGATGTATGCCATTGATTCTCATTTGGCATGGAAGTCCCAACTTGTGACCCCTTCATGATATTGGTCCTCAGTCCCCCAATGAATGGAGACCATCTGGTGAGAAATTGGGATCTTTTGGCCCTGGTTGTGTCTGAACTGGGACCACAGTCTGAGGAGGTTAGGCTGGATGGGTCGCATGTGAATTAGTGCCCAGGGTACTATATCGGTCAGAGAAACCATAATCCCCATGGGCTGCAGGAAGTTGTGAACCAGCAGCTGGTGGGCAGTCTGAAATCTCCTGATGAGCTTCTGCAGGTCCTCGAATTTTGTTTCCATGGGAAACACCCTGTTCACTTGTGTCTTGAAATCTGCCCCCAGATAGTTCAACGTTAGAGTTGGAATTAAGGAGCTCTTCCGGTTGTGTCCAACTCTAGTGCAGATAGGCAGCGTACGACCGTGGCCACTACTTGTATCACTTGCCAAAATGTGGTGCTGTGATGAGAATAGTGTGCAGATAAGGGAAAAGTTGTAACCCTTGGCTCCGAAGTTGAGCTATGACAGTCACTAGGACCTTGGAGAAGACTCTTCTGGCAGATGACTGGCCAATTGGAAGAGCCTTGAATAGGAGGAGTTGTCTCCCCCCTCCCCCCCCCGACCATTGAATGTGAGAGACTGCCTGTGCACCTCTTTTTATTCTAGTCTTTGGTAACCGGGTAAGGCCCACTAGGCACAAGTGCTTGTTTTCAGGGGTGACCTGGGAGCACTGGGCAGTCAAGTGACTTGCTCAGAGTCACACAGTATGCAAGTGGAAGTTGTGAGAATCAAACCAAGGTCTGGTCTGCTGGATGTATCAAGCTCATTCACAGCCTGTGTGCCTCTTAGATGGGAATGTGTAAATTGGCATCCTGCAAGTCGATAAATGCCAAATAGTAGACTTGACGGTGCTCCCCGATAGATGGAAGGCAGGGTCATATAAAGGATCTGATGCGCACAAAGCGGTTTAGAAATCTCAGATCCCAAACTACTCTGAATCCCCCTGTGCGTTACAGAACAATGAAAAGCAAGAAGAGGCCCCAGTTGAATTCGGTGGCGGTGAACCAGCTTGATAGCTCCTGGTGGTAGAGGGTCTGCAATTGCCCGAAAACCGGGAACATTTTATGTGGAGTTGCACAAAATGGGCAATGGTACCACATGAGGCGGCTCCAAGTCGAACTTTATTAGGTATCCCTTGCACATGTCTAAACCCATCTGTCTGTTATGGTACGGACCCATTCCTCATGAAAATTGGAAAGCCTGCCCCCATAGCAAGAATGGGGCCAGTCTGTGCAGCATGCAAGGCTGAGCCTGGAGCCAGCCAGTCAGTGATCAGCTCTACTGGAGGATGGGTTTGAAATGTTTCATGAATGTTTTTGCTCCCCTGGGCCTGTCTGGTGACACTTCCTCCTCCGAAGATACACTGGTTCCAGGTGGAGAATCCAGTTTGTTTGCCCAAGAACTTCCATTTTGCCCTCTGATGTAATTTCAGCACAAGAAAATTCTACCGGTGACCTGCTAACCTGGATTTCTCTCTGGTCTCAGACTGCAGCAAGCACCCCATAGTGGTTCTCTCCCCCCCATCCCGATTCTTTCGCCACTTCTTTGAAGGCACAGCCAGACAGAAGATAACCTCAATGCCGCTGGGGGCCTCCTGACCAGGACTTCTCTGGTCTTTGTCTGTAGCTTGCACTCCATAGTGGTTTCCTCCAATTGTACCACTTAGATAGTGGAGCTGAATAGTAAATAACCTTCATAGGCCACACTGACCAAGGGAATCCTGGAGATGCATCCACTTGCCAAGCATGAAGCCAACGGTTCTGCCATGCTGAAGTTTGACAGAACAGGATTCTAGCAGCTCATCTGGTTGCCACCTCCAACATATCTGCTGAATAAACTGAGGCTAACCCAAAGAGCTGGAGCTGCTGCAGTGCTGCCTTGTTTTTCTCAGAATCTTCCGCCAGCTGGAAGCTAGAACCTTGGCCCATGAAAGGATTAGCTGTCGCTGCCTTGAGGTAAGTTAGTGAAGCTTGGAAAGCCTTCTTAAGATGCACTTTCCGGACTACCAGGGTCTCAGAGCAACCTCTATTTTATTTCCATTATTTCCAAAATGTTTCACCAGGAAAGACATGAGCTGAAAACAGCTAGTTTCCAGAAGCATCCTGGGAGGGGTTTACAGAAGATTGGGAGAGCATACAGTGAACATGTACATGGTAATAAAAAGTACAGCAACTGATGTATAATGAGATAGCATAGCATGTTAGTACACAGTAAGATAGCTCAGATATCATTAGTGGAGTGCTAAAGGTTAAGGATGCACAAAAGCTGATTAAGTGCCAGAACAAGCCCAAGGGGGCTAGTATGTGAAAGCGAAGTGGTGTAGTGGGTTAAAGAGAGGGGTAAAAAAAGTACAAGGCAGGCAAGGGTACAGAAGAGAGGTGAACCAAGAATCTGTGCCCTTCCAGATGTACGGAACCCAGCAAGGGAGACAACTGATACGTCAGAAAGGGAGGCGGGAGTGCGGGGGGGGGGATAGGGAGCCAAGACAAATTGCCCCACCAGGATACTGAGAACCCAGCAAAGGGGTAGAACAAGGCAAAGAATAAGAGGGAGGGGGATGTGGGAGGGTGGAGGACTGGAGGAAAGGGGGAGATAATATAAGGGGGGGGAGAGGGACAATACATAGGGAAAGTAGGGGGCAGGAGAGACAGGGGAATCCAGGAATGGGAAGAAGGGATTTGGGGGGAGAGAAACAATAGTGTGATCCTGAGATTGTAAAGGGGAGGGAAAGGAGAAAGAAGTTAGAACACACTGTGGGCACACTTGGAAGGGAACAGTTTAATAGAATACGGGGAGGGTCAGGCGAAAACAGATCGGCAGCATGCCAATTACCAGGAGATAAAGATGAGAAAGGGAGGAGGGTAGGTTTAACAAGGAAAGGGTTGGGAGTGGGGCTGGAGAAGGAAGCGGAAGGGGGAAGTAGTTGTGTAGGCAGGAAGATGGAAGATAGGGTTGAGGAGGGGAAGAGGGTAAAGGGGTAGAGAAGGGAGCGCTAGATGCAAGTACAGCTGGGGGAAAGTAGTTGTGCAAGGCCTGGGACATAGAGGATGGAGAAGAGGGAAGTCTGCTAAGTTCTGGAACTTGCTTTCTTCACCTTGGGAAACTGAAGGAGAAAGCAGCCTAGCCTATGGAGGAGGTACGACGAGGGATAACTAGGGTGCGTGCGTCAGTGGACCGAAGAGGGCGAGAGGAGTGTGGTGGGGTAGTGAGTGAGGGAGAGGTACGAAGGGAGAGCCCCGAGACAGAATTTAAAAGTGAACTTGGCGCAGTGGGAGAGACTTGCCCTCTAGGGAGGAGAAGGCTAGAGTGATACAAGGTACAATGATGGGTGCAGTGTCTAGAGCAAAGCGACAGAAAGCACTGAATTGGGTATCCAACCTGGCAAGGGATGACTGAAGCAGCACTGTATACTACGTCACAATAGTCGAAGATAGGAAGTATCATTTTCTTAACTAGATCGTGCCTAACCAGAAGTGGTAGGGCACTGCGGTTCCTGTATATGGCACCAAGCTTGGGTTGCAGTGTTTTCAGGATGGTGCCAATATGTTCTGAAAAATTAGTGCGTTGGTCAAGCCAGACACCTAGGTATTTAAATGAGGAGGTGTCTAAGTGCTGTCCCGTCGAGGGTGTGGAAGGCTTAAACAGTCTAGAGTCTCTGCCATGCCAGAGGTCTCGGATATTGTCTTCTTGGCATGGAGGAAGAGCTGATGCGAGTTTAGCCAGTGTTGAACATTAGTGAAGTCAAGCTGTAGTTTGGTAATCACATCAGATGGGGAGTGGCCCGAGGTGCACAAGACTATCGTCGGCATACATGCGAGTACAGGATGAGGAGAAAACTGATGGTAAGTCACTGATAGAGAGAATAAGACTGGGACAAGTACAGAGGCTTGAGGCACACTAGTAGAGATCGTTAGGGGTGGGGAGGTAGAATCAGCAATTTTGACAGACAGTTCTGCCTACCAGGTAGGCTTGGAACCAACTGCAGGCAGTCTGATAGGCCAGCTGATGAGGGTTTCAAGGAGGAGGGAGTGGGAGACAGTGTCAAAGACCATAGCAAGGTCAACAAAGATGGCAGAGGTAATGTGGCCTTTATTCATGGCTGAGTGGATAGAGTCAGTGAGTGAGCAGAGAAGTGGTTGAGGAGTGGATCTTCCAAAAGCCAGGTTGGAAGGGAGAGAAAAAGGAGTCATCAAGAAAAGTAGAGAGTTGGGAGGACTCAAGGTGTCCCTGAAATCTAGCCACGGTAGGAAGAAGTGAGATAGGGCAGTAATTCCCAGGTAAAGAGAGATCACCGGTCTTGTAAGGGGAGCACAGTAGCAGGTTTCCAAGCTTTAGAGATAGTAGCAGTAGAGAAGGATAGGTTGAGGAGATCAGCCAGAGGGAGGGAGGGAGACAGCAGGAGCAGATTGTTAAAGAAGCCTAGGGTCTAGGTCTTCAGGTGAGCTACCTTTGGTACAGTTGAGAGAAGTGCCTTTAAGGTGCCGATGGGAGAGTTGGGAGCAAAGGCAAAACTCTCCACTGTTCGGTGGTGTTGGGAGAGAAATGGTACACATGGGTGAAGCGGGGAGATGGGCTGGGAGGGAGACTAGTAGGGTGGAGGCACAGGAAGTAAAGTATGAGTTGAATTTCACAGCGACTGTAGGATGGTCAGCAATAAGTTTGTTATTTATATTGAGTAGTGGGGATGGTGGTTTAGTTTGGGGTGCAAAGAGGGAAATTACCACTTTCCAAAATTTAGACTAGTTTAGTGTTAAAGGTATTCTGCTTTAGCCAGCCAAATGGTTTTAGTACAGGCATTTCGGAGCATTCTGAAAGTAGAGTGGTCATGAGGGAGGTTGGTGGATTTGTGGATTTTCCATGCTGTGTCATGTGCTTGTTGGCAGGCTATGAGTTTGGGGGTTACCCAGAAGAGGAGACTACCTTACACCCCAACGTTCTTCAGGGGAGCGTGTTTATTCCAGATGGTGAGGAAACTGGCTCTGAAGTATTCAAGGGCATTGGCAGAGGCTATTTGGGTCCAGTCAGTCAGGGTGAGGTCATGTTGAAGAGGGGCAAGGTCTAGTGTTTGTAAGAGCAGATCGTAAGTAGTTTGTGCAGGACCTTGTGTTGGACTTTCTTGACCAGGTAAATCATGTGATGGTAACTAAGGTCATCTGGTAATAGGCCAGACAGGATAACAGTGGGGGTGGTGAGGTTAGGGCCCAGTGTAAGAGGGTATGATTTGGGGATTTCAGGTTTAACCTAGCTCAATAGTTCTCAGACTGTCACAGTGAGCCTCCCAAAATCCATGGAAAAGATTTTGAGCCTCCCCCCAAAAACTGAAATTATCTTGGGCCTCCCCCCCAAAAAATAACTGTACTTTGCACAGTACACCATGAATACATTGAACTCCCTTTGAGTACTAGGCTCACGTTCAGTTCTTTGTCTTATACTGACTTGGAACTTTTGAAAAAGAGCTCCTGTGCTCAAAGATGTTATCTGAATAATAAATAAATAAAACAAATATTATTATTCAGTTTATTGTAAACCCTCCCCGGCCAGCCTACTTGCTCAGCTATTTTCATTCTTGAACCATCTTACCCTTGTTGCAGTACCTTCATGGGTCAGACTACTTTTTCTGTTTCTCTCTATGTAAATAACCTTCCTACATACTTTGCCTCTTCCCTGCTCCTAAGCAACTTCTCAGGGATTACTTTGCTCCTTCTTGCTGTTGCTCTTGGCACTTCTATGCTCAACCCTTGTATTTGGGCTGTTCTGCCATTAGTTTACAAATTGATCAATTACCATCACTCATTATTAGTTTATTGTTCATATTTATTTGCACTATTGCTCATTGTATATTTCTTGATTGTTTTGCAGTTACCTTTTGAAATGTATTCACTCCCTACCTTTCCCTGGGTACACCTGAAATGAGCCTTGGCTCATTCACATTCCTTTGTCACCTATTAGTAAATAAATACATAAAATTCACTTACTGTTATCCTCATCTCTTCACACAAAATATATAAAACCCAAAATTTAAATACAGTACTTTTTCAGACTTGCTTGAGCCTCCCCTGGAACAGGTTGGGGCCTCCCCAAGGAGGCTGGCCTCACCATTTGAGAACCCCTGACCTAGCTGGTTCAGTGATTAGCTGGGACAGGTTGAGAGCAGCTATGGTAGAATGAATCCTACCTAGGGTAGGTGACAACCAACTCAGATTAAGGTCACCTAACAGATACAGATCACCAGAGGAACAGCGGGACCTACTAGTGGTAATAAGATCTGTGCCTACAGTGTGGTGTACACAAGGACGGCAATAAGCACCAGCAACAAATGAAGGTGCTGAGAAAGCTGGAAAGAGCCTCACAACCAGGGCTTCACAGGCAATAGGGTCAGTTGTTGATAGGACAGTGGTGATTTGGAGAGAGGAGGATGCGTAGATGACCATGCCCCCAACCCTCCCAGAGTGGTCCTGGTGAGTGATGGCGTAGCAAGGAATGGCAACAGAAGCATCAGGGATTTTGTTAGCCAGGTTTCAGATAAGATCTGGACATCAGGATTGAGTGTGCATACGAGTGGAAGTAGGTGGTAGAGTTTGGGTAGAAGGCTACGAATGTTAAGGTGTAGGATCATTAGACCCCGGGGCAATGAAACAAGAGGTTAGAGGGGAGGAAGGGGCAACTGTAGAGGGAGCATCACTAGGGACAGGACCAGGGTGTGCAGCAGGGTTGGGTTTTATGTCTTCTGCAGAGAGGAGCAAGAGATAATAAAATGCAACTATTTTTGTACCAGGGTTGGTTATGAGATTTAGAGGTTCAAGGAGGGAGCTCAGAAATAGAGGTGTAGAACTTAAGGAGGCAAAGTAGGGTAAAGGAGTGAGGTACGGTCACAAATGAGGCAGAGGGACATATAGAAAAGTGCAACCAAGTTTGAACAGGAGTGGCTGGAGTTGCCACTTGGTTGTAACAAAGAGCAAGTAGGTTACAGGGGCAAACTTGGAGAGTGTAGGGGATTAAGCAGGTGGAGAGATGGCAGAGTGCAGAGTAAGAAGTAGGAGGCGGAGGCAGAGGCGTATAGGAGAGCTAGAAATGGAGATTATATCAGTGTAACATGCGAAGAAAACAGCCTGAGAGGAAAGACCCTGTAGATCAGAGTCTTAGCACTATTTAGTGTGGGTAGAGTAGGGGGTAGTAGCACAGCAAGAAAGGATTAAAGCAGTTTGAGAGGAAGGACCTTGTAATGAGAGTCTTAGCACCATTTAGTACAAGTAGAGTGGGAGGTGGTAGTACAGCAAAAAAGTTAATGCAGCCAAGAGATTGCTTGTGCTTGGTGATTGGTCAGTTGGTAGTGGAGGCTGCTACAGAGGCAGGGCTTAGGTGCATTTAACAGAGATCAGGGCGAGGGGGGGCAGGATAAGAGATTGTAGAAAACTTGCCTAAACTTGCAGAAATTAGAAGGCAGGGAGCCAAAAATGCCGTAGAAATCAGAGCTTAAAAGGCACACCAATTGGGGATCTCCAGGCCAAGGAGCTGACCAATCAGGAAGCAGCTGCAGGAAGGCACAGAAAATCAGAAGTTACCAGCTCCACTGCAGGTCCGTACCTGGTGGTCTGGTGTCCTGATGCGGCCGTAGGTTGCGGCCGGTGGCAGTGGAGATCAGCCACGCCACAGGCACGGGGAGAAGGCTGAGCTCCGCTGTGGAGATTAAAAACAGGGATCAAGTTAAATAGCCTTGGCCAGCAGCGGGGAGAATCCAAGGCACCTAGAATAATACACAGGGGCGGGGGTGCAGCTGTGAAGGCAGCAGGGGACTGGAGACAGAAGGGAAGAGAGAACGAAGCGTGGACTAGTAGGACAATGACAGGCTCAAATTAGGGGGTTGGGTCACTATAAAGTACAGTTATGTAAGAACTTACCGTAACAGTAGATCTTAGAGAGGCTCTTGCAGTAGATAATTACATACAATATAGGACTGACGCCGGTAGGCGGCAGGACCCCACGGAAAAATTTGTAGCTAGCAGTCCCTGGCGAGGGACCACCCCCACGTCAGGTGACCGGCGTCAGGAGACATCAGTATAAAGGGGCTGTCCCGGACACCCGCCTTACAGTTCTTTCCCGCCACAGGCCAAGAGAGGTCGGACAAGAGAGGAGCGGATATTTCCCTCACTGGAAAAGGAGCTGAAAAAGCCTAGGGGGATGGAGGGCGGGAAGATATTACCTACTGCCTCTTTCGAAGATCTACTGTTACGTAAGTTCTTACGAATGTACTATCTACTGTAGAGGGCTCTTTGCAGTAGGTAATTACATATAGGACTGAATCCCAAGCAGTCTGGAACAAAGAGGCACCGGGAGGAGGAAAACTACTCCAAAAGGAAGTACTGGTTCTGCAAGTCTCAAGATAGGAGGCCTTGCAAAACAGCCAGCCGAACCCTTCTCTAAGGCGAGAGGCAACATCCAAACTGTAGTGCTTCGTGAAGGTATGGACTAAAGTCCAGGTAGCGGCAGTGCAGATGTCTGTCGCAGACACATTCTTGAAACAAGCAGCAAAGGCAGCTACTCATCTTGTGGAGTGGCCTCTGACTTGACCCGGGAGGGTCTTGTTGTATTTGTCATAACAGAAAGTGATGCAATGAGCCAACCACTTAGACAGGCATTGCTTGGAAACAGCACTGCCTTCCCTTTTGTGAGCAAAAGAGATGAACAACTGATTAGCCTTTGAGATCCATTGTCCTGTTGGTGTAGTATCTCAGGATCCGGTGAACATCCATAGTATGGTGTAAATACTCCCCTTGATTACAGTACTGCGTAAAAAAGGCAGGCAACTCTATGGACTGATTTAAGGTAGGCTCTGCTACTACTTTAGGTAGAATCTTAGGATTCGTGCGTAGTGCAACTCGTTCCTTGTGAAAAATCAAGTACTGGATTTTACACATCAGGGCCTTAAGCTCGGAGATTCTTCGAGTCGAAGTAATGGCCACCAAGAAGAGCGTCTTCCACGAAAGGAACTTCAAATCCACAGAAGCTGCAGGTTCGAAAGGAGGAAAGTACAGTTACGTAAGAACTTACCGTAATAGTAGATCTTAGAGAACAGCTCTTGCAGCAGGTAACACCATTAGGACTGAAGCCGGCAGGTGTCGGGACCCCACAGAATTCTTCTAGCTAGCCATCTTCAGCAGGGACCGACCCCATCGGTCCCGCCTCCGACGTCAGGCGTAGAACATAAGGGGGCGGTCCCACCAGATTCCCCTGTTCTCCCGCCGGAGACTTCCGGCCGCAGGACGACATCAGAATGGGAGACCGAGGATCCACCATCAGAAGACAAGAGGCGTGAACTCCCTGCCAAAGGCTCAGAAAGCCATGCCTCCTCCAAGGGGGGAAGGTACGGTAGATTGCTGCAGAAGAGCTGTTCTCAAGATCTACTGTTACGGTAAGTTCTTAGGTAACTGTACATCTTGCTTCTGAGATACAGCTCTTGCAGCAGGTGTCACCATTAGGACTGATTTCCAAGCAATAACGCTTAAGCATTCTGGGAGGAGGAAACTAGAAAAATCCATACCAAGTCCCGACTCTAGGACAGGAGACCCTGTAGCACGGCCAGGCCGAAACCGTCTCTTCGCCGTGAAGCAATGTCCATGCTATAATGCCTGATAAAAGTATGCACAGAGCTCCAAGTGGCTGCAGCACAAATGGCAGAGGAGGAGACGTTACGAAGTGCTGCAAAGGAGGTAGCCACCCCTCTAGTGGAATGGCCCCGGACGGTACCGGGAGGGTTTCTGCTTTGTATCATAGCAGTATGATATACACTCGGACAAGCCAGCGAGAAAGGGACTGCTTCGGACATTGTTGTCTACCCATCCTCTCTGTGAAGGAAGCGAAGAGTTGTCTGACTTATTAAGCTGTTTAGTCCTGTTCAGGTAATACCTTAGACAGCAGTGAACATCCAGGGTGTGGAGCAGCGCTTCTCCTCTATTAGAATATTTAGGGAAATATACAGGCAGGTCAATGTCCCGATTGAGAGCAAGTGCAGAAACCACCTTAGGCAAGAACTTAGGATTCGTCCTCAGGGACACACTGTCCTGGTGGAAAATCAAATAAGGTTCCTTATACATGAGCATGAAGCTCGAAAATTCTCCTTGCTGACGTAACAGCAACTAAAAATAACGTTTCCATGACAGGAAGCACTTATCATAATCTAGCATGTTCAAAGAGGAAGCGTGAGTTGTTCCAGGACAAGAGTAAATCCCATGGAGGAACAGGGTCCTTAATGGGTGGCCTAAGGTGTAACACCCCTCTCAGAAAGTCTTTAGAGGCGTCGAGTTGCGCCACTGTGCGCTGTCCCACCGGGAAGTGGTAAGCAGAAATAGCGCAGAGGTGCACCTTAATAGAGGAGAAGGCGAGACCCAAATGGAAAAGGGAGAGCAGGTATTCTAACACCGCATTCACCAGGCAACCTAGAGGGGAAAGGCCGCGTGCTTGCGACCACAAGCAAAAACGGCGCCATTTCATGGCATATGTCGCATGCGTTGCTGGCTTTCTGGACGTGGAAAGGACTTCCGCCACCTCTTGCAAGACCCCGTGTCGCAAAATGGCTACGTCTTTAGGAGCCATGCATGCAGGTTCAGTGAACGTAAGTCCGGGTGGACCAGTGAACCTTCCTCCTGAGACAAGAGATGGGAGCTGAAGGGCAACGGGACCAGAGGTTCCCGGGACAGCTGCGTGAGCAAGGGGAACCAGATCTGCCCGGGCCAGAAAGGGGCTACCACGATCAATGTTGCGTGCTCCCTGCACAGTTTGAGAAGAACTCTCTGGATCAACGGGAAGGCGTAGAGGAATCTGTTCGCCCAGGAGAGGGACAACGCGTCTCGCCAGAAAAACACCAGGCCCTGGATCTAGCGAGCAGAAATTGGGCAGTTTTGCGTTGGATGGGGAAGCGAATAAGTCCAGTTCTGGAGTGCCCCATCGAAGAAACAGATCCTCTGCAGCCCCTTGAAGAAGTTCCCACTCGTGGACCCTGGCCTGGGAACGACTCAGGCCGTCTGCGATTGTGTTGTCCACTCCGGCAACGTGAACTGCAATCAGATTCGCACCGTGTTGGATTACCCAATCCCACACTCTCATCGCTTCCCTGCAAAGGGGCTAAGAGCGGGCGCCTCCTTGTTTGTTGAGGTAATACATCACCGACATGTTGTCTGTTTGGATCATAAGAGTAATCGGCGGGATCTCTGACTGGAAGGCCTGCAGGGCATAAAGGACCACCCTCCTCTCCAAAACGTTGATGTGGAGATGAGCTTCTTGAGAGGTCCACATTCCCTGGGACCTCACCCCAGCCCTGAGGCATCTGTGGAAAGGATCACCACCAGGGACGGCGCTGAGAAAGGGACGCCCGCAGAGAGCGTTCCTGGGTCTGGCCACCACTGCCAGTCTCGAATCACGGCATTTGTGATTCTGACCAGATGCTGCATGTGGTCTTGCCTTTGGTCCAACTGCACCTTGAGCATCCACTGAGTTACCCGCATGTGGAGCCTTGCCAAAGGGACGGTCGGAATGGCCGCAGCCATGTGTCCGAGCAGACGAAGGACCAGCCTGGCAGGAACAGTCTTCTTCGCCGATAGATCCCTGATGGAGGGATCTGATGCGTTCCGCTCCGTCATCTGGAAGAAATGCTCTCCCCTGAACAGTGTCCAGAACTGCGCCTATGAACTGCAGCTTCGCGACGGTACAAGGAGAGACTGTGAATTGATAGTGATGCCCAGAGACTGAAACAGAGCCTGGGTGCTCTGGATAGCCATCAACAACGCTTCTCTGGAGGTGGCCATGAGAAGCCAATCGTCCAAGTACGGAAACAGATAGTGGCCCTGTCTCCTTAGAGACGCTGCCACGACTGCCATGCATTTGGTAAAGACCCTGGGGGCCGATGACAGTCCGAACGGAAGAGCTCGGAACTGGAAGTGGTGGCCGAGGAACTCGAAGCACAGGAACCTCCTGTGCGCTTGAGCTACGGGGATATGCAGGTATGCGACCTGCATGTCCAGGGACGCTAAGGCGGCGTCCTTCTTTAGCATGGGAATAAGACCCTGCAGAGTCACCATGCTAAATCGTTTGTAGGTGACCGACATATTGAGATCGCTGAGGTCCAGGATTGGACGGAGGTCCCCTGTTTCTTCGGAACTAGAAAGAAGTGAGAATAGTATCAGTACCCTCTCTGGTTCTCTGGGACATACTCTACCACTCCCTTTTGCAGGAGCGCAAGTATTTCTTGCCTAAGCAATTTGTGCTGACCCGAGTAACAGGAGAGCAGAGGCGGCCTCGAGGGTGGTTTGTCTGCGGATTCTATAAAGTGGCCTTTTCGACCAACTGAAGAACCCACCTGTCTGTGGTTATGGACTGCCATCCTGGCAGGTACCCGCATATGACCCCCGACCTTGATGTCCCGCTGATCCTGAGGGGCGGAGGGGCCCGCGGGCTGAGCCAGCTTAGCTGGACGCTGACTTCGGCCCGCGGGCTGTCTTCCCTGGGCTCTGCGGGAACCGGAGCCCCTCTGTTGTGGACCAGTGCAGGACTGTTTGTGTCCGTCCACGAAAACGGCTTTGGTTCCTACGAAAGGAACTGAGCCTCGGTCAGTACATTGCCTGCACTGACCTCACCGCCATCCCGGCCTCTTGGAGCTTGGTGAGAACCTTCTCAGAGGGTTCACCAAAGAGAACTTATCCTTCGAAAGAGGCATCCATGATGTTCTTCTGGACGTCCGGGGTTAATCCGGAGACACGGAGCCATGAGCGTCTCCAGAGGCATACGCCTGAAGCTGCAGCTCTGGCCGAGGAGTCCACGAAATCATACGCGGCTCACAGCACCTGGGTTCCCACGTCCGAACCCGTACGGAGGAGCTGCAACATCTCCTTCTGCTCACCTTCTGGCAATTTCTCTGCCAGATCCAGTCCCTGTTCCCACAAGGCATTTTGGAACTGCACCATGTGGGTCAAGTAGTTCAGGGATCTGATGGCGCAAGTAGCGGATGCATACGTGCGGCTGCCCATAGTGTCCAACTATTTGGACTCCGGATCCGGTGGCAGGGTGCTCAAATGTTGCAGTCTCTGGGACCGGTCATGAGAGGCTGTTATGACCAGAGAGTCGGCCAGAGGATGCTGAGCCAAGTACTGGTCCTCCTTAGGAGCCTTGCACAGGCGGTCAGCTTTCTTCGGCATCACCGGGAGCAAGTGTGGATGCTTCCACGCTGCCTTGGTGATGTCCACAAAAGTGGACACCAAGGGTAGTACCACCACAGGCTTGGGATCCTTCTGCCGAAGATACCTAGCGAGGCGTAGTCTCTCGGGGGTCTAATTCTTCCGCATCCCAGCCCATGTTCTCTTGGATGTGTCTCATGATCTCTGAGAATGATGGGTCATCAGGAGGAGATCTAGGAAGCTCACGTGGGTCCGGAGAGCGGATGTGAAGGGGAGAGGGGATCTGATCCTCGTTGAGAACTCCATCCCATATCCTCCGGTTACACAACGCAGCCTTCTGGGTCTCTAGACTGACCCTGAAGAAGATCTAGACTGAGGTCTCCTTTGACTGATTCCCCCTGGAGAATCCGCAGGCTCCTGGGGAAGAGGTACTGCCTGCTGCCTCGGATGGGAGAAGGGGCCAGGGCCGGAGAGGTCAGTAGGTATGAGGAGGAGGGAGGTGTGGGAACCATATCCCTTTAATGGTATCCCACCAGGAAGTAAAGAGCTCCTTAACTCAGAAATGGAAAGGTCCCGGGACGGGCGCCGGGTCATCTGGTTCCGAGTCAGCTGCTCAGGGGCCTCAGGTTGTGGGAGGTTCCCTGGGAGGGGCAGGACGGGAGTTCGCCAGTCTGGTCCTCTGGCTGTGTCAATCCTCCTCCGCGATAGTCTCCTGACAGACGCCGGTAGGAGGCGTGCGGGTCCTCTTCACACATACAGATGCGACGCCGCCCCTGCCGACGCAGAGGGGCATGCAGGCCTGACCGCAACGGGCATCTGGGCGGTCGACGGCTCCTGGGACTTGTGATGAGTGGCCGACGTCGGGTCCAACGGCTTCTTACGAGAGGTAAGCTCCTTGGTCTTCCACTGGGGAAGAGGAGGCAAGGAGGCAGACCTGACGGGTTCGGAATGGCGTGAACCCGACTTGTGGTGATGACAGTCCCCAGACCTAACCAGGGCTTTGGAAGAAGACGACGAAGAGGGCCTGGAGGTCTTGGCCTGTGAGGAAGAAAAGGAGCCCGAAGGTTTCTTCACCGCAGCGGGGGAGGCTGAGAATGGGCCCGGGAGGGCGAACGGTCAGACCGGGAGCTGGAACTACGGGAGTCAAAGGCCCTAGACGGGGACTTGGATGGAACCCTCTCCCTGTGTTTTCCAGAGCGCTTTCCGCCTTCTGCTGAATTCTTGAGGTGTCTCATGGCCTTGATCTTTCTCGCATAGCAGGAACGCCTGCAGGCCTTCTGGCGACGGATCCGGGTCCAGCTGTTGAACCCCTGGCAGAAAGTGCAGGACCTGTCGTGGTTCTGGGCCTAGGCACCAGACGCAGGCCGAATGGGTCCTGAACGGGATTTGCTTCCACAGGCGCACTGGGAGGAAGGCCTTCAACGGAGGTTGAGAGGACATCAGACAGCAACTGAGTCGAAGAAATGAACGCTTCCTCAAGGAAGAATCTTAACCATGCATCGCGCGTAGAAATGATCCGGGCGGTCGAGACATGCAAGTCGACGGGCGGAAAGAACTGGGAAATCTGGCGGACCGCCTTATGTAGCCACGCCCGACGCCTGAGGCGGGACAGACGCCGGGCGGTCCTCGCTGAAGATAGCTAGCTAGAAGACTTGGGTCCTGACGCCTGCCGGCTTCAGTCCTACTGGTGTTACCTGCTGCAAGAGCTGTATCTCAAGTCAAGACTGTAAATTTCTCGAACAAAGTTCAAGTCCTGGGCGGGAGCAGGAGTACGTATGGGGGGGCCTCAGATGGAGGACCCCTCTGAGAAAGGTCCTGGAGACCTCCAGTTGAGCAAGCGCCTCGTCTGCAAAGGGAACATGATAGGCCGAAATGGCCACCATGTGTACCTTCAGAGAGGAATGGCTGAGACCCAGGTCAAACAGATAACGTAGATACTCCAGCAGAAGCCCCGCTGAACAGGAGAAAGGTTCCACGTTCTTGGAAGCAGTCCAAATAGTGAATCTTTTCCACTTCATGGCATAAGTGTGATCTGGTGGAACGCTTTTCGGCTCACTAAAATTCTCCTACACTTTGGGAGACACTCCAAAACGAGATTGGGCTAGGTCTGCAGGAGCCATGCATGCAGTTGAAGGGATCTGAGGCCTGGATGGACCAGGGTCCCCTGATCCTGGGTCAACAAACTCGAGATAGAGGAAGAGGAGGATCTCTGAATATTGTTGTGAAAGAGAGAACCAGACTTGTCTGGGCCAGAAAGGAGCGATCAGAATAATTCAGGGCCTTCTGAAGCTAGTTTCTGCAAGACTCGTGGGATAAGTGGAATTGGGGAAAGGCATAGACGAATCTGTTCTTCCAGTCTAGAGACAGAGCGTCGCTCCAAAAAGTGCCTCGCTCTGGAACGAGCGAGCAGAAGACGGGAAGTTTTGCGTTTGGGGGGATGCGAACAAGTCGACCTGTGGTGTTCCCCAAAGTTGGAAGATACTATCTAGGACCCCTTGGTCCAGCTCCCACTCGTGAGTCAGAGCAGAAGAGTGACTCAGCTTGTCTGCCAGGGTGTTGTCGACTCCCAGAACGTGGATTGCCATGAGGTGAAGGTAGTGTGTTGCCCAAACCCAAACCCTCATTGCCTCCCTGCAGAGAGGGTAGGACAGAGTCCCTCCCTGCTTGTTGATATACCACACTACGCACATGTTGTCCGTCTGGACGGCTAGGTGGCCAGGAAGGATGTATTGGTGAAGGGCTTGGAGAGCGTACTACATTGCCTGAAGCTCGAGCACACTGATGTGGAGAGCTTGCTCTAGCTTGGACCAGGAGCCCTGGGTCCGATGAGGGCCTAGATGGGCTCCCCAACCTTTGCCAGAGGCGTCTGTAGTTAGAGTCTGGGAGGGGGAAGCATGAAAGAAAGGAACTCCCTGAAAAAGGTTCTCTCGAACCATCCGCCATTGCAAGTCTCGCATAATCGGCAAGGAGATCAGAACTGAGGGATCTACGTCGTCCACTAGCTGATCCCACTGACAGTGTAGAGTCCACTGAGAGATCCTCATGTGGAGTCAAGCGCGAGGTACCGTCGGGATAGCAGCCGCCATAAGCCAGAGAAGGCGAAGGACCGACCTCGCAGAGACCATCCTGTGGTCGGACAACAGACTTATTTGGGTCTGAAGGGTGGCCGCCCTGTCCGGAGGCAGGAAGGCCTTGCCCATGGTCGTATCGAGGATCGCCCCAATAAACTGTAACCTCTGGGATGGGTCCAGATGAAACTTGGAATGGTTGATGGTAATACCCAGGCAGGTAAAGACCTGCTGGGTAAGAGAGGGAACACAGGAGTTCCTCCCTGGACAAGGCTGCCAGGAGCCAGTCGTCCAGGTAAGGGAAAACCTGCACTCCCTTGGTACGCAGGTGGGCCGCCACCACTGCCAGGCATTTGGTAAATACTTGGGGGTCCGAGGATAGACCAAACGGGAGCACCTTGAACTGGCAGTGGTCCCCCTGGAACGCAAAACAAAGATATTTGCGATGAGATGGGTGAATGGGAATGTGCAGATAAGCATCTTGCATATCAAGAGCACAAAGCCATTGACCCGGCCGGAGGAGGGGCAGAAGGCTCTGCAAAGAGAGCATCCTGAACCTTTTGTACTCTACGTAAAGATTCAGGGAACCAAGATCTCCTGTCTTTGGGACCAGGAAGAAATGGGAATAGTAACCCATCCCCTGAAGATGAAGGGGGACAGGCTCCATCACTTGCTTCAGCAGAAGAGCCGAGATTTCCTCCTGGACCAAAGGAAGATGTTCCCGTGAATATGACAACTTCAGAGGGGGGTGGCAGGATGGTTTCTGAAGAAACTATGGAATGTCCTTCTGCTAAGAGCTGGAGGACCCTAGAATCTGTGGTTATTCTCTCCCATCCCGGAAGGTGGAGGGAAAACCTCCCTCCTACTGGTTCCACCGGGGAGTCCGGAGGCAGTGGGAGAGGAAAGGAGTCAGGTGGTGTGGGGCAGCGCCACAGCTGAAGCACCCACTGCTTTTTTGGGCAGGGGGGCTTGGCAGCTGCAGGGGCCCGGCGTTTTGTGGCCAGCCTTCCCTGGGATTTCACCTTTGGCCGATTCAGTCTGCGAAAGGGACGGTACATGGAATCAACTGACTTCAGAGCCATCCCCTTTTCTTGCAAATCGGTAATGATGTCCTTGACTTCACCCCTGAAAAGCACCGACCCCTGGAAGGGTGCTTCCTGGATAGCAGATTGCACCTCCGGGACCAAACCTGACACGCGGAGCCAAGCATGACACCGTAGGCCCACAGCGAAAGCTGAGCTCCGCCCAGCAGTGTCCACTGCATCGTATGTCGCACGTAGCATGTGTCGACTGGCCGAACGAGCAGAGCGGACGAGATCAGCCAACGAGTCCAGTTTGGCTTCGGCCCGAGTTAGGATGGCCTGCTGGTAGTCCCCCATGTGGCCAACATAGTTCAGGGCCCTGATCCCCAGTGTGGAGGAAGCGTAAATCTTTCTCCCATACTGGTCCAGAAGGCGAGATTCCTTATCAGGAGGTGACGAGCTAAGATGTTTAGGGTTCGCCGACCTGCTGTGAGCGGCGCTAATCACGACCAAGTCGGCATGAGGGTGAGAATCCAGGAAATCAACACCCTCTGGAGCCTGATATAGCCAGTTCGACTTCCTAGGAAGTGGGGCTAAGGCCAACAGCTGTTTCCATATTGTGGTAACAAGGTCGGCGTGAGGCTCTATCCAGGGTGGCAACAAGGTAGGAGCAGTCACGGGCAGATTCAGATGTTCAGCGAGTTTCAAACGCTGAGGATCTGGTTCCAGGGAGTGCCACTGATGAACCTCCTGGATTTTCCTAAGCACCATAAAAGAAGGATCCTCCAGAAGAGACTTTGGAGGAGTCCTTGGCCGGGGCTTCGACGGAGAGCGAGGCTCGTCGTCTCTCTCGGAGCAGCCGTCGGAAGAGTCCGAGGAGTCAGAGCGAAGAGGAGGATGAAGAAGAGAAAGACCCCCTTTCCCGAACCAGGGGAGGAACAGACCCCTTGGGAAGTCCCCGGGGAAGCGTGTCCTGCGCCTCTCTGGATCCAGACAGAATAACCCTGGAGTCCGGAGGTGATGAGGGAGTGTGCTGCCTCCGGCGTACGGGAACCTGGGATGGCACCATCACCGGAAGGCGGCTCTCTACCTCTTTGGTGAGCTGAGCTTTGGCCTCAGCCCACCAGGAGGTCAGAGTCTCCTGCAGGTCCACCGGCCGCCATGAGGGCGGTGGAGGAGGAGGGGGATAAGGAAATGAGTTATAACCGTATGGGAAGCGATCCAAAACCCGGCTGCGGGTAGCCCGGCGTCTGGTATTGAAGTGTCGAGTACTGCGATGTCTGGAAGCCCGGCATTGGGTACTGTGGCGCCGGATACTGCGTCCCCAGGTACACTGGTGTCGAATAAGACTGAGGATACCTGGGAGCGGGGGCTGCCAGAGCAGACGGCCCAGCCGGAGACCTCACGGGCGGGTCCATAGTGGACAGCCCTGAGGGCGGAGGGCCTGATGGAAGCAGAATATCTCCCTGGAGTCAGTAAGGCCGACGTCAGGGCAGACGGTGAAGGCCCTGGCGCTGGAGGTACCGACATCGGAGGGGTCGGCGTCGGAGCTGGCGTCCGGAGAGCCAACGTCAGGTCCGGCGCTCCAGGTGGAGGAAGGACTGACTGAGGCAACAGATTCCCAGCTTCACCTGGGGACGGAGGAGAAAAGTCCTCGGGGTCAGGTTGGGGAGACTGGTCCCCAGACAGTATCGAAGGCTGCGGGGAACTGGGAACGACGGACGTGGGGAGGTCTGTCATCTGTTCCTTCACCGGCTGGACATCGGACGAGCAACAACGTGAGGCTTAGTGGCGAGCTCGGCGGAGCCGGGAGAAGCAGACGTCCGGACTTACGGCAGCCTGCCACCGGAGGCAGGCCGAGTAGAGAGAGAGAGAGAGAGAGATCGGCCTGGTCCGTGGAGAGGAGGCCACGATCGCCCGGGAGGGTCAGACGCTTACTGGCCCTCTCCGGCAGACGCTGAGCCGACGGCCGGCTTCACCGGAGTCGCCCACAGGCAGGCCGTGAGCCTGTGGCCGAACCAGGGCGGAGGCCTCTAACTGCCCGGAGGCGCCTGAAGGCCAGAGCGTTAGCCAGACGGAAGCGGGCCAATGCCCCTCAGAAACCTCCTAGGCAGCAGCTCAGAGCGATCCCTGAAGGGATGTTACTAAGGGCCCCAGCGACTCCTGAGGGAGACGCGTGAGAAGCTCCTTGTCCCGGTGCCTCTCCTTCCATGTCCTTCGGGAAGTGGACGCTTGCCTCAGTTTTTGAGCTCCTTCTCCATAGAACCTCATTTTCTTCTTTAGAATACGGGCTTCCAGGGATTGCAGCCGCCTTTTTCCGGGTAGCCGTGGTTAAAACTGAGTGGGCGCTGGCACCCCGACTGGGTGATTGGGGCCTAGGCAGAAGAGGCACAGGAGTGGGCTGTCCTTACGCCGTAGTTAGCCGCATTTAACTGCACTTATTGTGCTCGGAGGGTAGGGGACGCATACACAGACGCTAGTACTGACATTAGAAAAATAAATGTTTTTCGCAAAACCGACAAAGGTAGGGCTGACGGCTACCCAATCTTTCCGGCGAGGTGCTGCAACGAGCCAACGGGAAAGAGCTGGAAGGTGGGGCGCCTGGGACCTCCCCTTTATACCGACGCCTCCTGACACCGGTCACCTGACGGGAGCGGTCCTCGCCAGGGACTGCTAGCTAGAACAGCTTCAGGGTCCCAAGCGCCCGGTCAAGGCCAGTCCTATATGTAATTACTTACTGCAAGAGCCTCTCGAAGCAAGATCTACAGTTACGAGGAAGTAGCAGGGGGTAGGGCGGGTCAGCCCGAGCTCCAAAGAGTGAGATAGAGAGAAAGCAGGGGGTGGAGGGAGTGTAGAAGTGAAAAAAATATATAAAACAGTTTTAAATTGCTACACACAGTAATCAGTACACATGTTCAACAACTGCAAAAAGAAAAATGGTTTTGTGACATTTACATAGTGTATTTTGCTGCAGTACTGCTCCTAAGAGAAAAGGCCTAACAAATTTCTAAAGCAGCACAGCCAAGGCAAAAGTTCAAATTATACTGTGTAGAAAACTTGCCAAAACTTTCAGAAATCAGAAGGCAGGGAGCCGAAAAAGCAACGGACTCCAGGGATTAAAAAGGAGCAACAATCCGAATCTCCACACCAAGGAGCCGACCAACCAGGGAGCAGCTGCAGGAAGGCGTAGAAAATCAAACGTTACTGACTCCACACCTGGTGGTCTGGTGTCCTGATGCAGCTGTAGGTTGTGGCAGCAGCGATCAGCCTTGCTGCAGGCACAGGGGGAGCCCCAATAAGGGCAGAGCTGAGCATATCCTAATGTAATTCAATAGTAACGTCTTCAGTCGTTTCAGCAAAGGAAAGCTATCTAGATTCCGGATCTCACCGCCAGAGAAATCAATGGTATACTGAAAAGCATGGCACCCAAATTTTCAATAACTGAAATTTTGTATCCAAAGGGACATCACACTAACACTCAGAAAGATATTTAGCAAATTGCTGTGCGACAGGGTTGAATAGGACCCTGTCCCAGTTATGGAGAAAGTGTTTAAATGCAAGGATCTGTTCTTTCCTGTCTGGTTGCACAACCAAATTTTCCTACGAGACCTGGGACCTGATCACCCCGACAGTCTCGCAATTCTTTACCTCACTGTCATTCTTCCTTTGCAGTTCGTCTTCTCCTCCCTTGCATATCTTGTGGATTTTCTTGTAGACTGCACTTTTTGTTTATCGCCGGCAGTTCTGTGGATGGATGCACACTTTGAAGATATAAAAATGTTTTACTTTCAGCCCTGGCTCAGCCTCTGCAGGGGAGGGAATCTCTGCCAGACTAATGGTTTTATTTGTCTTGGCAAGATGCGCGAAGAGGTGCTGCTCCTCAGAGGATGGGAACTTTGTCTTTCGAGTCACCATCCTGTGGACCTGCCACTCCAGGAGCTTGCAGGTTGCAATTCTGAGCATGGGGGGCCCAGGGCAAATGCTCTATTCAGTGACTATTAGATCTGGAGCCAATGAGGCGTGGCCAGTTTCTGGCCCTCCTGTGCGAACGAGTGCACCTCAGTCCAAGCAGCCTGCCGCTGATCTGAATGAGCAGATGGGGGACTCCAGCAGGTCCTCTGCCCTGGAGGTCGCTCCCTTCTCGCACAAGAAACACAGGTAGCCTGCAAAGGTGGCCAAAAAATGAGTGATCTGAATTTTCTTGGCAGACTTGTCCACCGACATAGTGTGGCCTAATCTCAATGTACGAGGAATGGGGTTTCCCTCCCCAAGAGCCTTGGTGAGTGATCCTCAGTGTGAAAGCCTGTAAAGGTGGCCAAAGGAGGAATTTTGCTGCTTGATTCCAATGCCCTTGAGGATCACCACGTTCCTAAGAACTGGGGCTTTTGTAAGCAGTTAGACCCCAGCACCATCGTCAAGAGTTGGAGGCCTTCCGAGTTATCCTTTGGGTAGTCCCCTTGAGAGGCTTCCCGGGTTTACTGCTGTGCTTGGAAGAAACACTGCTTGCTAGCCCCTTACCTGCTGCTCACAATTAATCCTGTGAAATGTTATAGCTATGCAAGCCTTGGAAGAAAAGCTGATTGCTAGCCACTCAATTGCTGCTGGGGGGTATGGCGCAGTCTACGAGGAGCGTCAGACTCCAGAAGCACGATGGGGCTATTAGCGTAGACTTGTGGCTATATGAATGCTTCCAGCCATCGAAGAGGAGATCGCCAGTTACTGCCGTCAATGGGAGAATGCTCCTTACACACACACACACACACACACACACACACACACACACACACGTCAGGGTGAAAACCAACAACCTGACTTATGAGTCACTGTGTGGATAAATTGGTGATGTAATCACTATGAGGATAACTTCAAGTTATCCACATAGTGATTACATCACCCATTTATCCACAAAGTGACTACATCGCTAACCACCACCTGTGATGCCTGCTGAGCAGTACTGCCTCCCAGTTTCACTTTCACCTTCTCACAGTGCTCTTTACAACCCAAGCTATCACAGTCCCAAACACTCAAAATGCACACCCTAACCAACCCCCCCAAAAAAAAAAAAAAGGAACTACATTTTAAATGAAAACTCAAGAAAACAGACATTTTTCCTCTTTCTCAGCACAGCAATCTTGCAAACCAGACAGCAACCAGGCACAGAGAAAAAACATGTAAAGGCACTTAAGAAAAAAATAAAATATGACAAAACTGAAGCCCAAAAATTCTGTTGCATAAATCAAATATGCAGGGGTGCCTGTGGGATAAAGTTATTTGGCCAGTTGCCAGTGACCACTCGTAACCCTCATTCGTGGCTTTGCTGCTAGTGAGGTTACTCACCTATAACAGGAGTTCTAGGAATGGTATATGTTCATCCACACTGTCTGGCAAGTTCCTTGCCGCTTTAAATCTTGCCGGAAGGTCTTCAAGCTGGCTCCTCCCACCCACCCAGGTGGTAATACTCTCGGCTCCGCACCATGACGCCAGATCTAGCCCGCTGAAAGCAAAGTTGTGCGTCAAAGCCGGGGAGGCCGGGTGGGTCGTTTGGATGAACATATACCATTCCTAGAACTCCTGTTACAGGTGAGTAACCTGCATTTCTAGGGACATGGATATGTTGTTGATCCACACTGTCTGGCAGACTCCTAGCAGTTCTCCAGGAGGAGGGAGGGAGGCAAGGCGCACACCCCCTACTTAGGAAATAAAGACTGGAGAATCGAGGCCCCAAAACCAGCATCCAGGCGTGACTCAAGGTCAATGTGGTAGTGGGTGATGAAGGTGTGTGCCGACTTCCAGGAGCAGCCCTGCAGATTTCCTGGATAGGGACGTCCCTGGAAGCAGCCACCGATGCAGCGGTATGGCGGGTAGAATGAGCTCTTATCCCTCTGGGAGGCTCCATGCCCACCAACCTATAGCAGAGATCTATGCAGGAGGTGACCCACCTGCCTATCGTCTGCTTGGCTGCAGGTCTGCCAGGTGCGCCTTCAGCGTAGGTGACAAACAGCTGGCGAACCTCCCCCACGAACTTCAGCAGTCCGCTCCTTATAGTAAGTGAGCACTCTTCTAGGGTCCAAAGTATGGCGCCTATATTCGGCCTCTGAGGTGTGATTGGGGTAGAACACCGGCAGAGTCAACACCTGGTTAAGGTGAAACTCCGACACCACCTTCGGAAGGAATTTCGGGTGGGGGCATAGGACAACCTTGTCCCTGTGGAAGACCAGATAAGGAGACTATGGAAAGTGCCTGGAGCTCTCCCATCCTTCTGGCTGACGTGATAGCCACCAAGAAGGCCGTCTTCCACAACAGCTGAGAGATGTCACACCTGTGCATTGGTTCGAATGGCTTGCCCATGAGCTTAGCCAATACCAGGAGTAGATCCCACGGAAGTGGAGGTTCTCGCAACGGAAGGGATATGTGATCAAGGCCTTTGAAAAAGCGCCCGACCACCTTCTCCTGCGCCACCGACTGCTTCCCTGCCCGCGCCCAGTAAGCAGAGATGGCTGCCAGGTGCACCTTAAGGGTCGTCGACTGAAGCCCTTGCTGAGAAAGGGACCACAGGTAATCCAGAATGCTTGCCAAGGAACAGGAGGAAGGGTCCAGGCCCTTGCCCTGACACCAAATGGAGAATCTCTTCCATTTGAAGGCATAGCATTTTCTGGTAGGCTCCTTACGGGACACCTCAACGTTGAGGACCTAGTCAGAAAGACCCAAGGCCTGGAACTCTAGCAGCTCAGGAACCAGGCAGTCAGGTGCAGGGATTGAAGGTCCGGATGGAGTACCTTCCCCTGATTGACAGATCAGGTCCGGGTGGGTTGGACGCCGCCTCGGGAGCCTGGAGCTGAGACTGAGGAGATCTGGATACCAGAATTGGACGGGCCAGTCTGGGGCTACCAGAATCACCTGCGCCTTGTCCCTCCTCGCCTTGAGAAGCACCTTGTGGATCAAGGGAAATGGGGGAAAGATGTAGAAGAGGCCCGGGGTCCACGGCCTCAAGAAGGCATCCCCCTGCAGCGAGCCCTGCTGAGTGGGGCGGGCATGAAACAGTCTCAGCTTCGCATTCTCCCTGGAGGCAAACAGGTCCACCTGAGGCATGCCCCAGTGGGAGTACAGATCTTGTACTACCTCCGGCAGGAGAAACCACTTGTCAGATGCAGCCCCTATCCAGCTTAGGGCATCGGCCAGAATGTTGGAGGCTCCTGCCACATAGATCCAGGCTGCGCATGAGTGACCAAATGCGGAGAGCTTCCCTGCACAGAGGCATGGAGCACGTCCCGCCCTGGCGGTTTAGGTAGTACATATAGTCGTGGTATTGTCTGTCTGGACCTGAACCACTTGACCCTGTAGAAACGGAGCGAAGGTGGTGATGGCTAGACGAACAGCTCAGAGCTCCAGCAGGTTGATGTGGCATCGGGACTCCCGAGGGGACCAGAGGCAGTGTGCTGTGTGCTCCCCCAGATGGGCACCCCAACCCAGAGAGGCATCGGTCGATAGAGAGACTGTCAGCTCGAGGCGGACAAAAGAGATGCCCCTCCTGCAGATGTGCTGGAACGGTCCACCACTGGACAGCATTCCACATCCCCTGGGTCACTGTCACTAGCTGATCCAGAGGATCGAAGTGCTGTGACCATTGGCTGGCCAGCCCCCACTGAAGGGGACGCATGTACCAACGGTCCCAACGGACCACGCTGGTGCAGGCTGCCATGAAGCCTAGGAGGTGCAGGAAGTCCCGGGCAGGGCGCAAATGCCCAACCTGCAATGACTGGGCAAAGGAGGAAAGAACCTCGGCCCTGTCCGCCGGGAGCCATGCTCTGGCTCATAGAGAGTCGAGTTCTGCCCCGATTAATTGTATCATCTGCTTTGGCACGAGTTCCGACTTGGCTTCATTGATGAGGAGGCCAAACTGAGAGCAAACCTGGAGGGCCAGATCTCTGAACTGCTCCACCTCCATTCTGGAGGAGGCTGCAATCAGCCAGTCGTCCAGGCAGGGGTACACCCAGACCCTTCGGTGCCACAGGAATGCTGTCACCACTGCAATGCATTTGGTGAAGACTCTGGGAGCTAGGGAAAGGCCGAAGGGCATAGCCCCGAACCCAGAGGGATCCCTCTGACCTGAAGCGGAGGAATCTCTGGTGGGACGGACGGATTGGGACGTAAAAGAACGCATCCTGGAGGTCCAATGAACAGAACCACATGTCTCGTTCCAAGGATGGGCTTATCTGCGCCAGTGACACCATCCTGAAGGTCCGAGACCTTAGGAACCTGTTCAGGTCGTGCAGGTCTAGAATAGGGCGCCAGCCCCCCCCCCCCGGTCCGTTTCGGGACCAGGAAGTACCTGGACACAAACCCCGGGTCTGGTGGAGGATCCGCCACCTTCCTGATCACCTCTTTTTCGAGGAGCAGGGCATGTCGGCCGGTGAGCCGACAGAGGCCGCGGGACCCTGTAGGCCCTCCGAGGGGCGACTGCCTGTAAGGGCGGGCCTGCTCGAACTCCAGGGGCAGACCCTTTCCTACCACCTCCAACACCCAGCGGTCCGTGGCAATAGCAGACCAGGCGGAAAGGAAGTGGCGGAGCCGTCCCCCCCACGGGGGAACCTAGGGGGGAGTGACGAGGCTGGGGCGACACCCCTCAACCAGTCACTGGGCAGGCTTGGAGGAGGGACCTCCTGGGCCTTTTCCTATCTGCTTCCTGTTAGAGGATGCCGCAGGCTTGGCTTTGGGGTGCCAAGCGCGAGCCTGCTGGCCCTGATGCTGGTGGGCCGGACGTGCCGCAGGTGCAGAAGGGAGAAAAGACTTATGTTGCTGGCGACGGCCCTTGTCCTTCTGGGCGGAGGTGACAAGAGTCCAGAATAGCATTGGACTTTTCAATCCGCTGGAGGTAACCTTCCACTCCAGGGCCGAACAGGTCAGTCCCCAGGAAGGGGACTTCAGCCAGTTTATGCTGGATATCCGCCGAGAAGGTGGATACCCTCAGCCATGCTCTGCAGCACATGACCATTGCGGCCGCAACTGATCTGGCACAGAAGTCTCCAATGTCCAGAGCCATTTGGAGCTGCTGTTTTGCCACCGCCCTTCCCTGGTCCCGTACCTGCTTGACCGTGGTCTGCAGGTCAGCCGGGAGATGAGGGATCACCTCATCCAAGGAGCCCATGAGGGTGTGGGGGAAGTGTGCCATCAGCACGGCCGAGCTGGCCTGGCGGAGGCCAAGGGAGGACGCAGCGTACACTTTGCGCCCGGCATAGTCCAGCTTTTCGGACTCCTTGTCGGGGGGCTTATCCACATCCCTAGCATTTCCGGAACACCGGAAAATGCCATCAGTGACCAACCCCTCAGCGGAGGGGTGTTCCGAGAAACCAGACAAAGAGCCGGTAGGGACCGCATACTTCCTGGCCATCCTGGTCAAAGACACAGGGCAGGAAGCCGGCTGTTGCCAAAGCTCCAAGGCTTCAGCCACCAGAAAGGCCTCCGTGGATGAATCCCCTCGGTCCAGTATCTCAGTCAGGGGATACTTGGCCCGCTTCGATACGGGCTCGAGCTGCATCCCGGTGGACTCCAAGATGAGCCGAAGCAGACCCATAAAGGACGATGGGCTCTCATCTATCGACTGCCCCCTGGAGGACTCCAGGTCAAGGGGCCTGGAAAACAGGGAGGAGTCGGACTCTGAGGAGTCCGCGAAGAGCTGCCTGGGGCCTGAGCCACCCTCCACCTGCCGACTACGGTCGGGAGTGAGGGTGACCGACAACCTGTGGGGCAGACCCTGACTCGACCGAGAGTCCTTGGTCAGCGCCCCCAATTTCGGTTGTGGAGGCAGAGGTTCCAACACAAATCTGTGGGGCAGCTGGTTTCAGCCGAACTGGCCCAGGCTTGGGCACCTCGACTACAGCGAGGGGTTGTTTCGGCCGTTCGCGTGACAGCCACTTGATGGCCGGGGAAGGCGTCGGCTTGTTCCCGGACAAAAGTAACTGCTGCCACATTAGGTCCTCGTAGCGTTGATGCAATTTAGCGTAATCCTCTCCTTTTCCAAGGAGGAAGACTAGGACGAAGGGCGGTGTCAGCTTATCAATGTCAGACCAATTGGCGTAGCCGGATTGGCTGGACTGAGATGAGGACAGAGACCCAGTGTTTGAGGACGGGTCTGGGAAAGGCTGGGAGACCCGTCTTCCCTCAGCTCTAAAGCCTTGACCGGGGACTCGGCACAGGAGGCGAGGAAGTCTCGGTCTCCACGGGGGAACGGTGAAGAAGGTTTTCTGCTTCACCAGTAGACAGCCCGTCCGACCGGGTCGAGAAAATCTCGACCGCGATCGACTGGTGTCTCGACCGCTGACCTGACAGGGACACTCAGGTAGCCAGCAGCCTTAGCTGCAACCCCTAATCAGGCAGAGTTTCTACCGTTCATGAAGGTGACCTCTCCCGCTCCCACAAACGCCGACTGTGGGACTTACCTTTAGAGTCCTTTTTGGACCGAGAAGAATGTCCCGATGGCCCCTCTCCCTTCGTGGAGAGAGATTGGCAAAGTTCCTTAAAAGAAGCTGTGTAGGAGGATCCCAGAGAGTGGGATAAATGCCGCGACCGAGGAAGATGAAGACGCGGCCTGGGTGGCCTCCTCCTCGAGGGTGATCATCTGCTAGAGTTGCTCAGCCGAGCCAGCCGCCGCAGACACCGCCCAACGGGCCTCCTTTGACTTCACCGGCAGGTAGCGCTTCTCAGGGCGCCCAAGCTGTAACCGGGCAGCGCGGTCTTCCTGGACACATTGGGCGAAAACAACTGTATAACTCGCAGGCTCATGTGTCAGGCTTCAGGCAGAGGGTAGACGACGTGGAGTGCGGATCCATCCTGGACATTTTCTGCCCACATGGGCACCGCCGAAAACTGGGAGTCGATTTGTCCATCGCAGCCGCGAGGGAGTAATTTGACTGAAGTCTTAAGAATGAGTTTTGGGCTAACCGAAGAATTAGTATCCAGTCTATACACAGAGTGTTAAGGAGGAAACCTGAGCTTCCAAGCAGTAAGGAAGATCTGGCGTCATGGGACGGAGCCGAGAGTTTTACCACCCGGGTGGGTGGGAGGAGCCAGCTTGAAGACCTTTCGGCAAGATTTAAAGCAGCAAGGAACCTGCCAAACAGTGTGGATGAACATCATATCCATGTCCCTAGAAATAACTATCCCACAGGGACACCCGCATATCCCTTACACCCACATACACACACACACACAGATGTAGGTAGATATAAATTATATACAAGTTATACATAAATATATATCCATGATGGGCAGGAGTGTGATATGGAAAATATTTTCACTCCTGCGGAGTATTGGTAGGTCACTCTGTAGGAGTGAAAATATTTTCCGTATCACACGACTGCACATCATGTGTGATTTATACAATAGGGGCTTCCAGAACTTTATTTCACTATCTTGTGGAACAAAGAAGATGACAGGACAAAAAAGGAAACCTCTGCTAAAACAAGCTGCAACACTGTCTTGCCATTTGGAATGGAGCAGGTTGTATTCCTTGGTAGTTGAGATATACATGGATGTGGAAGGCTTTATTCTTTTTTTAGCTTTTCCAGTATGAAACTCAGGCTGCCGTTTGCTTGCTTTGGGGCTTTCACAGAGTGCACAAGATGAAAGTGAAATGGGGACTTATAGGTGCAGGTGTGACAGGTGAGCTACATTCCTGTTAGATTCTGCCTAAAGTGTTGGAACTGCTTTCATGAAGTTGAGTGTTTCTGTGTGATATCAGCACAGCTGAAATACATGCTGATGAGGCACAGTATGCACAAATGTCAGGTAACAGAATTCACCACACTAGGGTGAAAAAGTACAGTTACATAAGAACTTACCATAACAGTAGATCTTCGAGAGAGAGACTCTTGCAGTAGGTAATTACATATAGGACTGACGCCGGCTGGCGGCAGGACCCCACGGAAAAATTTCTAGCTAGCAGTCCCTGGCGAGGGACCGCCCCCACGTCAGGTGACCGGCGTCATACGACGTCGGTATAAAGGGGCGGTCCCGGATGCCCACCTTCCAGTTCTTTCCCATCACAGGCCAGGAAGGCCCAGACAAGAGATAAGTGGATGTTTCCATTTCTGGAAAAGGAGTTGAAAAAGCCTAGGGGGATGGAGGGCAGGAAGGTATTACCTACTGCAAGAGCCTCTCTCTAAGATCTACTGTTACGGTAAATTCTTACGTAACTGTACTATCTTACTTCGAGAGGGCTCTTGCAGTAGGTAATTACATATAGGACAGAATCCCAAGCAGTCTGGAACAAAGAAAGGCACCGGGAGGAGGAACTACTCGGAAAAAGTAGCACTAGCCATGCAAACCTCAATACAGGAGGCCTTGCAAAACAGCCAGCCCAAAGCCTGCTCTACGGCGAGAGGCAATGTCCAAACTGTAGTGTTTCGTAATGGTATGGACGGAAGTCCAGGTGGCAGCAGCGCATATGTCTGCCGCAGACACATTCTTGAAACAAGCCGCAGAGGAAGCTACTCCTCTTGTGCAGTGGCCTTTTACTTGACCCGGGAAAGTCTTGTTGTACTTGTCATAACAGAAAATGATGCAATGAGTCAACCACTTAGATAGGCATTGCTTGGAAACCGCATTGCCTTCCCTTTTGTGGGCAAAAGAGACGAACTGATCAGTTGTTTCTGAGATCCTTCGTTTCTGTTGGTGTAGTATCTCAGAGTCTGGTGAACATCCATAGTATGGAGTAAATATTCCCCTTGGTTAGAGTGCTGCGTAAAAAAAGGCAGGTAGCTCTATGGACTGATTTAAGGTAGACTCTGCTACTACTTTAGGTAGAAACTTAGGATTCGTCCAAAGAGCGACTCGTTCTTTGTGAAAAATCAAGTAGGGGATTTTGCACATCAGGGCCTGAAGCTCGGAGATTCTTCCAGCCGAAGTAATGGCCACCAAGACCAGCATCTTCCACGAATGAAATTTCAAATCTGCAGAAGCTGCCGGTTCGAAAGGAGGAAGAGTAAGTTTCTCAAGAACAAAATTCAAGTCCCGGGGGGGGGCGCGCAGGAGTATGGATGGCGGGGGTCTCAGATGGAGGACCCCTCTGAGAAAGGTCTTAGAGACCTCCAGTTGAGCGAAAGCTTCATCTGCGAAGGGAACATGGTAGGCTGAGAGAGCTGCCATATGAACCTTCAAGGAGGAATGGCTGAGACCCAGGTCGAACAGATGACGTAAGTACTCCAGCAGAAAAGCCACTGAACAGGAGAAAGGTTCCACGTTCTTGGAGGCCGCCCAAATAAATAATCTCTTCCACTTCACGGCATAAGTGGACATGGTGGAGGGCTTTCTAGCCTCCACTAAAATCTCCACCACTTTTGGAGACACACCAAAACGGGATTGGGCTAGGTCTGCAGGAGCCACGCATGTAGTTGAAGGGATTTGGGGCCTGGATGAACCAGGGTCCCCTGATCCTGGGTCAGCAAACCTCGAGAAAGAGGAAGAGGCCAAGGAGGAATCTCTGAATATTATTGTAGAAGAGAGAACCAGATTTGCTTGGGCCAGAAAGGAGCGATCAGAATCATTCTCGCTCCTTCTGAGGCTAGTTTCTGCAATACTCGTGGGATCAGAGGAATTGGGGAAAGCATAGACGATCCTGCCTTCCAGTCGAGAGAGCGTCGCTCCAGAAAGTGCCTCGCTCTGGAACGAGCGAGCAAAAGATGGGAAGTTTTGCGTTTTGGGGAAAGGCGAACAGGTCTACCTGAGGGGTCCCCCAAAGCTGAAAGATAGTCGAGTACCCCTTGGTCCAGTTCCCACTCATGTGCCAGGGCAGAAGAGTGGCTTAGCTTGTCTGCCAGAGTGCTGTCAACTCCTGGAACATGAATCGACGTTAGGTGAAGGTCGTGTTGTGTTGCCCAATCCCAAACCCTCACTGCCTCCCTGCATAGAGATTAGGACCGAGTTCCTCCCTGTTTGTTCATGTACCACACTACACACATGTTGTCCGTCTGGACGGCTAGGTGGCCGGGAAGGATGTATTGGTGAAGGGCTTGGAGAGCGTACAACACAGCTCGAAGCTCGCTCTCCACATCAATGTGCTCTTGTTCCAGCCTGGACCAGGAGCTCTGGGTCCAATGAGGACCTAGATGAGCTCCCCAGCCTTCACCTGATGTATCTGTAGTCAGAGTCTGGGAGGGGGGAGGATGAAAGAAAGGAACCCCCCCGAAACAGGTTTGAGAACCATCCACCATTGCAAGTCTCGCACCATCGGCGATGAGATCAGAACTAATTGATCTAGGTCATCCACAAGTTGATCCCACTGAGAGATTCTCATGTGGAGTCGAGCTCGGGGGACCGTCGGAATAGCGGCCGCCATTAGTCCCAGAAGATGGAGGACCGACCTCGCCGAGACCCTCCTGCGTTCTGATAGCAGAGAAATCAGAGTTTGAAGAGAGGCCGCCCTGTCCAGAGGTAGGAAGGCCTTGCTCGTGGTCGTAACGAGGATAGCCCCGATGAACTGTAGCCTCTGGGAAGGATCCAGATGAGACTTGGAATGGTTGATGGTGATACCCAGGCAAGTGAAAACCTGCTGGGTGAGGGAGAGAAAACGCAGGAGATCCTCCCTGGACGAGGCCGCCAGGAGCCAGTCGTCCAGGTAAGGGAACACCTGTACTCCCATTGTATGCAGGTGGGCCGCTACCACAGCCAGGCATTTGGTAAATACTCGGGGGGGCCCCTCGAGGACAGACCAAAGGGGAGCCTTAATTGGTAGTGATCCTGAAACGCAGCGAAGATACTTGCTGTGAGAAAGGTGAATGGGAATGTGCAGATAGGCATCCTGCATATCCAGTGCACAAAGCCATTGACCTGGCCGAAGGAGGGGCAGAAGGCTCTGCAGAGAGTATCCCGAACTTTTTGTATTCTACAAAAAGATTCAGGGAACTGAGATCTAGAATAGGTCTGAGATCTCCAGTCTTCTTTGGGACGAAGAAGAAATGGGAATAGTAACCCGTCCCTTGAAGATGAAGGGGGACGGGTTCTATCGCCTGCTTCATGAGAAGAGCTGAGATTTCTTCCCGGACCAAAGGAAGATGTTCCATTGAATAGGACGACTTCAGAGGTGGGTGGCGGGGTGGTTTCTGAAGAAACTCTATGGAATGCCCTTCCGCTATAAGCTGGAGCACCCAAGAATCCGTGGTTATCCTCTCCCATCCCGGAAGGTGGAGGGAAAACCTCCCTCCTACCGGTTCCCCTGGGGAGTCCAGAGGCGGTGGGAAAGGAAAGGAGTCAGGTGGTGTGGGGCAGCGTGGCAGCACCCGCTGCTTTTTTGGGTGGGGGGGCTTAGTAGCTGCGAGGGCCCGACGTTTGGTGGCCCCCCTTCCCTGTGGTTTTGCCTTTGGCCGAATCAGTCTGTGAAAGGGATGGCGCTGCTGTTGTTGGGGATGGTACATGGAATCCACTGATTTCAGGGCCGTCCCCTTCTCCTGCAAATCGGTGATGATGTCCTTGACATCACCTCCGAAAAGCACCAACCCCCGGAAAGGTGCTTCCTGAATGGCAGATTGCACTTCCGGCACCAACCCTGACACGTGGAGCCAGGCATGACGCCGTAGACCCACGGTGAAAGCGGAGCTCCGCCTGGCAGTGTCCACTGCATCGTATGTCGCCCGCAGAATGTGGCAACTGGCCGAACGAGCAGAACGGACGAGGTCGGCTAACTCCTGTTTGACTTGGGAGTCAGGCAAGGAGTCCAGCTTAGATTCCACCTGAGTAAGGACAGCCTTCTGGTAATCTCCATGTGGCCGATGTAGTTAAGGGCCCGAATTCCCACTGTGGAGGAAGCGTAAATCTTTCATCCATACTGGTCCAGAAGGCGAAATTCCTTATCAAGAGGGGACGAGCCGAGATGTTTTGGGTGAGCCGACCGGCCATGAGCGGCGCTGATCACGACCGAGTCGGCCCGAGGGTGAGAGTCTAGGTAGTCAACACCCTCAGGAGCCTGGTATAGCCTGTTTGACTTCCTTGGAAGTGGGGCCAGCGCAGACGGCCGTTTCCATATCATGGTGACCAGGTCGGCGTGAGGCTCTATCCAGGGTGGCACTAAAGTAGGAGCTGTCACAGGCAGATCCAGATGTTCAGCGAGTTTGTCGCTGAGGATTTGGTTCCAAAGAGTGCCACTGATGTGCCTCCTGGATTTTTCTGAGCAACTCCATAAAAGATGGATCCTCCGGAGGAGATTTCGGAGGAGTCCTCGGCCAGGGCTTCGACGGAGAGCGGGGCTCGTCATCTCTCTCGGAACACCCTTTCCAAGAGTCCAAGGAATCCAAGAGTGAAGAAGAAGAATAAGACTCCCTTATCCGACTCAGGGGAGGAACGGGTTCCTTGGGTAGTACCCGAAAACGCGTGTCCTGCCCCTCTCTGGAGCCAGACGGAGAGCCCTGGAGTCCAGAAGTGGAGAGGGTGCCGCCCGGAGTATGGGAACCTGGGGCTACACAGTCGTCGTAGGTGGCTCGACTTTGGTGAGCTGAGCCTTGGCCCCAGCCCACCAGGAGGCCAGAGTCTCCTGCAGATCCACCGCAGCTGTGGGGGGTGGAGAGGGGAAAGGGTACGGTTATACCGTGGGGAGAGTATCTGAAACCCGGCTGCGGGGAAACCCGGCGTCAGGTACTGTGGCACTGGATACTGCGGTCCCGGGTACAACGGCGTCGGATAAGACGGCGGGTACCTGGGAGCGGGGGGGGGCTGCCGGAGCAGACGGCCCAGCCGGCGGCCTCCCAGGCGGGTCTACATTGGAGGGCCCATCGGAAGGGGGACGTCCAGGAGCAGGATGTCTCCTGGTGTCGGCAGAACCGGCGTCGGGGCCGGCGTCTGAGGTACCAACGTCGGGGGTACCGGTAAAGATACCGGCGTCTGGGCCGGTGCCCGTCAGATCCGGGTCTGACGGAGAAGGAAGATCCCCCAGGTGAGGCTGGGGCGACTCTGGGCCCCCGGATTGCAGCGAAGGCTGTGGGGAACTCGGTACGATGGATATGGGGGTCCGCTGCCTGTCACCAGAGGAGCCGACGGGGTTTATGGCGGAAGCCCCGCAGGCGCCGGAGGAGCCGGCATCCGGCTCACGGGAGCCATCCCCGGAGACAGGCTGAGAGGAAAGATCGGCCGGGTCCGGAGGGGTGGTGGCTGCGCGCCGCCCCGAAGGGCTGGGTGTCTTACCGACCCTCTCCATGCAGACGTCGGAGGAGCAGACGTCAAACTTAGTGGAGTCGCCCACGCCAGTAGGCCGCAAGCCTGCGGCCGAACCGGGGGCGGAAGCCTCCAAAAGCCCGGAGGCGCCCACAAGGCCCGAGCCAGACGGGCAGGCAGACGCCCAAAACCTTCAAGGCGTGCCGCCGAGGAGCGGTCCCCGGGAGGGACGCGATCTGAGTCCTGCATCTCCCAAGGAGATTGGTAGAGGAGGTCTTCTCCCGTGCCTCTCCTTGTCCCTCTTTTCTCCGATGTCCGCTAGGGAAGTGGACGCCTGCCTTAACTTTTTAGCTCCTTTCCATAGAACTCATCTTTTTTGATTAGATGGGCTTCCAGGGACTTTTGGTGTAGTTTCTCGGACCACGTTGAAGCAAGGCAGTGCTGGCACTTCTCGATCAAGATCGGGCCTAGGCAGAAAAGACAGGTAATGGCAGTCCTTGTGTGGCAGTTGGGCGCCGCACAAGTCGCACTTGTTTTTGTGCTCTGAGGGTGTAGGGGACGAGACACACCGACGATGACCTGACGTTAAGAAAAAAATTTTCGGTAAAACCGAAGAAGATAGGGCTGACTAATGCGAACTTTACAGCGACGCTACACGACCTAACGGCGGAAAGAACTAAAAGGCGCGCTGCCTGGGACCGCCTTTATACCGACGTCGATGACGCCAGTCACCTGACATGGGGTGGTCCTCGCCAGGGACTGCTAGCTAGAAATTTTTCATGGGTCCTGCCGCCAGCAGGCGCAGTCCTATATGTAATTACCTACTGCAAGAGCCCTCTCGAAGTAAGATCAAGATTTTCACCATTTACCACTCACCCCTATTGTATAATATATCTCTATCTCTATCTCTATCTCTATCTCTATCTCTATCTCTATCTCTATCTCTATCTCTATCTCTATCTCTATCTCTATCTCTATCTCTATCTCTATCTCTATCTCTATCTCTATCTCTATCTCTATCTCTATCTCTATCTCTATCTCTATCTCTATCTCTATCTCTATCTCTATCTCTATCTCTATCTCTATCTCTATCTCTATCTCTATCTCTATCTCTATCTCTATCTCTATCTCTATCTCTATCTCTATCTCTATCTCTATCTCCCCCAGTTTGAGGTTGTGATGTTTATAGACTGCGTTTTAGAGCGGAGAGAATTTCAAGGTGGGCTATGCAGCAGCATGGCTGAGCCCCAAATCGCAGGAGAAACTCCGCTAGGAATGTGGGCCAGTCTGTACAGCGTGCAAGGCAGAGACGAATCAAACACAAAAAAGGAGCTTTTGTAATGCTGCTCTATGTTGAGGATATCCAAAGAAAAAGAAAAATGGGACTTTCAGTCTGATGTATTCAGCCCAGAGAGCTTTTGTAATGCTGCTCTTGTCCAACGTTGAGGATATTCAAAGAGAAAAATGACTTACATTCTGATGTTTTCAGCCCTGCTATGAGGAGACAGAGCTCTGCTATAGAGTACCTGCCTTTTGGAAGGCAGGAAGTAAACTGGTGTGCACAGGAAGTGGTGGGAAGGATATGCAGGCTGCAGAGTTTTGGTTCCTGCCTGCATGATAGCATCAGGAGGTACAGCCCATCAGTATGGAAGACTGGATACCCACTTTGGGGAGGGGGAGGGAGAGAGAGAGAGAGAGAGAGAGACAGAGACAGAGACAGAGAGAGAGAAAGTCAATTTCTCCTCACTCCGTTTTTGACCAGTGATGACCACCACACGTAGTGTACCAATGCCCTTCATCCCAGTCCCATCACCTCCTGGTGTCTGCTGGGAATTGGATGGCCAGGCCTACCTGCACAAACACCTGGGTAGCCCAGCCAAGCAGAGTGGAGAGGGCACACAAAACACACAGATTGCTTTGCGGATGTCCTGGTGGAGGAAGGTGGACCAGCACATAAGAGGGGGTAATTCATTGTTGGACTCAGCTTAAGTTAAATTGTGTTTGTACAGCAGGATGCAGAATCTGAATTGAATTCCAATTTAGCATTCAACACCCGTTTTTGGAATTTAGATTTTTGGACTTAAATACCATAATTCTGAAAAAATGCCCAGAATCCCAATGTATCCACCTTCCATCGGAATCTGATGCAAGCAACCCCAATATCGATTTATAAACCTATATCTGAATCTATATCCAAGCATAACTGGTGCAGTTTAACACACAAGGCACTGCTAACTATTTGGAGCACTATGTAGTGTGTAGTGCTGTCCAAATTCAGATATCACAATACGTTTCAACGAGTGTGGGGCACTGCATAAGGAATAAAGGCCTCTAGTGGCTGGCTTCACAAATCCAAATGTGATACCTTCCCTCAAACACTTCTGCCCGTTTATGGTTAGAGAATTTCCAGTTTCCCCCGTAGAATAACTGGAACAGCTGCATCAGCAGACAAATCTTAAGATCCACCCTAAAATTAATTTGGGATCACAGTAAGAAACATTCAAAGCAGAAAAAGGCCAAAGTCCATCAAGTCTGCACTGTCCTGACAAAGTCTGCTCTAGCCTAATGTTATGCTTGCATTGCGACACACACACACACACACACACACACACACACACACACACCTTATTCCTGAACAAAACCAACTGCAATGAAATGTGATCTTGGCTTAGACTTCCATCCATTATTGCCGCTTTTCTTGCACTGGATAACTGACTTTGGTGCTGGTATAAGTAGCACGAACAGATGTGAAAGAAAAATGCTTCAGTAATTAACGTCATATTCGATAAAGGTCTGCATGAACTACACCCGGGGAACAAATCTATCCAAAATTATAAGATTTTTGTTGGTCACTACCCGGTACCACCATGAGATATGCAAGCAATAATACCCAACAGGGTGGACGGTATTGGGCAATACAGGACCGCCCAGACGCACAAGGCAGAGGGCCTTAGTCCCTGGAAGGTTCAGTATTGCCTATACCGCCCACCCTGGATGATACTGCACTTAGAAAATGGGCACTGTAGAACAAAATAAATTTAGTACACAAGTTAAAATTGGTTTAACAGGTTTTGAAATAAAATAGTTCCGCTGCTAATACTATCGTTCTATGGCCTCTGGTCCTGGTTGTCATGGTTACTCCGTGCGTGCACTCCCGCCCCACCCCGAACGAACAGAGCACAGCATCACCAGTAGAGCTGCTACAAGATAAGGTGAATGGAAAATGTTTGTCCTGTCCTT